>JARBWK010000003.1:133314975-133667187 GCA_030556195.1 Anolis apletophallus | reverse complement strand
TTATGAAATCAAGATGTGGTGAAGCCAGGGCCATAGCCAGGATTTTGCTTGGGGGAGGATGGACACTGAGTTTGATTGGGGGGCTGAGTCTGAGTGAGAGAGGGTCTACCCTAGCAAACCTTTTGTATCATTATCCTAATACCCCCATGCATATGGGATATATTGAGCATGGTGATCAGATCATGATATGAATACACATAACAGTTTAAATGATGTGCCAGTAAGGCCTTCTCGTGGACCACTCTGAGAATTTTGGCTACATGCCTGGATGAAGCAGTAAGATAATAATAATAGAAACATCATTATATCAAATCCACACACAACCCCATACATCTCCACAAACTATTGGCAGTCCCAATAATATTAGAGAGCTTTTCCCCCAAAGTGAAGGCTGTGGTAAGAGGAAAAAGACCATGGAGAAAAGCATTAGCAATGAGAGGGAGAGAGCGAAAACAATGGCCATCTTTGGGCCACCTGTTTCCAAAAGCTGGGCATCCAGAGTGGGAGTCTTCAAGGCCAAAGTGCTCTGAGAGAAGTGGATTAGAAAAACATCTGTCACATAACACAGGTAACTTTCTCAACCAAGATTCCCAGGACACTGCAGCTGCAAGACCACCCTCAATTCAAGCATTTGGAAACAGGCAGATCAAAGCCAAAGACCCCCTCCTCCCATGGTTGCTACTGCAAGGGTGAGGGAAAAGTACAACTGCTAGGCCAATGCGGTAGTTGGATGCTGGCTATAGGGTTTCTCTGCATATCCCAACTGCATCTGGAAAGGAATAGGCATCATCATCACCCCATTCTACAGATTTGTATTTGACTAGCATGGAATAAGATGAGGGCTATATTCCCTCCTCCAAACTGTACTAGATTGTAGTGTGGGTCATAGGAGCTCTGTGTGCCAAGGTAGGTTACTGTAAATTCAGGGCATACACAAATGTCCCATGAGCTGAGGGCTAGTCGGGAGAATCAAGTTAATGAAGCCTTACTGTCAATTCAGAGCGTAAACAGCATTCCATTAAGTGAGGCCTAGTCAGGGAAATTAAGTTAATGAAGCCTTACTGTCAATTTTGTGTGTTGTCTGTGGTTTGTAGGGGTGTAAATTTTCTGTGGGAAGTGAATTGGGTGTTTGTGTTTGTGCCTCAGCCCTTTGCCTTATCCTCCTCTGACAGTTTATTATGGGTTGGAATGTTCATGTTGGCTGGCCAGTACAGGAGTTATGCAAATCTGCCCTTATTGGCAGCCAATCATGTTGTCAGAATGTAGAGGCTGGGAGAGTCGTTGGCAGCCCCGGAGGATGCTGGGAAATGTAGTTGTTTTTTTACTCATTGTTTTGGGGGCCTTCTAGGTTTTGGGGGGGAAGTTTCTTTGCTACAAACCTACCTTGTCTGAGGCCTATTTCTGTTGGCAAGTTTGGTGTCTCTGCGTTGTAAGGTTTCTCTGTTTGGGACGGTCGTTCCATGACCACTCTTCCTTTATATATATAGATGAGACAAATACAAAGTGTATATTCCTGCTAAAAACATATATTCTCACTTAAGCATTGTGTCTGAAGGTACCTGATGGCACAGACTGGAAGGTTTTGATTTCTAACCATTAGCTACAACTCTTTTTCTTTCTGGAAATTTGTTGTGGACCACCAGCCAACAATTTGTGGAATAACACCAAATCACAGAATAACTCCATTCTAAATCCTGGAGAGTAGACAGTTGGACTTCCATCTCCACAAATTCAACCATCCACATACTGAAACTGTTAAAAGAAAACTCAAAAGGCAAACCATGATTTAGCCATTTCTTATACGTGACACCATTGTACTATACTATTATATATGATGGGATTTGTGTATCCACGGGATTTGGTATCTGTAGGTGGCGTGGGTCATGGAACTAAGCCTCAGTGGACATCAAGATGGCACTGTTCTGTATTCTCTTGGCCTTCTGCACTGTCATATAAAATCCAAATTATCTGCTTTGAAATGGATTGTATGGCAGTGTAGACTCATATAATCCAGTTCAAAGCAGATAATGTGGATTATCTGTTTTGATAATCTGGATTATATGGCAGTGTATAAATGACCTTAGGATGGATCTACACTGTCATATAATCCAAATTATCAAATCAGATTATCCACATTATCTGCATTGAATGGGATTATATGAGTCTACAGTGCCATATAATTCAGTTCAAAGCATATAATCTAGATTTTATATGGCAGTGCAGAAGGGGCCTTAGGCCATATAATCCATATTTTAGTTGGTCCCTTCTTTATCTTTTTGCAGGCAGGAAAAACATGTTTGTTTACTCAGGCTTTTTAATGTTAACTCTCACTTGAAGGTATTTTAATTGTGTTGCACCATATTTTAACTCCCTTTTACCTGCTTTAAATTGGAATGTTTTAAAACATTTGTATTGTCCATTGTTTTAACTTTATTTTAGCTTTTATACTGTGAACTTCCTGGGATCTCATAAAGGCAGAATATATAAATTAAATAAAGATAACTAAGCTAAAAGCCATAGCAGGAAGAATATATATATATATATGCAGTTTTCAGTTTTCTAGGCCAAATGTGAATTCAATGAAGACTGCGTGTACTACCATTATACTTGTATGAATGGTTGAGCATAACAGCTACAATGCTCTGATGGCCATTCTAAGCTATGCCACGTGTTCTACATTGTGAAGACAGCGGAGCCTACATGCCAAGTGCTTTTAAAGCTACTTCATGCAAAGGCGTGCTGGATATCTCCTTACACAAGTATATTAAAAGTACAACCACTGGTGTAACTCCGGAGTACATCCACTCTGCAGAATTAATTTGACACCACCTTAACCACTATAGCCAGGCCCGGATTACCCATAAGGCCAGCCTAGGCCATGGCCTCGGGCGGCAGGTTTTGGGGGCGGCGGACTCGGCCCCCAAAACTTTTTAAAACGCCCTCGCAGGCGCTTTCCCCCCGCCCTCTCCCAAGTCATCATACTCGGGAGAGGGCGGGGGAGAGCGCTGCGAGGGGGCGCCTGGGCCGCCCCTTGCAAAGGAAGGAGGCGGCGAGGAGGAAGGAAGCCCTGCCCCGCCCGGTGGGCATACATGCATGCACATGCATGCCTACCAGTGGGCTTTCCTTCCTCCTCCTGGCCGCCTCCTTCCTTTGTAAGGGGGCGGCCCAGGCGGCGAGGAGGAAGGCAGGACTTCCCTTCCTCCTCATTGCGCCTTCCTTTCGGTCGCGGAAGGAGGACGACGACGGAAGCCGCGCGACACTGCTCGTGGGGCCTCTGTCCGCCGCCTCCTCCTCCTCCCACGACAGAAAGGAAGGCACGAGGAGGAAGGGAAGTCCCGCCCTCCTCCTTGTGCCTTCCTTTTGGTCGTGGGAGGTGGAGGAGGCAGCGGACGGACGCCCCATGAGCAGTGCCGCGCGGCTTCCGTCCACCTCCTCCTCCTCCTCCCACGACCGAAAGGAAGGCGCGAGGTGGATGGAAGCCACGGGGCCGGTGCCGCGTGGCTTCCGTCCACCTCCTCGGGCCCTCCTTCCAGTCGCGGGAGGAGGAGGCGACAGAAGCCGCACAGCACCGGCTGCCTCCTCCTCCTCCCGCGAATGGAAGGAGGGCGCGAGAAGGCGACAGAAGCCGCACGGCCGGGGCTGTTGCCGCACATGCGCAGCAGCGCCCTGGGGGCGTGGCTTTCCATGCCCTGGGGGCGTGGCTTTCCGTGCCCTGGGGGCGGCGTGGGGCGTCTTGGCCTCGGGCGGCCAAAGAGGCTAATCCGGGCCTGACTACAGCTCTCGATATGAAATCATGGGAGATACAGTTTTACAATGTCTCTACAATATCTGCCAAAGTTTGCTAGTATCTTACCAAACTACAAATCCCAGGATTTCAGAGCATTGTACCATGGCAGTTAAAGTAATGTCAGACGAAATGAATTCTATATTGTAGATACACCATTAGTTATGCGAACATAATGCCCTAGTAGAATTTCAGCCCTATTGTCAGGAGCAAAAAAAATATTTTCGATATCCTAAGAAGCGATGGCTTTTTAACTATCTCTGCTCCAAATCGACTAGAACTACAACTGCTTGATTCCATATATGAGCTTTGTAAAACACTGTATATATCTGTGCGCAAAATGGAAAACATTTTTAATTTCCCCACTTTTCCCCAGTAAGGAATATTTGAGGGTTCATTTGTTCTATGAGTCAATCATCTGCCTTTTTGGCAGGCCATGATATAGTTCTCTTCTAGCACCACCTCTAGACTTATTATTTCCCTGTCTGCTTTCTTTACTGCGCAGCTTTAACTTGTGTAGAAAGAAAATGAAGATACAATGACATTCAATAAAGAACCCTGTTTACAAAAGAGCTGTTTGAAATTGCATCCCTCTACAAGCCTCCTATACTAGCTATTTTTTATGTATATAATTGTGATCGCTTACTATATTGCATGTATATCTTGATATGCAGTTTCCCCTTAACTCTATGTTGTTTGAGGTTGTGGGAGGGACTACAGACCATGTGACCAGATCTAGGACTATTCAGAGTGAGACTCCATTTTAGAAGTCAGTTTCCATCAGAAGCAGACCAGTAAAAGTTTAGAAGTCTGTCAGTGTCAGCGTGCTGCAGTGTATAGTCAGTCTGTATTGAGTCAACGTTCAGTAATATATTAGACTCAAGAGTTATATATTAGTCTGTATGCTACAGAGAAGAGACTGACACAGAATGCTTTAGAGAACTTACTGTTTAAACTCTAAATCAATAAGAAATGTACCTGTATGCTGAATGCATGAAGTTTTTAAGTAAATCGACTATGTTACTGTTAATGAAGATTCCTATTTTTGTTCTCTTGAGAGCATGATTTAAAAGTAATATATTTTATGGGAGAGTAGATGTTTTTGGGCAACTGAAATAACACTTCTCAAGATCTGCTAGATATTTTGCCATTGGCATATCTTTGTTCCTAACAGTTCAGAGCGATAACCAGGTATATTAGTCTAACAACTGAGAAACCTAATTTGCCTTGCAGGAATACTAGTGGATATTTATCACTAAGGAGAAGATACATTCAAACGAGTATTTTACTCTTCTCAGGAAGATCATACTTTACAAAAGGGTTAAGATTATTCCAAATAGTGTAAATGCCAATTAATCTCCAAAAGAATCCCATTTCCAAAAGACTATGGAGATTTCTGGTCAAAGTACAATAGTTTCAATTGGTTCATTCTAGCTTCTAGGAATATTTGAGGGTTCATTTGTTCTAGGAGTCAACTGTCTGTCTTATTGGCAGGCCATGGTATAATTCTAGACTTATTTATTCTTTTCCTGTCTGCTTTCTTTACTGTCCAGTTTTAACTAGTGTAGATGGAAACTGAAGATACAATGACATTCAATAAGGAATCATATTTATGAGCGGACAGCCTTGTAAAAGACAGGAACCAGGTCTTGGACCAGAGTATGGCGGGAAACGAAATTTAATCTTGCCATGGCCCTTTATCCAGTTCAGATTCCCACAGCTGCTACTTTTTGTATGATGTTATCATGTGTTTAGGAAATGCACTTAAACAAAGTGAAATGAAAACATATATTCATCACACAGCTATGAAGTACGTTACAAATGTAGTGCCTCATGGGTGCCTGGAACATGTTAAGGCTTTCCACATTTAGTGGGCATACCACAGCAAACAACCTCTCAAGTCAGTCAAAAAGGACTTTCTTTAATTAGTGATATGTAAAGGATTTTGCATAGAAAAAAGATTAACAAAACAATCAACCTCCTCCTCCCCCCAACTAGAAACAGTATTTTTAAAACAAATATTTTTAAAGTATATTTTGCATAATGTTTAACATTCTCCATGTTTATTGCTTTCTCCACACAGCAGAGAAATGAAGTGCATAGTAATACATGCTGTGCTTTTAATTGACTTGCTCCCGACATTAACTCTCTAGCTCCCGAGTCAATGAATAAAAATACATGTTATTTCATGTTGCAATAAAAAAGGCAAAATACTTTTGTAGCACTGCTTATCTTGGTAGTAAGAAAATAATTTACATCCTGAACAGCTTGGTTTGAGTTGTGAATCAAGGCCATACAAAAACATGTGCAGTGACAAAAGTCAACCAAAAGGATCCCATTGACTATATCATAGCTACTTCTTCATGCCTGTACCCAGCAAGTGACAACAAAGGAAGGAAAGGATTTGAATCCTTTCAGGAAGCTGAGTTTTAGCTTGCAAAAGGAAACAAACAAGTCAGATGTGGATATTTGCAAAACTATTTGTATTCATATAGGACAGGCACAGTCACACTGCAGTCTCACTAAGGCATGCAATAAATTTTCTATTTTTAAGGGATGGGCAGAAAAAAAGGAAGGTGAGATAGGGAAAGGGATGGCTGTGTAATTTTTGGCTCTTGCTCTGTCCAATGCTGGCTTCAGCTGGTTCAGTCCCTGACAGGTTATATGCACCCCCCACCCCCAATGCAGCAAAGACACAAGAAAGCTTTCTCATTCCAGCAGAGAACTATCCTGATGCTTACACTCTCATATAGGCACACTTGGGTATAAGTGTAAGCCATTCCTTTCAAATAAAGTGTCAGGAGGCCTATAGTTGGTTGAACCAAACACTGGAAAGACCCTTGCTTTTATCATGATGTTCCTTGACATTGTTTGACATGTCTGCATAATGAAAGGAAATTAGTGAGATCAGGTTTGGTTTGTGCAGACTCAATATCCAGTTCCCTTCGTGCTACTCTGTCACCACGGATGTGGTCAGTTGCTTAGATAACACTGATTCCCAATAATCCCAGCCTGACAGGGTGCTTTTTGTTCAGGAACAGTTTGCCTATTCTGGATCTCATCACAAAATTCAATATCTCTGCATGTTTCCTTCCAGCATCTTCCTCATATTTGTGCAACACTATTTGCCTTGGAAAGGAAAACGTACGAACATGCACGCAAGCGCAGCACACGTTTGGAACAGGGCAGGCACTCAAAACATCTTGGACTTAGTGTTCATCTTTCAGAAAAGGTTTTTCTTAACAGTTATATAACCCATCACTTCTCTGAAAATAACAATGCATAGCAAGAGGATTAATTCTACAGTTTCTATATTTCTCAGGAAATCTCTACATGGCAACATGGGAGTCATCATGTCAAAAATCTTTGATGTCTGGGGTGGTACCAAATTCAAAGAAAGAAATATGTCCACTTTGGCCAGACTTAAGGCAGAATAGGTACATTGTTTGCCACCTGTCTTTTGGGAGTCCACGTTGCAGTTACACCTGCTCCCTCTTCTGTGAAGCACTTTCTGTCATAGCTGCAGAAATGTTCTAGGAAAGGCTTTCAAGAGGAAAATCAGAATGCTCCAACCTCAGTCCCCCATGGTCGGTAGGGCTTACTGTTCCCACTACCACTGGACTGCTGCGGGCTTGCAGTTGATGATATAGACAATGGTGGACTGATTGCTGTTGCTGCTGCCACTGCCGCCGCTGTGCTTGGTGGGAGCATCGGGAATGCCCCCGCAAAAGACAAAGGGAAACTCTGAGCTGCGGCTGCGGCTGCAGCATGCACAGTGGCAGAGAGGGAGAGAAGAGAGGTAGAGAGTGGTGGGATGCAGGGAGCAACGCTGCCAGCAGAGGGCACTCTAAGCGTGGAATCAGCGTGGGCAAAAGTGGCTGTGAGAAGAGCCGAGCCGTGGGGAGGCATTTCTGCCGTAGCTGATGAAAGTCTGCAAGGGGAGACCTCAGAAGAATGTAGTCCGTTTTGCTGCAGCAGAGCTGTAGGGAGATGGTGGAAAGCTGTGGCCCAGTGGTGGGGATGTAAATGGTGGTGGTGATGGGCCATGGACGAGGTCATTGCGGCCGCTTCCCTCTGAGAAGCACAGGTACTGAGATGAGAGACGAGACGAACCCTGAGCGGGTCGGATGATTCCAGGCCTTCCACTGAGGTCAGGTACCTCGCCACTTCAGTCAAACATTCTCGAAAACCAATACTAATGAAATCCATGGCAAGAGCATGTGCATCGAAATAACCTAGAGATTAAAAACAGAAAGGATTTAACAATCACATAGCTTCTTGCATCTTCTTCGAAACTTTTGAAAATGTTAAAATATAAATCATGAGGCAACCAATTAAAATAGTAAAAATGTTAAAATCAATAGATTCCAATACTATTCCCAAACTAAGCAATCATTTTAGAAAGGTCTAAATGAAGAGATGAGTCTTTAAAATTTAACTAAACTATATCATAGTTCATGTCTCCTAAATGCCAGTGAGGAAGGGCATCCCAAAAGGTAAAGGTGACCTAGATATATGTAGTTGGGAATGGGACTGTAAACAGGGACGGAAGAAGGAAGCTAAATCGGATAGTACTAGACATTCACAAAACCCTTGCTGATAAAGCAGACACCCTAACACCAACTAATAATAATCTATGATCCTGACTCAGTTATGGGTGTTATTGTTTTTGAAATTCTTTAAATTCTATTTTAATCATTTTTCTCCTATTGGTTAAGACTGAAATTTTATTGCAAGATTTCACATAGCATTGACTTTTTGTATGTTTTAATTACAATCATTTTAACATGTAAGCTTCTTTGAGTCCTAGGCTTGGGGAAAAGGCAGGACATAACGCAAGATAATAAGAATAAGAACAAAGATTACTGTTGTACATCACTTCAGTGGCCCTGGCAGGTTGAAAGGTGATCGTTCAATTTTTAATTGACACTAAACGGTGTATTAACACCTATAATTCTTCATGCTTACAAAGAATCAACAGACTTGACGTTTAAAAGATACGATGTTGGATTTGTGGCCCAGTTTACCTGTCCCTCTACGAATCACCAAGGACCTTAAGATCAGCCAGGGAGGTCCTGCTCTCGGTCCCACCACCATCGCTGTCACGTTTGGTGGAGACGAGAGACAAGGCCTTCTCTGTGGTAGCCCCTCGGCTGTGGAACTCCCTCCCTAATGAGATCAGATCTGCCCACTCCCTCCTGACCTTCTGGAAGAATCTTAAATCCTAGCTATGGGATCAAGCGTTTACAGAATAGATCGATTTCCTGGTGAAAATAAGACTTTATTTGACCACAATAGACTGATTTGGATGACAATTTTAATCTGGCAAACTGTCAAGAAATTCTAATGTGAAGAAACCAAAAAAGAAAGGAAATAATTGTAATTCAGGACCTATTTCTGCACAAAATTCACACATGGTTTATTGTAGTGAAAGAATTTCCTGCACAGGACACAATATTTTTGTGCAAATCTGCCATGTCCAAATTTTGCCTAGAACAAGACCAAACTCTGAATATTCTTTGAATCCTGTGCAGTTTTTAAAGCCTCTCACAGCAGGAATAAATTAGTTAAAATTACTCATTTGCCTCCTTCAAGGATTTTTTTTCCATGTCAGGAGCAATTTGAGAAACTGCAAGTCACTTCTGGTATGCGAGAATTGGCCGTCTGCAAGGACGTTTACCATCCTTGTGGGAGGCTTCTCTCATGTACCTGCATGAAGAGCTGGAGCTGATAGAGGGAGCTCATCTACACTCTCCCTGGATTTGAACCTCCGACCTGTCAGTCATCAGTCTTGCTGGAACAAGGGTTTAACCCTTCACTCCACTGGAGGCTCCTTCAAGGATGAAACTAGCTAAGAATGACATCCCTAAAGCATATCTATTAAAAATTACGAAGCCCCCATATATCAGTGGGACTTACTTACAACCCACTATTTACAACTACACCCTATTCAGCCTAGTATTTAAAATTACACCCTATTTCCTACGTCTATGTAATATGTCACACCAAAGAAGTTTCTCATTTTCAGATTATCTAAAACATTTCCATACCCTATGATGTGTGTCTTCATAGCCTGGGAGACCCATATTTGTATGCCCAAGTCTCCTATCAGCTTCTGGTGACACCATTAATTTCATATGGTTTCAGGCAGGGAACATACAGAGGTATTTTTGCCAGTTTGTTCCTCTGAAATATAGCCTACAACACCTGATGTTCACTGATAATCTCCCATCTAAAGAGCTGACCATGTTTAGTTTCCAAGATGAGATGGGATCTGGAGTCTTTAGAGATTTTAGGTCCAGAAGGCCACATGGCCAGTAAATAAAATAAACAGGCATCATTTCTAGTGACTGTCATTCATAAATAAAGCTAATGCTGTGCCCCACTGACAAAATTCAGAACTTTGCAACCAACTAAATTAGAAGGGGGCGACACAATTTCTAGCACCACATTTGGGGGAAAATTCTTTGTGCTAAGCTTTCCATTTTGAAAAATCCAACTCATAACACAATACAAATAAAAATTACAACAAATGTTTACACAACACTTCATAGTGTTTGGAGCACTTACATTGATTACTTCAGTAATTGTTTTAATGACTGCTAAGACAGGATTCTCCCTAACTGAATATATAGTGGCTTGATTTCTCCAGTGAAGTCATAGTTAAGGAGAAATTTGAAATGAGAAAGCCACAGGAAACTAGTTCCTTACATCAAACGTTTCCCTCTCTGTCATACACTGATCACAATCTCAGTTGTCCAACTGCCTGTCCATAGTCAAAGCTTGTGTACATTGAGACATCAAAAAGCAAATTAGTCAGCTCCAGCTCCCCATGCGGGGGACATGAGAGAAGCCTCCCACAAGGATGGTAAAATATCAAATACTCGGGTGTCCCCTGGGAAACATCCTTGCAGATGGACAATTCTCTGACACCAGAAGCGACTTGCAGTTTCTCAAGTCGCTCCTGACACAGGAAAAAAACCCAACTTTGCCCTAAAACAATGACAATAAGTAAATAGTATGCTTTTTGAATGAGGTTAACACAAAACAGATTATTCTCTTCCAAACCGACATTTTGGACTAGAGTCTCAATTCCAAATAGCAAACATAACAGCCGTACAAAATAAGCACTTATTGTGGGTAGTGGGTTCCTCCCCCTCTCCCCTGAGGGCGATTGGGTTTCCTCTTAACTCTCCAACACCCAAAGGATCCAAGCTTAGATGTTGCCCTGGTGAATGAATGGCACAGCCTAAATTTGCATGGAAAACATTCTTTCTAGAACAAAGAGTGAAGCATAAACAATAAGGAAAGTTTCCTCTGGATCCACTTCCCGTGGTATAGCAGCTGCATAATGAATCCTAACTCTGGTTTTGTTTCATGCTGCACAATTGTTGCCACAGCCCTCCCTGTTTATGTTTGGATGTTTGGGGTATTTGTTTTGTCTCCCTTGTGCCGATCTCAGTGCTCTTTGCAAACCCCAAACAAATCTCTGACTGGGCTGCCTGTGAATGAAGCCTTTACTCTCCCACAGTGTTATGAAAGCAAACACAAGCCCAGGGTCAAGTGCTTCTTTTGTCCCAGTAGCGCTTTCCCACGAGTTCAGCTCTGCCTTTAGCATGATTTCCATTCCTTTAATCTAGAACTGCTTGTCAAAAAAAAGGAACACTGGCTAAGGTTGCTCCCCACAAGTATTAGAAACAAGACCCAAATCAATTCCTTACCTTTCCCGCCCGTCGCCTGCAGCATCTTCAAGTGATCCACTGTCATTTGCAGGATTTCTGCTTTTTCTAATTTGGCAGATCCCTTTGAGATAAGAGACACAAACAATAAAGGCTTAAAAGGACTGTGTGCTTTGATTTGGTATATTCTCTTTTGAGCTCCCTCTTATGGTTTCAATTTTCCCAACCATTAGAGCATTCTCAGCGTAATTCTTCTGCTCAGCATCTGTAGCCCAGACTTTATTTTTACACACAAGCACTATATCATGGTGAGTCGCATGACATAAACGGGGTACACATTTCAAGAGAACATGGAGTAGCACAGAGAGAGGAGGCATGTACAGAACATATCTTCAAACTTTAGAACACCAAGTCTGAAAGGAATAGAAAACCTCACGGAGCATAAACCACGGAGAACTTCAGTCTCAGTGAAATAAATGTGAGTTGCAAAACAAACAAACAAACAAACAAACATGGTAGTTGCACATTCGGATCTGTGCCGGAAAAACATCTCTGTGAGATGTTTCCAATTATATTAATACAATAAAAATAGTAAAGATTGTATTTATGATCTACAACTAAGGATAATGATTCTTAGTTAAACCATGTTTCACCCAGAAGTTCTGCCTAATATTATTTTTTAAGATTTTTAAGGCTGAGCGATTGCATCTGTAATTTTTGTGGGCTCAAACATGTCCATATGAATCTATGAAAGTTTGACTTTCAAAGTCTGTTTTCCAGCTTATTCCTATTCTTGCCGTTATTATCATTGTTGTGTGCCTTCAAGTTGTTTCCGAGTTATGGCAATCCTAAAGCAAACCTATAGCTGAGTTTTCTGGGGTTCATCCAAGGTCACTCCATAGGTATTCATGGCTGAGCAGGGGGTCAAATCCTGGTCTCCCAAGTCATTGTCCAAATCTTAACTATCACTCTTCCCTTGACTCATTCTATTGTTTACTTCTTGAAAACCACATTCTTTCTTTGCACAGAGAAAATTGTAATAGCTCTTCTGGATCAGAGGAAAGGCCTACCTAGTTCAGCATCACCTTTTCTGTAGCGGCCAACCCAATGTCCAAGGGAATGCCACAAATGGACAGAAGAGCAACAAGCCTCTCTATTCTCTGCTCCCCAGCAACTTGCACACAGAAATATAACACATACAGGGAACAACTGTAACAGTGAGTAATAACCACTGATAACTATATCTTTCTTGAATTTGGCCAATTGCTTTAAAAAAAAGAAAACCAATAAAACAATACAACTTATCATTGATATTATTTCCACGATTATGTGGAAGAAACTAAGTAAGCAAATAAAGTATCTTATATGATCTTTAGAACGTAAAGATGGCACTACTGTCCTACAGATTGCTGTTTCTCTATTAAAGGTGCCACATTTTTTTAAAAAAATGTAATACAAATGGAAGAAGGATCTAAAAATGATGCCCAATCTCTTGTTTGGAGGAGACACAACACAAGGGGACTGCAAACACAACTTCTAGTCAGAGAATATGGCTAACCCATAACACCACACTGGAGCTATCTGCCCTGAATAAAGTTGTAATTCTTTTCATCTGAAAATGTTGACAGTGATGGTAGTGTTGTTGCTACTGTTATTATTAGATATTTATTTATTTACGTCATTTCTACCTCGCTCTTCTCACCCCCGCAGGGGGACTCAGAGCAGCTACTTCTATCATGACTGGAGGGCATTTGCTCTAGTGCTAAGGGGAAAGAAGCACTATATAAAGGAGAATGCCAGTTTTTCAAAAAGCATTCTTTGAACTATAGGGAAATGATATAGCTGGAATCAGTTATCATTACAATAACTTTAAAAATGGGGTATATCTGAATATAATATATTTTATAAATGCATGTGTTTAAATTGTGCAGTTATTTATGATAATAAATATTGACTGCTTATTTTACAAACATTTTAAGGAAGAGCGGGCAAAATGTGACCTGGAAATTACATGTGACAAACCCCCAGAGATGATTTTGTGGCCCCCAATGGTCAAAAGTCCTTTTTTTTGTAAATAACATTTTTTCATTAAAAAGCATTTTACCCACTATGACCCAAATGAACTCTTGGGAGTGTGGGTGGCATTTGACCGCATGTGACCAAGGTATTAAAAAATCTGCATAATTGTCCAAGGAGGCTCTAATATACCACTAAGGGGCATAAAGTGCATTTCCATAATATTTTAGGGACCCCTTTTTTTGAAACCCAAAATGTCCTAAAAAGTCCCTCATATCTTCTAGAGAGGTGAGGTGTATAGAGCCAAAAACAATGATTTTTTTGCAGCAGGTTCAGCCCTCCAAAGTCTCCAGCCCTCTACTCTTCCACAGTTTTAAAAGTTGTAAAACTGCTCAGAGAATTAAGGTGTTGATAGACAGGTGCTCAATATTGCTATGATTATATATTAAGATTTAATTTTTCTTTCACAGAAATAGATTTCTTCCTCTGTTTTAACATGAATTCTTTCTCTGTCTCAACCTCCACAAAACTGTTGCTATCAATACTTGTCCCATGGTGTAACTCTGGAGCAGTCATTTTCTGATTTTGCAAAAAAGAAATACTGGGGACAGACTTAATTAACTTTTAACCAACACCCAAGCTATACTCAACAGACTTTTTTTTTTGGATCTTAGTCTATTCTGGTCTGATAAAAAATACAGCTATGGGACAGTCTGGTTTTGGGAACAGAATGAATGAGAGTGTATGTCGAAGGCACCAGTGTTGTTGCCATTGTTGCATACCTTCAAGTCATTTCTAAATTATGGTGACTGGAAGTTGAACATATCATGGAGTTGCCCAGGACTGAATATATTACCTGCCTAAGGTCACCAATCCTGCTGATTGGTGATTTCTCTTTGTTTTAATTAGTTTTTATGTATATTGTTCTTGTTCGCAGTGTAAACCACTCCGAGCCCTCGGGGAGTGGCGGTATATAAGTTGGAATAATAAATAATAAATAAATAAATAAATTAGGTTTTTCATGGCCAAGCAGGAAGTGGACCCTAGTCTCCAGAGTCATAGTTCAATATTCAAATCCCTATACCAGACATGAGAAAACTTCGATCCTCCAGGTGTTATGGACTCCAACTCCCACAATTCCTAACAGTCGGTAGGTCTTTAGGAATTGTGAGAGTTGGAGTCCAAAATAACTGGAAGGCCTAAATTTGCCCATGCACTACATCATGTTGGCTCCTCTCTCCATAAATTAATCCATCTCTTCAACACTTTTGTCTGAACTGAATCAGCATACAATTGGAGATTAGTTGAGGAAGAGTGGCTTTTAGAAAGACAGGGAAAGTATTATAAAAGAGGAGGTAGTTTAGCACTCCCTAAACATCCACATTCCCCCTTTGCTTTCAGTTAGCAGAACTCACACATCTCTTAACATTTGATTGTATGCTTGTAAGAAATCCAAGAAGCTGGTTGTATTTTTTTTAAAAAAAAATATTACAAATACATGGGAAATTGGCTTATACCTGGCTACAGATCTGACTAGCAGTGATTCTCAGTAGCTTTCTGTGGGCTGAGGAAAAATAATAATTCACATCTCCTCTTCTTTGATGATTTTGAAGGGAGCTGCCAAGCACTGAAATGGAACCTGATGGATACAAAAGCCATAGTCCACCACAGTCCATCTAAGGACACAATCCATAACCATTCCATATGATTGCAAGGGCTAGAATGTTGAGTCTGAACATTGAAAAGCCAATTTCAAATCTTTCCTTTCCAAAGATTTATTTTGAACCAGTCTGTTTGACTCATTTTCTCCCAACAAAGGAATTTTTATAATTATGAATTACCCTTAATGTGTGTGTGTGGGGGGGGGGGGGCAAATTTCTTGTTACTTTTCCTTTCCAAGGAAAAGTGTTCTCCTCACCACTCACAACATAATACACTATTCCTTTTACCACATTTGAAAGCAACACACTGTTATGCGATAAAATGAGAGCAAAACACACACACATCTGTCTTGAGAGCCAGCATGGTATAGTGATGTGAGCATTGGACTACAACTCTTAAGACCAGGGTTCAATCTCTTGTTTGACCACTGAATGATTCTGGGCAAATCACTTACTCCCTGATCCAAAGAAACCTCTCGTTCTAGGTTCGCTTTACTATCACTATATGTTGGAAATGGATTGAATGCACACAAGAATAACAAATAAAAGGAAAAATGACATTTTTCTTAAATGAGCAACAAACAAGCTGTTATTCATTATACCCAACCCCCTACAACCTTGCCAGTAATTGCATTAAGTGACAAAAGCTACTTTTGCAGGCAAGGCCCTCAACTACAACTTATTATTTATTTATTTATTTAAAATGTTTATATCCCAATCTTCTCTACCTCCGTAGAGGGACTCAGACAGGCTAACAGCAAAATTCAATACTAACAATAGGAACACTTTTAAACATCATACATACACAATCAGTTAAAATACATATAAGATAGAATGCATATAAAACCATTCACCAAGATAAAATCATATCCAACTCAGTCTGCTAACTTAAGGATAGCTGGACAATAACTGATGCACAAATCAAATTGGATAGTAATCTTGTTTGGAAAATCACTCTCTTTTACCGATAGAACGACAAACACTGTTCAAATACTCTTTAACAAGCATCTATTTCTGCTGAAACACCTCATCTCTCATGTTGACGATTGCCTTCCCTGAGAGTTTACACATAATTTTTTCCCCTTTGAGGAATCAACAGAACATATTTAGCAGTCATAAAGATTTATTGAAGAGGAGTCAGTGTTATGTAGTGGTGTGAGTATTGCCCTAAGAGCCTGGGAGACCAAGGCTCAAATATCTGCTCAGCCATGGAAATGTACTGGCTCACTTTGGGCAAGTCATACTCACTCATCTCCAAAAGGAGGCCATGGTAAATCTGCTCTCCCAAGAAAACCTTATAATAGTTTGCCTTAGAGTTACCATAAGCTGGAAATGACCTGAGAGTATACAACCAGTGGTTCTCAACCTGTGGGTCGCCAGATGTTTAGGCCTTCAACATCCAGAAATCCTAACAGCTGGTAAACTGGCTGAGATTTCTGGGAGTTGTAGGGGAAAACACCTGGGGACCCTCAAGTTGAGAGCCTTTGGCATACATCAACAACAGTATCAGTAAAGAGGGCTTTTCCTTCAGTTACTTGAATTACGTAAATTCTGAATACACTCAACCCTGCACATTCATGGATTCTGTATCCACAAATTGAAACTATTTTCAAAAATAAACAATAAAAACTCAATTAATACAAACCTTGATGTTGCCATTTTATATAAGGAACACTAAGGTTTTGTGCAGTTGTATATATAATGGGATACGAGCATCTGTGAATTTCAGCATCCATAGGAGATGCCGAAAGCAAATCCCAGCACACACCAAGGGTCCCCTATAATCCTTTTAATCATAGTCACTTTTAGTGACTTGACCAAGATGAAATAATATTCGCCTTCAAAGAGTATTGGATATTATTTGTATTAAGTTAACACATGCAAATGTGTTGGCATCATACATGCCTAGGATCATCTGAAGATTTGCTTACATTTTTTGTTCTGGTCTCTATGTAGGGTTGCCTTTGAAGATGGCTCGGAAGCTTCAAGTGGTCCAGTGGGCAGCAGCCAGATTGCTCACTGGAGTGGCATACAGGGAGCATAAAAAACCCCTGTTATGTCAGCTCCACTGGCTGCCAGTCTACTACCGAGCACAATTCAAAGTGCTGGCTTTAGCCTATAAAGCTCTAAACAGTTTTGGCCCAGTTTACCTGTCCAAACGTGTCTCCCCCTATGAACCAGCTCAGAGATTAATATCGTCTGGGGAGGCCCTGCTCTTGGTCCCACCTCGTTCACAGGTGCGGTTGGTGGAGACGAGAGAAAGGGCCTTCTCAGTGGTGGTCCCTTATCTATGGAACTTCCTCCCCAATTAAATTAGATCCGCTCCCTGCCTCCTGACCTTTAGGAAAAAATTAAAAATGTGTTTATGGGACCAAGCTTTTGGCCAATAACACTTGATCCATGCAACAAGTTCAATGACTAAAATAACAGCTTTGAAGCATGATTTTTGACTGCACTATTTTAATGATTTATTGTTTATGTTTTTAACATTTTGGATTTTAATGTATTTGTTTATTTTATCTGTATGTATTTAAGCGTCACTGAATTGTTGCCTACTGTAAGGCCACACTATATCCTCTTGGGAGTGAGAAGGGTGGGGTACGAATATAGTAAACAAATAGCCTCACATTCCCAATAACAACATGTACTCTCCTCTATGCTAATCTTTTGTAAAGACCCAGTACAAACAGTTTCAGTGTGGGCTAATGGATGTCTGCTGCTGGGTAACTTCCAAGTGCTTTGGAAACCTTGTTTTATAATGTTTGTGGTTTTCAAGAAGTAAACCAAATGCAATGGGACAAACAACAGTTGTCTATTGCCCCAGTTTCTTTGAATAGATGAAAATACCTCTATTTTCTGACACAGCAAAAGCCAAAAAAGAGCTGCTTTGCAGATTGCACAAGAAATAGCGTGTGTTATCAGGGAACCCCCCCCCCTTTTTTTCTTGTCACCTCTGTACATAGTATCTACTCTACTATCTAACCTGAGAAATAATCTTTCCTAGAGAATTGCACATGGTCTTAACTTAAAGTGCCCATTTTCAAAAGCATGGTATAGCTCTCCTTAATAAAACACGTCTCTCTCTCTCACTCTATTAGGAAACACAATAAAAAAGGGCTAGCACAAATAGGAACTAAATAAAAACAAGAGAGTATTATTAGCAAACCTGCATAGTTATTGAATTTCAGGATTTTTAAAGCCTATCTCAATGACAACATAATAATAATTATTATAAAATACTAACAAAAATTCAATAAAACTGCGCTCATCAACCAATGGTGGTAAACTGCTGTAAACGTGGCCAGGCTGTAGACAATTGGACAAGAACATAGGATAAGTGCAGAGCTGTAACAATGTTAGAGAGAGGGCATGGGACAAAGTGCAGGCTGCATGAATGTTACGCAGAAGCAAGCAATGTTGAACAAGCCCAGTAGCTCTGGAATGGTGGGTATAGGTTGGTTAAAAAAAAACCCTAGGAAATGGAAGGTGGTGGCAGAATTTAATTATCGTGGAAGATGGCATTTCTGTTAGGTTAAGGTACGTTTTGTTGAAAGTCTCACTAAACTTGATCTAAATCACCAATTGCATTTTATATTGTTTATTCAAGGAAGGATTCTAGGGAAAGCAGTACGAAACTGAAGTGCACAATTTAATTTTAATGTATGACAACCCACACACTCCTAGAACTTGAAAGCATATACTTCTCTGCAACAACTTCTCTGCAGGTAGGTTCAAAACAGCTGACGGACGTATGACTACATACAGAACTTATGGCATTATGACACAACAGTAACCTGTTTGTTCACAAACAGGACAGCTGTTTGTGATACTATACTTGAAATACCTACTCCGTAACAATTGTGAAATATTTCCACTTAACATGAAACATATAAAGTCCAAACATATAAACTTTGGATACAGAGAGTTCAAAGCTTGCAACTTTATACAAGACAAAAAGTTCTACCAAACAAGAAATCTATAGGATTGTGTGATTGTCTGTAAGTTGCAATCTCATGGTTGAAATGACATTTCCTGATTCTAGACTTATGATACTTTTAGAAAGAAAATAATTTTTTCCCCAAAGATGCAGTAAATTCTTTCCATGGGCTGAGGCTTTTTTTTCATGTCAGGAGCGATTTGAGAAACTGCAAGTTGCTTCTGGTGTGAGAGAACTGGCCGTCTGCAAGGACACTGCCCAGGGGACGCCCAGATGTTTTTATGTTTTACCATCCTTGTGGGAGGCTTCTCCCATGTCCTCACATGGGGAGCTGGAGCTGACAGAGGGAGCTCATCCACGCTCTGCCTGGATGGCCTGAGGCATGGGATATTTTCACAATTGGCCAAAAAGGTACCAAAATCACCTTTAACAAGTATATGACAGCTAGGGAATCAAGTCAGATAGTTTCTTTTTTCATATTCAGAAACCATATGATTTTAGAGATTATGCAAGTCAGTGACCATTGTGGATTTAATGTTCTCCTGGCAACAGCTGGTCTGAATCCGTAAATGCATCTGATATGTGCACTTATCATTTTTAACCCCTTAGCATGTCATAATACAGAACCCGAATGGACTGTGTGGCCATTCTGAAATTGTTCGACTGCAATGCCTAACATTCCTCATAATAGGTTATGCTATTTTAGGGGGGTTGCAGCCCATCATTTGTAAGGCCCTACTTTACCATTTTTAAAGACCAATTATTTTAGGGAGGAGCTTGAAACTATGGACTCAACTTCAAATCAAGACACCAATGGCCTTTCCCTTCCCTATAGCTCTTATGATCCAAGGAAGTCAATCGGAATCTTTGTGCTTGAAGCTTTTGACTTTTAATTTTTGCTCTCTATGATATCATTGACTTTTTTGTGTGTCAGAAGCCACTTGAGAAACTGCAAGTCACTTCTGGTGTGAGAGAATTGGCTGTCTGCAAGAATGCTGCCCAGGAGACACCTGGATGATTTGATGCTTTGCTGCGTTGCAGTAGTATATACGGGATGTAACCAGAGCATGGACTACCGTGACCAAGTCTGACTTCCCAAGGTATGGGTGCAGCTGGCGCACAAGCCTTAGCTGTGCAAAAGCTCCCCTGGCCACTGCCGAGACCTGGGGCTCCAGGCTCAGCGATGGGACCAGGATCACTCCCAAACTGCGAACCTGCGCCTTCAGGGGGAGTGTAACCCCGTCAACCCTATGCCCGTCAACCCTATGTGTAACCCTATGCCCTGTTTGGCCTTATGACTGATACCTCTCCTATTAAGGAACTTAACTTGTTGTTTATTTGTTCAGTCACTTCCAACTCTTCATGACCTCATGGACCATCCCATGCCAGAGCTCCCTGTAGGCTGTCACCTCCTCCAGCTCCTTCAGGGTCAAGCCAGTCACTTCAAGGATACCATCCATCCATCTTGTCCTTGGTTGGCCCCTCTTCCTTTTTCCTTCCATTTTCCCCAGCACAATTGTCTTCTCTAAGCTTTCCTGTCTTCTCATTATGCGGCCCAAGTACTTCATCTTTGCCTCTAGTATCTTTCCCTCCAATGAGTAGTTGAGCTTTATTTCCTGAAGTATGGACTGGTAGGATCTTCTTACAGTCCAAGGCACTCTCAGAACTTTCCTCCAACACCACAGTTCAAAAGGATGAACTTAACTTACTCAGGGAATTTACCATGGTATATAGGGAGCCGCGGTGGCACAACAGGTTAAACCCTTGTGCCGATTGAACTGCTGGCCTGAAGGTCTGCGGTTCGCATCCACAAGATGGGATGAGCTCCCATCTGTCAGGTCCAGCTTCTCATGCAGAGACATGAGAGAAGCTTCTCACAAAATGTTAACACATTCAGATGTCCCCTGGGCAACGTCTTTGCAGATGGCCAATTCACTCACACCAGAAGCGATTTGTAGTTTCTCAAGTCATTCCTGGCACGATTAAAAAAAACCCATGGTATAGTAATTGTAATGTTTGCATAACTGATCAGAAGAAGGGGGAAAGACAATGCTGTTAAGATATGTATCCAGAAGAGTATTTTATTATTTTTAAGCTAAGTGAAAGAAAGCACTCAAAGGGAAAGAGAAAGCAAGAAAACCACCACTGGGACACATAGAAAAAAACAGAGACAACACAGACAATGTTGCTCTTAAGGGAACAGCGAACAAGAGCATGGAAATGTTTTTCAGCTTTGTGGAGGATTTTGCTTTTAATAGTTTTCCCACAACAAAGCATTTTATTGGAGTGCCTGTTCTGTGCCAGATCAGGACACATCAAGCCTTATTTTAATGAGCTGTATGAAAGTCCCAACATGACCAGATGAGATACCAAATGGTTGCTTTATTTAGTCTTACTTGTTTTTCAAAGGCAGTTGGCACGAGTCGCCTCAGTTCAGACAAGCTGTTATTGATACGATCACGACGCCTTTTCTCAATAATCTGTTTCCAGAACAAAAATAATACGCAAATGAAAAAAAATACAAAGGTACACACAAAGTAAAATATAATGCAGCAAATTGATCTTTTAACATAAAATTCCCACGGAAAAAGAAAACTTACCCCTCTTCTTTTTTTCCTCGCCATGATCTGGGATGTTGTTGTAGGAGAATTTGATCGGATCACCGAACTGGCACTATGCCTGAGGAACAGAAGAAAAGGCCTGTCAGGTGCTGAATCCCATTGTGTTATTTCTCCTACAGCGATTTAATCTCTCCTCATCCCACTATGCACAAGTCCTTAAAATAATATCTATCCCCCCAAAAGCAGTGAAAACATAACTTTTCATCCCTGACAGACTATTCCTTTCTTCCCAAATATATGCCATGATCTCAGTTCAGCCGGGACAACCTCAAATCTGGTCAACATATAATAATTAGATATGGCTGAACTAAACCGAGACTCATATAAACAAAGGAACTCTTTTGTTTAAGGCTCTGCTCTTGACCCCTTGCAAAATTGCTGCTTGCATTATGTTTTGGACTTTGACATAGATATTGCATTCATGTGCCATTTTTCAAGTGTACACATTTAGTAGAAAGTACGCTTTTTAAACAACAATAATAATAGGTTGCTGTGAGTTTTCCGGGCTCTATGGCCATGTTTCAGAAGCATTCTCTCTGACGTTTCGCCCACATCTATGGCAGAGGTTGAGAGGTCTGTTGGAAACTAGGCAAGTGAGGTTTATATCTCTGTGGAATGTCCAGGGTGGGAGAAAGAACTCTTGTCTGCTTGAGGCAAATGTGAATGTTGCAGTTGGCCGCCTTGATTAGCCTTTAATGGGTTGTTGCCTGGGGGAATCCCTTATTGGGAGGTGTTAGCTGGCCCTGATTAAGTCTTGTCTGAAATTCCTCTGCTTTTTGAGTGTTACTTTTTATTTAAAAAAATAAATTTACACCTGAAGAAAGGCATTTTAATAGAATGTATGAAGGTGTAAAAATCATATTTAAAATGGAAATGGTTATTATGAGGAAATATGCGCTCCACTGAAATCAATAGGACATACTTCCCATAGCCAGCTGTAAATGACTATCTAGAAAGACACAAGATCTGCTCCTTTGATTGTAGAACCTCTGCTGCTTATGAGGTTTTATCAGGCATTTCCATTCATTTTCTGTAAAAAGTGATGTCAATTATTATCCCAAGCAGCTGAAACTGTACTAATGGCAATATATTTATACCACTTGCGTCACTTGAACAATCTAGATTCTAGAAAGATCTTTACTAGTAGGAAAAGACATGTCTTCTTGATTATAGCAGGGGCTATAAGTGGAATTGGAATAAGAGGATTTTTTTTACCAGCCTTGGATTTAAAAATATTAATATATAATCAACATAAAGGAGAAAAGTTGTTTGTGTTGACATTCCATATATTTAAATAAGCATTTATTAGATATTACAGCACCACAAAATCACACACATGTACACATATTTCCCCCTTTCTCTTCTAGCAACATTTTGGTTTAATTCAGACAGTGATATTAATGGAAATATTTCTCTTACGCTAAAGATCCACAAAGGAGACCAAATAATTTTAGGAAGACGGCTCTAGAGCAAACACTTCATGGTATGACACGTGCATTTAGTAGAAAGCTTACAGATTGCATAGGAGTTTCATAAAAATTCAAATTCAATTAAGATTAATTGCCCAGTTAATCTACTAGCAAGCTTGATTAGGATCAAGAGAAATATTAAATTACCACTTGGCATAGCAAATATAAATCACGCTAGCCAATATTAATATGGTGTTACTGCATAGGTGTCTTGAAGCAAGGTATTAATAAAGGTTAATTTCAAAATGGATTATAAAAGGTGCTCAGCTTAATAGCATCACGTAACACCTCTTTATACGCCCAAATACTGAACGCCTGCAATGAAAGGACCACGGCATTGTCATCTCCGGCCCATCTTCTGTTCAGATATCAGCCAGAATGCCAACACCTTAAATCAAGAAATATCTTCCTAAGATCTACAGAGATACTCACAGGAACACCTCAGCAAGCAAGAGTCCAAAAGTGGCAGATTAAAATCCAGAACCTCAATCAGTGGCTGATACCAGATGAGATACTCCCCCTGGCCACACGTAAGACTGGATGACATGAAAGGCGCTGAACAGACTGTGCTCTGGCACCACGAGATGCAGAGACAACCTTAAGAAATGGAGCTACAAATTGGAGTCTACGATATGCGAGTGTGGAGAAGAGCAAACCACAGACCACTTACTACAATGCAACCTGAGCCCTGCCACATGCACCATCTCACAGCGGCCAGCTTCTGGTCAAAGGAAATTTAGTATAATGCCAAGTTTTAAACTTTGTTTGTGGTTTTTCTATACATTGTAACTGTATTCTCAATTTGCTTTTGAGAACTGGAGCTGACAGATGGGAGTTCACCCCTCTACCCATATTCGAACAGTCAACCTTTCAGTCACTAGTCCTGCCAGCCAGAGG
Source organism: Anolis apletophallus (assembly GCA_030556195.1). Taxonomy (NCBI): domain Eukaryota; kingdom Metazoa; phylum Chordata; class Lepidosauria; order Squamata; family Anolidae; genus Anolis; species Anolis apletophallus. Next base: position 133,643,123 of record JARBWK010000003.1, on the reverse strand, counting down.
CTCCAGGCAGTGTGTAGTAGTAGTTTGAGCACTGGAGTATGACTCTGGAGATCAGAGTTCGAATCCCGCTCAGCTACGGAAATCTACTGGGTGACCATGGGGGAGGCACACCCTCAGAAGAAGTCAAGGAGGGCCAATCCCCATCTGAACAAACCTGGCCAAAGAAACCCCTTAGATTGCCAATACTTGGAAACAACTTAAAAGAACAAAACAGCAGCACAGAATCAAGAACGCAGAATCCAAATAGCAGAATAACATACATTATTAAACTTCTTTAACACTTGGAAAGAAACTCCAATCCAAGCACAGAGCATGCTATGATATTCAAATTTATTTAGCCATTTGGCTAACTAATAACCCAGCCATGGGCAAACTTCGGTCCTCCAGGTGTTTTGGACTTCCACAATTCCTAACAGCTGGTAGGTTGTTAAGAATTGTGGGAGTTGAACTCCAAAACAACTGGAGGACCAAAGTTTGCCCATGGCTGTGATAACTTCTTCAGCTGGTTGATAGGCCTCTTGTAAAACTATCTTACTTTGCTTTGAGAGCTGTTTTCTTACATTTTCTTCTATTTTCACAACATAGATATCTCAGGGTTTGGGACCAGTTGAACTAGCAAGGCAACAACATATAGCACTATATAGGAGTATATATAGTGCGTACTTTGCTCCACTTGATTCAAACAAGCTCCACTTATTTTTAGAATGGGAAATGCAGTCAAAATCAGTCTTCTATGTATTGTATTCTAATCATCAATGCTCTTGATTTTCCCACGAATTTTTTTAAACATTGGGTTGTTGTAAATTTACCGGGTTATATGGTCATGTTCCAGAAGCATTCTTTCCTGATGTTTTGCCTGCATCTATGGCAGGCATCCTCAGAGGTAGTGAAACTTACAACAACCCAAAGATACCAGCCATGAAAGCCTTCGACAATACATTTTTAAACATTATTTTTAGCAAATGGAGCTCATGTGCTGGGAAGATTATTCCCAATGCAATGAGTGGTTACTGGCCCATTAGATTACTTCTTTTTAGCAATGTGGGGCATGGGTTAATAATATCATAGGGCACAGAATCCCATCCAAGTGCCTGATGTCACAGTTTCAAGGGATTTTGACTCATTATAACACCTTCTCCTTTGACTTAAAAAGAAAATTCATGGGGTTGTCATAAGTCCAAGTCAACTTGATGGCAATAGCCTGTTGTTATTATTGCTGCTTAGTATATGGTACCAATAAGCATAAACAGTCTACAGCAGGCCTGGGCAAACTTTGGCCCTCCAGGTGTTTTGGACTCCAACTCCTTCAATTCCTAACATTCCTAACAGGGGAAGGAAGGGGCCTGAAGCTGTTAGGAATGGTGGGAGTTGGAGTCCAAAACACCTGGAGGGCCGAAGTTTGCGCAGGCCTGGTCTACAGCATGTGTGTTAAGAGTTGCATCTACACCAGGGCTGGGCAAGCTAGGGTTCTCCAGGTGTTTTGGACTGCAACTCCCACCATTCCTAAAAGCTTCAGGCCCCTTCCTTTTCTCTCTCAGCCACTTCCAGGTGTTTTGGACTGCAACTCCCACCATTCCTAACAGCTTCAGGCCCCTTCCTCCCCCCCCTCAGCCACTCCAGGTGTGTTGGACTGCAACTCCTACCATTCCTAACAGCTTCAGGCCCCTTCCTCCCTCTCAGCCACTCCAGGTGTGTTGGACTGCAACTCCCACCATTCCTAACAGCTTCAGGCCCCTTCCTCCCCCCCTTCAGCCACTCCAGGTGTTTTGGACTGCAACTCCCACCATTCCTAAAAGCTTCATCCCCTTCCTTTTCCCTCTCAGCCACTCCAGGTGTTTTGGACTGTAACTCCTACCATTCCTAACAGCTTCAGGCCTCTTCCTCCCCCTCAGCCACTCCAGGTGTGTTGGACTGCAACGCCCACCATTCCTAAAAGCTTCATCCCCCTTCCTTTTCCCTCTCAGCCACTCCAGGTGTGTTGGACTGCAACTCCTACCATTCCTAACAGCTTCAGGCCTCTTCCTCCCCCCTTCAGCCACTCCAGGTGTGTTGGACTGCAACTCCCACCATTCCTAAAAGCTTCATCCCCCTTTCTTTTCTTTCTCAGCCACTCCAGGTGTTTTGGACTGCAACTCCCACCATTCCTAACAGCTTCAGGCCCCTTTCTTTTCCCCCTCAGCCACTCCAGGTGTTTTGGACTGCAACTCCCACCATCCCTAAAAGCTTCAGGCCCCTTCCTTTTCCTCCTCAGCCGCTCCAGGTGTTTTGGACTGCAACTCCCACCATTCCTAACAGGCTGAGGCCTGAGGCTGTTAGGAATGGTGGGAATTGCAGTCCAAAACACCTGGAGAGCCCAAGCTTGCCCAGGCCTGTTTATATAGCCTTTGAGTAATTCCCTCTCCTTCAACCTGAGTCATCAGAAGGTGAGCTCTGCTTTATATTTACAAAAAAATTAAGAAATAGAAATACTCTTTCCTTACCCGGAATAATTATTTTCGCTGCCTACATCTATCGTCTCGTCCATATCACTGTCTGAGGTCGTGTCCTCGCACGGCCGCTTCATGGTGGCCCCAGGAACCAGCCCAGAGTCCAAAACAAGAGGCAAATCAGAAGAAATCAAGGCTTTCCTCCTCTTCCTTTCTTTCTTGGCTTCACCCTTCCAGCACCACTCAATGGAAAGGATTTCTGCCCCTCTTTCCCACGCTGCTGCTCAGCCTCAAGCCTTAGGTCCCGCCCTCTAGGATGCGAGGCCACGCCCCCTAGACCCTTCAGGCCGCCGGATTGGGCAGGCGAAGGGGTGAGTGACAAGGGCTCTCGCGTTCCACAACGCCTCTGCGCCTCGCCATTGGCTGAGACGCGGCAGCGAGTCCCCCGCGCCAAAAAAACACCGCTGGGGTGTCTTTTCTTGGAAGCGTGGGAAAGCCCCGAGCGCCTCTGGCTCCCAAGGGGGGCCGGGGGAAAAGGCGGCGGCGGGTGATGCCGGCGCTGTCTGCGGCCGGAGGAGGCCGGAGGGAGGCGGGCAGGAGCCGCAAGAGTAGCAGGAGCCCAGCCAAGCCTTTCTCCCACACTCCTGTGGCCATCCGCACTGCAGAATTATCGCAGTTCCACGCCTCTTTGAGTGCCAATGTCTATAAAGAACTCGAAAAGGAAACCCAGAATGTACCCACACTGCAGAATTATAGCCATCGTTTAACTATAAAGGGCCATCCAGTCCAATCCCCTGCCACGCAGGAAGGTACAATCAAAGCACTCCCGATAGACAGACAGCCTCTGCGGGAAAGCCTCCATCACACACCGAGGCAGCCTCTGCAACTCTCCACAGCTCTTCTTCTCAGGGAGTTCTTCCTAATCTTTTCAGTTGAATCTCTTTCCCTGCCATTTGAACCCATTGCTCCCTTGTGCCCTGGTCTCTAGGGCAGCAGAAAGTCAGGTTTCCCCTCCTCCTTAATAGGACACCCTTTTAAGTCTTGCAATATGGTTCTCATGTTCCCTCCCTACCTCCTCTTCTCCCAGCTAAACATCCACCAGGAGGAAAGGAGAAAGGAAAAGGGGAAGGGAGAAGGAAAGGAAGAATGGAAGGAAGGAAGTGTGGAAGGGAATGGAGGGAGGGAAGGAGGAAAGAAAGAAAGAAAGAAAAGGGAGAGAGGGAAGGAGGGATAAAAGGGAAGGAAGGAAGGAAGGAGAAAGAGGAATGAAAGGGAAGGAAGGAAGGAGAAAGAAGGAGGTAAGGAAGGAAGGGATCGATGGAAGGAGGAAGGAAAGAAAGAGAGAAGGAAGGAAGGCTAGAAGGGAATGGAGGGAGGGAATGAGAAAAGTGAGAAGGAAGGAAAGACAAAGGGGAGGGAGGGAAGGAAGGAGGAAAGAAAGAGGGAGGAAAAGGAAGGAAGGGATCGATTGAAGGAGGAAAGAAAGAGAAGGAAGAGAAGGAAGGGAATGAGGAAAGTAAAGAGGAAGGAAAGACAAAGGGGAGGGAAGGAAGGAGAAAGGGAGAGACGGAAGGATGAAAGGAGAAAGAGGAAGGTAAGGAAGGAAGGGATCTATGGAAGGAGGAAGGAAAGAGAAGGAAGGAAAGACAAAGAGGAAGGAAGGAAGGAAGGAGAAAGGGATCGATGGAAGGAGGAAGGAAAAAGAGAAGGAAGGGGGGAGGGAGAGGGAATGGAGTGAATGAGGAAAGAAAGAAAGAAAGAAAGAATGAAAGAAGGAAGGAAGGAAGGAAATACTTTGGAAATTGGAGGTAACCAAACCATGAAAAGTTATATCCTGTGATGGAATGAGATTTGCCCAAAGTAAGGTTTTTTTTAAACATTTAATAGTCACACTATTTTTCTGAAAACCATCTTTGGGAGGACAGTACGGTTGGGTTCGCCCCATGGAGGCTCCCCCTCGGCGATGGTAACCCTTTTCGCCTTGCCATCCTTCTCCAAATGGGCACCAAGCGGTTACTCTACATCCCCTCGAAGTCTTCTTTTACTCCTTCATAGACTGAAAGGGAGTTGAAAGGTGGTAAAAGACACAAAGGTCCATGTAGAGATGCCCCTGTGCAGAATCATCAGCTTGGGCAAGAGTTCATGATTGACAGGGGCAGAACTCTCATGGGGGCGACAGGCGGCTCCAGAGCGCGATTGCAACCTTTTCCATCAGGTTCCCATTCCTGGTTTCTTCAGAAATATGGTGAGTAAGTATGCAATTAGGAGACTGGCTTCCTGCCTTTATTTGTCCATCCACTAGAAGTAATCAATGCCTTTCTAGGCCGTCTTCCTTTTCACTTTGGGCTTTCGAGTTCAACCTGACAGAAAGGAAGGAAGGAATTTATTAGTTATTTATTAACAATATTTATATAGTCTACCACCTTTCTCAGCCTGAGGGCAACTCAGGGCAGTTTCAGAAAGGAAGGAAGGGAGGAAGGAAAGAAAGAAAGAAAGAAAGAAGAAAGGAAGGAAAGTAGGAAAGAAAGAAGGAAGGAAAAAAGAAAGAAGGAAGGAAGAAAAGAAGGAAGGAGAAAAGAAGAAGAAAGGAAAGTAGGGAAGAAAGAAGAAAGGAAGGAAAAAAGGAAGGAAGGAGGAAAAGAAGAAAGGAAGGAAAGAAAGAAGGGAGGAAAGAAGGAAAGAAGAAAGGAAGGAAAGAAGAAAAGAAAGAAGGAAGGAAGAAAAGAAGCAAAGTATGGAAGAAAGAAGAAAGGAAGGAAAGAAAAAGAAGGAAGGAGGAAAAGAAGAAAGAAAGGAAAGAAGGGAGGAAGAAAGGAAGGAAAGAAAGAAAGAAAAGAAAGAAAAGGAAAGAAAGAAAGAAAGAAAAGAAAGAAGAAAATAAGCAAAGTAGGGAAGAAAGAAGAAAGGAAGAAAGGAAGGAAAGAAAGAAAAGAAGGAAGGAGGAAAAGAAGAAAGGAAGGAAAGAAGGGAGGAAGAAAGGAAGGAAAGAAAGAAAGAAAAGAAAGAAGAAAATAAGCAAAGTAGGGAAGAAAGAAGAAAGGAAGAAAGAAAGGAAGGAAAGAAAAGGAAGGAAGGAGGAAAAGAAGAAAGGAAGGAAAGAAGGGAGGAAGAAAGGAAGGAAAGAAAGAAATAAAAGAAGGAAGGAAAGAAAAGAAAGAAGGAAGAAAAGAAAGGAAGGAAAGAAAGGAAGAAAGAAAAAAGAAGGAAAGTGTGCTCGATTAAAAGTCTACAACGGATAGTGTGTGGATGTTGCTAAGACACTCAAATTCAGAGTCATGAAAGGGCAATACAACACTGTAGTAGATGGATGATGTTGATTATGATGGTCCTAATTCCATTTCTATTGTCGGGGTTTGTTAGAGGAGGTGGGATATCCTTCTTCATCGGCTCCAATAACTTGGCTGGCTTTGCGTTTTAGAGGCTTTGACTGGCGAGAGAAGCGGACAAGGCTTTATTTGCGGTTGCCTCGGGCGGCAACATGCCTTGGGACGGCCACGAGCTTGATCTCACGGCATTTGATTGATTCATTCCGCTGGAATGATAACGAGTGGCGAGAGGTCTGAAACGGGGTCGGGAATGTCAAACGCTGAAGGTGATTTCCTTTGCTGAAGAAAGGAAGGCTGGAAGGAAGAAAGTCACAGGCACCATCCATGCCGGGGTGCTTCTTCTACTACGCTGTCAAATGAGTATTGATTTGACTGCCCTCCTGAGAGCTGTAGGTAGTTGAGGCGGAAAAGAAGGCGAAAGAGTTTGGAAGGCGACGACTCCCGGACGGATTCCACAGCATTGAGCCGTGGCGGTCAAAGGAAAGACCTCTAAACCCATCCTATTGGTGCACAATGGGCATGGCAGTGCTCTCCGTGTCTGTCTACTAATGGGGGTGGGAGGGGGGGGGAGAGAAATCCTCCTTGTGGTGAGGGCGAGGAGGAGGAGGCGGCGGCGGAGAGAGGCCTGGTGGCGGATGAGAGACAGCCGAGGAGGCGACAGATAGCGCGGCGGCAGGTCGCATTTCAAAAGCCCTGCAGGACGGAAGGGGTCAGGTTTCTGTTCACACGGCCTGGGGGCTGGATCCGGCGCCGCCAGCAGCAGCAGCCACGGCCACACGGACGGCGTCCCAGGAGGGCAGCCCTTCTTGCCGCCTCCGACGCCTCCGACGCCTCCTCCTCTCCCCTTCCGAAAGGCCTCCCTCGTTTCCTGGGAGTCAGGGCAGTGTGGGGAGCTGAAAAGGCGGCTTCGCAGTATCCCTTGCCTCGGGAAAAACCCTCGGTGTGGAACAGGCCTGGGCAAACGTGGGCCCTCCTCTAGGTGTTTTGCTGGCCATGTTCCAGAAGCATTCCCTCCTGACATTTTGCCTGCATCTATGGCAGCCTGGCAGGCATCCTCAGAGGTTGAGATGTCTGTTGGAAACTAGGAAAATTGGGTTTCTATATCTGTGGAAAGTCCAGGGTGGGAGAAAGAACTCTGCTTGAGGCAAGTGTGAATGCTTGATTAGCATTGAGTGGCCTTGTAGCTTCAAGGTTTGGCCGCTTCCTGCCTGGAAGAATCCTTTGTTGGGAGGTGATTAGGTGAAAGAAAGAAGGAAGGAGAAAAGAAGAAAAAAAAGGAAAGTAGGGAAGAAAGAAGGAAGGAAAGAAAAGAAAGAAGGAAGGAAAGAAAAGAAAGGAAGGAAGGAAAGAAGAAAAAAAGGAAAGTAGGGAAGAAAGAAGGAAGAAGAAAGGAAAGAAAGAAGGAAGGAAGGAAAGAAAGAAAAAAGGAAAGTAGGGAAGAAAGAAAGAAAGAAAAGAAGAAAAAAGGAAAGTAGGGAAGAAAGAAGGAAGGAAGGAAAGAAGAAAGGAAGGAAAGAAGGAAAGGAAGGAGAAAAGAAAAAAGGAAAGTAGGGAAGAAAGAAAGAAAGAAAAGAAGAAAAAAGGAAAGTAGGGAAGAAAGAAGGAACGAAGGAAAAGAAAGAAGGAAAGAAGAAAAAAAGGCAAGGCTTGGCCGCTTCCCGTCTGGAGGAATCCTTTGTTGGGAGGTGATGGATTCTTATTATTGATTAATTAACTTCCTTTCTCCCCGGCCCTTCTCCCAGGAGGGGACTCAGGGCGGCTTCACATATGCATCAATGATGCTTTCCATAATATACACACAATTAAAACAAATTGGCTCAATGAAAACAGTATAAAGCCATCCATACAATTCCTTAGCATTCAAATCTATGCCGCTAAACCAGCCGAAGGAATCGAAGATCGTCACGTCCAAATATTCCAGCCCAGATGCCCTTGTCCACTGATCAATGAGTGAGGGAACACTGTATAGCTCTGGAATGTGTGTGTGTTTGTGAGGGTGATGTGCTGTGAGGACTGGCGAAGCCCTTTTCCATGCACGCGGGGCGCGTGTGAGCTGTCAGGGACAGACACGTGTCGTGGCAAAAGCCAGAGCGGATCGAGGCGTAATTGGGAGAAAGGAGGGAAAGCTGGCCTGGCGAGGAGGCTTGAATCATTCACAAGTGAGGAAAGCAGCAGGCGAGGTTGAGACGACTTCCAAGCCCGCCTTCCCCGCGTGAATGTGGGCGCCTTCCTCGCGAGGAAATAAAGGCAGACAGGCAGGCAGACAGAGAAGCCGCTCCTTCCCCGCCCTCCCCCCCCCACTTGAAAACGCCCAATTATCCTCCGTGACATGTTGCGTGGCCCTCTTTCATGTGGCGGCTACTGAGACGGAGGGAAGGAACCGAGGGATTTCACGCCTCATTTGGCCTCCCTTTGAGCCTCGTGTTGGCGAGAGGGACGCCTCAGACACAACAACAAGAGCAACCACCACCACCCTGGCCCTCCAGCCCTCTCCTCTCCTCTCCTCTCAGGGAAAACAAGCCGGGCTTCTCAGGAATTCCGTTTTTTCTCATCTTCCACAAAGAACCCAGCACACACACAGTCAGGGTGCAGCCACACTGTGGAATGAATGCAGTTTGACGCCACTTGGGCTGGCTTGGCTCAGGGCTAGAGCAGTGTTTCTCAACCTTTTTTGAGCCGTGGCACACTTTTAACATTAAAAAAATCCGGGGGCACACCATTTGCATGACACAAAATGACACTTTAACACAGTAAAGAACGGCTGGGGGATGGTGACCTGTGGGGAGTGCTGAAGCCGGGGAGGGGGAGAAGCCAGGCCACGCCATGCCCCGCCCCTTCCCCCGGCTTCAGTTCTCCCATAACTTCACCAGCCTTGAGGGGGCAGTGCCAAGCCAGCATTGTGCTGGCTCTGCCATCGCTGGCTTGGCACTGCCCTCAAGGCTGGCGGCGTGGGAGTGCTGAAGCCGGGAGGGCAAGCCAGGCCGCACCATGCCCCCCTCCCCCAGCTTCAGTTCTCCCACAGGTTCGCCAGCTTTGAGAAGGCAGTACCAAGCCAGCATTGTGCTGGCTCTGCCACCGCTGGCTTGGCACTGCCCCTCAAGGCTAACAAAGCTGTGGGAGTGCTGAAGCCGGGGGAAGGGGCGGAGCCAGGCTGCATCATGCCCCCCCTCCCTCCTGGCTTCAGCTCTCCCACAGAGGAGGAGCATGAGCGGTGGACGGGCTTCAGTAGGCAGGGCTCCTCCTTGTGGCTTCAACAAGCAAGGGGCGAGAGTCATGGCGGATTGGAGGCTGGTTGGGGAAACGGCCGAAGGAGGCAGCGCCCCGGTCCCTTCTTTTTCTTCGCCGCAACCTGGCCCTTCCTCCTCCTCTCCCAAGCAGCAGGAGTTTGGCAGGAGGAGGGGGGAAGGAAGGGGGGCAGAGAGCTTTTCTTGCGGCACGCCTGATGATCGCTCACGGCACACTAGTGTGCCACGGCACACTGGTTGAGAAACACTGGGCTAGAGAATCAGAAGAGCTGTAGATTCGCAAGGTCCATTTAGCCTTCTCTGCCAAGCTACAAACCCAAGGATTCCATAGTCTGGAGCCATGACTCTTAGAGTGACCTCAAATTGCATTAATTCTTCAGTGTAGATTTCTCTACCTTCCTAATGTCGCAAACCATTAATACAGTTCCTCATGTTGTGGTGACCCCCCCAACCATAACATTATTTTGGTTGCCACTGTCATTTTGCCACTCTTGTGCATCGCAATGTAAATATCTGAGATGCAGGATGTATTTTCATTCACTGGACCAAATTTGGCACAAATACCTGATAGGCTACACCCAAATTGGTTGGGTTGGGGGAAGATTTATTTTGTCATTTGGGAGTTGTAGTTGCTGGGATTTATAGTTCGCCTACAATCAAAGAGCATTCTCAACCCCACCAACAATAGAATTGGATCAAACTTCCCACACAGAACCCCTATGATCAATAGAAAATATTGTGTTTTCCGATGGTCTTTGGAGATCCCTCTGACACCCCCTCCTGACCACCAGGTTGAAAAATGCTGGTGTAGATGCACCTTCCCGGCACAAATTTAAGGAAGGGAGCATGTGTTGTGAGTCTTCACTCCAATGGGAATGTTTATAACTATAAATTAAAAACCTAACCATAATAAAACAGAAACCATAAAATAACATTAGACATGTGTTATCTACACGAACTACTTCAAATCCTATCTGTAACTGGATTCATAAGCAATATCCTCTCTCTGACATTACTTCGCGAATGAAGATACTTAGGAAGGACTCATCCCATGCTTTTTACAAGCATGTTGATGACTAAAATCCCTGGAAAATCCTTGCAAGGATACTCCTGAACAGTTTGGTTCCTGCCATTGCAGAAGAACTTCTCCCTGAAAGCCAATGCAGCTTCAGAGCTAATAGGAGCACCACAGATATGGTATTTGCCCTTAGACAACTGCAAGAGAAATGTAGAGAGCAGAACAAAGGGCTCTATAACATTTGTCGACCTCACAAAAGCCTTCAACACTGTGAGCAGGAAAGGTCTGTGGCAGATCCTGGAACGTCTAGGATGTCCCCCCAAATTCCTCAAAATAATTATCCTGCTACATGAGGGCCAGCGCGATCAAGTCAGATACGGCGATGCTCTCTCAGAGCCCTTTCTCATAATTAATGGAGTGAAACAAGGTTGTGTTCTTGCACCAACCCTATTTACAATCTTCTTCAGCATGATGCTCCAAAGGGCTACGGCAAACCTCGAAGAAGAAGAAGACGGCATATATATACGCTATCGTACTGATGGTAGCTTGTTCAACTTAAGCCATCTGAGGGCTCGCACTAAGACTCTAAACTATCTAGTCCATGAGTTGCTTTTTGCTGACGATGCTGTCCTTGTCGCCCATTCAGAAGCAGCTTTGCAGTGCCTGACATCCTGCTTTGCAGCAGCTGCAGAGCTGTTTGGGCTGGAAGTCAGCCTGAAGAAAACGGAAGTCCTCTACCAGCCCGCACCACAGGAAGAACACCATCATCCCCACGTCAGCATAGGCAAATCTGTGCTTAAGTCCGTTCAGCAGTTCACCTACCAGGGAAGCATCATCTCTTCAGACGCCAAGATTGATAAAGAGATAGATCACAGATTATCAAAGGCATATAGTGCATTTGGAAGGCTTCACAAAAGAGTCTGAAACAACAAGCACCTGAGGCAAAGCACCAAAATCAGTGTGTACAGAGCTATCGTACTGTCTATTCTCCTCTATGGGTCTGAAACATGGGTCACCTATCGCCAACACCTACGACTCCTCGAACGCTTTCATCAGCGCTGTCTTCGCACAATCCTAAATATACACTGGACCAACTATGTGACTAATGTTGCTGTCCTTGAGCAAGCAGGAATCACCAGCATTGAGGCCATGTTATTGAGAACAAAGCTGCGCTGGGCAGGGCACATCTCTAGGATGGAGAACCACCGCCTCCCAAAGATACTACTCTATGGTGAACTCGCCACGGGTCAGCGCAAGAGAGGCGCCCCCAAAAAGAGATACGCTTGTAAAAAATGTGGGATGAGTCCTTCCTAAGAATCTTCATTTGCGAAGTAATGCTGAGAGATGATGACTAAAAAGGCCAATCCTAGATAGGCAAGTCCAGTTGCAGAAAGCACAGCAGAAAGTCTCCTTGGGTGATGTTGTTTCCAAGTTGCGGTTCTTTCTGCATTGTCGTTTCTCTTTGAGAACCATTTGGCATTTCTTCTCGAAAGAGGCCGCAGCATTATGGATAGTGCGTCTCCATGCCTCCCGATGTGAGGCCAGGGTGGACCATTGTTGGTGATCAATCTGGCCGAGCCTGAGATGTTGTTTCAGGGAGTCCTTATATCTCTTTTTGGGGGCACCTCTCTTGCGCTGACCCGTGGTGAGTTCACCATAAGCAATATACCTGTATGCCGAATACGTGAAGTTTGTGAGTAAACTAACTATGTTATTTTAAACAAAGACTATTTATTTTTGGTCTCTTGATGTTTTTGGGTTAACTGAAAGAAAAACTTTTGAAACTTTGTTGTTTTTTGTGCATTGGCATATCTTTGTTCCTAACAGTTTAAAGAAATATCTAAGTATATCAGTCTAATAGCTGAGGAACTTAAATTGCCTTGCATGAATATGAATGGGTATTTCCCATTAAGGAGAATTTAAAATGGCTGTCAAAATTTAAAATCAAAATAATAATGCTGCCACTAAACACAATATTGATATTTTGTTCTCCACAAATGCTATCCAGTATGATATCCTTATACACTGATGCAATGTCCACAGTTTCATTTAGGCAGCCTCCAATAAAGATCTCCCCAACCAAGAAGTGTTTGTGGGCTTCTCAGCACCGGGAATGTGGGGCAGCTGGCTAAGTGTCAGATCTCTGACCAGTAGGTCATGAGTTTGAGGCCTGCCCGGGTCGAGGTGGGTGCTAGACCTTTAAGTGTAGCCTGCTGTCAATCTTTGCAGCCCAAAAGACAGTTGCATCTGTTAAGTAGGAGATAAAGATACCACATTAAGTGAGGAGGCAAATTTTGACTGAATTATGAGGCCATTAAAGAACTCCAGGAACGCTGAGGAATGCGGAAGGTACAACAAGGGACGCCAGGAGCGCTGAGAGATGAGGAGTGCGTCAGCTCCCCCTGGTGGCTAGAGTTTGCCTCTGTTCATCTATATGTGTGTATGTGGAAAACGGCAGGGATTGTCTGCTAAGTATCTGTACCTGTAATCCGTTCTGAGTCCCCTTCGGGGTGAGAAGAGCGGAATATAAATAAAGTAACTAAGTAAGTAAATAAATAATCTATGTTTTCTAGCCTAAGGTATGTCAAAGTATAGGAAACATATAGGATTTACTATTATTTAGGGAGTGGTCTTGGAAAGTATTCCTTACGTATATGCGGGTCATACTGAATGGTGAAAATGGGATAATGGCTATGAATATGCCTGTAAATAAAATGGTAACATTAGAACACATACCCATATTCACCATCTCCCTTAATATTTCCAAAGGAACAACTTGAGGATACCGGGTTGCTGTGAGTTGTCCGGGCTGTATGGCCATGTTCCAGAAGCATTATCTCCCAATGTTTAGTCCAGTTCTATAGCAGATGTTCTCAGAGGTTGTGAGGATCTCACAACATCTGAGGATGCCTGCCATAAGTGGGGGTGAACTGTCAGGACAGATTGCTTCTGGAATATGGCCATACAGCCCGGACAACTCACAGCAACCCAGTGATTCCGGCCATAAAAACATTCGACAACAACTTGAGAATAAAACTGTGTAACATCTACCAACGTAAGACTCTTGTTTATCATTCCATTCATTGTGAAATGCGAGTATTTTTATATTTTGGTTTAATACAGTTTCATGAATTTACCAATTAAGCAGCACAGGACATATAAGACTGAAATTCTGAGTTGTCTTATTTGGAAATGAAATACAATTGAAATAATGGGAATTATTACTGGCAAAAAACAAAACAAAACAGTTAGGAGGACTGTGTTTTAGAAAACTGATTTATATGGAGTACTTCTAAAGATACACACACACACACACACACACACACACACACTTGGAAGCTGGAACAAGAAGTAACTGCCTCCAAATAAACATTGTTACAATTTGGCTTTAAGTGCCACTAAAATTAATGAAAAACAAGTGTATATAACATCAGAATGGTGGCCTAATTTTATGATTTACCCAGAAAATAAATTAATTGGCATCGAGCCACTTCATAAATAAACTGTAAAATTATATATGACATCAGATTTCAAGGGGAGGGGACTGGCATGGTGGGGGCGGTGGAGGGGGGATGGGACAGCAAAGGAAATGTTGACGGGATAAGCCTGTTGGACACGTATGCTTTTGGACATGAAGTCAGCACATTACATTTTCTGCTTTGGCTTTCTTCAAGTTTTGTTAGAGGGGATTTTTACTGCCAGGAAGAGCTCAGTAAAAGTCCCTGACTTTCCTAATGGTTGAAAAATTGTACCTAATGGTTGAAAAATTGTACAACCATCGGAAGAGATTCATGGTACCTTCATTACAAATACTAGTTTGCCCTGACTTCGATAATTTTATTAAATTCATTGAAGTTTACTAAGACCAACTTTCTTTTGCTTATTGTATAGAGGTAACAAGTGGCCACGCCACAATCAAAGATATACACGAGTCTTATATAAATGGATGAAGTTGTCTTTAAGCTATTTATTTATTTGCCATATTTATATCCCACCCTTCTCACTCTGAAGGGGCTCAGAGCGGCTCATATATAAGACCCACTTTAATGCCACATAAACATACATCCAACAAAATAAACATATTCATTAAAACCAACAGCTAAAAACACCTCAAACATTAAAAACACTTATTTATTTATTTATTATTTATTTATTTACCGCATTTTATTCCGTCCTTTTCAACCCCCGAAGGGGGACTCAGGGTGGCTTACATTGAGGCCATTAAAAGGCTAATCAACAATTACAATAAAATCAAACATAACATAATAAAACATCATAATTAGAGTCAGATAAAAACATCAATTAAAAACATAAACCAGCCCCATCAGTCTTAATCTCAATCCAGTTCATCCCTTTAAGGTGCTGCTTACCTCTATTAACCACACGCCTGGTCCCAAAGCCATGCCTTTACTTTCTTCTGGAAAGTTAGGAGAGAAGAGATCGATCTTATGTCAGTTGGGAGTGTGTTCCATAGGCAGGGAGCCACTGCTGAGAAGGCCCTGTCCCTCGTCCCCTCCAGGCACATTTGAGCTGTTGACAGGAGCGAGAGCAGGGCCTCCCTGGATGATCTTAGCTTTCGAGGTGGGACATAGGGGTGGATGCGTTCAGACAAGTAAGCTGGGCCAGAACCTTTTTAAGATCACGTAATCTAATATAGTCTGAGGCTGTTCCAATTGTCATTGCATCATTCTGCATTCACCTATTGCACTGAAAGGTTGCTAATCAAAAGCTTGGTTCCACATATTTTTAGTTTTTCCTGAAGTTCAGGAGGGAGGGGACTGAACTGATTTCACTAGGGAGGGAGTTTCACAACCAAAAGGGCAACACTGAGAAGGCCCTGTCTCTCATCTCCACCAACCACACCTGTGAAGGAGGTGGGACCGAGAGCAGGGCCTCCCCAGATGATCTTAATCTCTGAGATGGTTCATAGAGGGAGATATGTTTGGACAGGTAAGCTGGACCAGAACCATTTAGGGCTTTATAGGATAAAGACAGCACTTTGAATTGTGCTCAATAGCAGACTGGCAACCAGTGAAGCTGATGTAATAGGTGGGTTGTATGGTCCCTGTACGTTGCTCTGGTGAGTAATCTGCCTGCCACCCATTGTAGTATTTGAATCTTCTGAACAAAGGCAACCCCATATAGAGCACATTGCAGTAATCCAGTCTAAATTAAACCAGTCGAATGCACCATTCCATCCACTAATAAGTCCCTTGAGCAAAGACCTAGGCAGAAGTTAGTCTAAGCTTTTAGCAAAGTGCTTAGGTATTGAAGAAGCCAGAGAATGAACCTAAAACCTCTTGTGTATAAAGGATGTGCCCCCAGATTATTCTAGTTGTTGAAACCAAGGCCTCTTCTACATTGCCCTATATCCCTGGATCTGATCCCAGATTATCTGCTTATCCCAGATAATCTGACAGTGGAAACTCGTATAAGCAGGTAACCTGGGATTAGATCCTGGGATATAAGGAGAGTGTAGAAGGGGGCTGAGTTTAAAATACAAAACTCAATGGAAGCAAGAAGAGAGGAAGGGATGAAATCTTGTCCGTCCCCATAGAAAACACTTGTCTTCTTCCTCATTAATCATTTTTGCCATGTTGGCCACAGGCTAGTGCTGTCTGTTTTTTATATGTGAAACGTTAGAGAGTATGATATCACAATGTCCCAATGGTAGAAACAGATTTCTTTTCATTGGATTCCAGGTAAATGCAATAAGATATCAATCAATATGATTATTTAATAAGTGGAGATTTTATACTTTGAATCTGAGGAGTGGGGCGAGCTCCCGCTGTTAGCCCCAGTTTCTGCCAACCTACAGTTTGAAAACATGAAAATGTGAGTAAACATTAGGTACCACTCCGGTGGGAAGGTAACGGTGCTCCATGCAGTCATGCCGGCAACATGACCTTGGAGGCATCTATGGACAACACCGGCTCTCTGGCTTAGAAATTGAGATGAGCACCAACCCCCAGAATCGGACACAACTAGAATTAATGTCAAGGAGAGAGAGACCTTTACCTTTACTTTTTTAATCTTCTGCAAATTTAAATGGTCATAGCCAGCTACTGTTAGAGGCACGGAGGATATTAGTGTGTCAGGAAAACTGTAATGTATTCCATACTTGCTAATCTTTCGATAACAAGGTAAAGCAATTATGTTTCTATGTGATTACTGCCTGCATGATATACTGATGATTGCTTGTGATGATTTTGTTCCTCCCCACTAATGTAATGTTTGTTTCTGATACTGTAACTCAGTGATTCTCAATCTGTGGGTCCCCAGATGTTTTGCCTTCAACTCCCAGAAATCCTAACAGCTGCTAAACTGGCTGGGATTTTTGGCCATTGTAGGCCAAAGCACCTGGAAACCCACAGGTGGAGAACCACTGCTATAACTAGTTTTATGTGTAATAATGTTTTATTAGTGTTTTTATGTTGCCTTGTAAACTGTTTATGGACTTACAACAATAAGTCGACACTGGTACTTGAAGCTACTATTGACCACCGTGCAAGGGCCAATAGGATTTCTATGTTTATTTTTTCCATTCATGGCCCTGTCCTCTATTATTTATTTATTTACTTCATTTCTACTCCACCTTCCTCACCCAAAGGGACTCAAGGCGGCTTACAACTCCAGCAAAAATTCAATGCCGGTAAAAACTAGCAAGAACAATAGAACTTAAATAGTTAAAAACTATTAACGTTAAGCAATAATAGACATAAAACAGACATAAAACATATAAAGTGCACAATTCCATTCATACCATACTAGTGGATGGGAAAGATCTTCCATCCAGACAGAAGAGTTTTATATTTACTGGAGACAGGGAGCTGTAGGTAGGGTAAATGTGTCACGTGTTCAGGTATGGGTATTTTAAAAGCTTGTTCAATGAGGCTTTATTTATGTTCTGGAAAGAGTGCTTTGAAAAACAAAGCTTGCTAAATGTAATTATGTTTCCTTAGCGTAAAAATGGCTCTCAGTTACAGAAGATTGATTTTCCTTTCTTTTTTCGATTGCCTGGTGCAGTCTTATTAGATGCTTCACTTAAATATGCTGATTGAGGGTGGAAAGCTAGTGGACAGATGACAGTGTTCATTTAAAGCATGCCCTTCATATTTAATTATTTCAAATACCAACATAGCAGTGGTTACATTAGTCTCTACATCACTGGGTATGTTCAAACAAACAAATAAACAAAAATTCAGAGAAATAATTTGGGAGGAGAAGCAAGTTTATGTGGAGTTTTGCCAGGAATAGCAACCAAACTCTCCCCTCCCATATTCATTGTTCTTGAAATATCATAAAGCAAAACAGCATGGAAATGAAGAATGCCATAGTTCAAAATCAAAATCAGATCCCAAATGCAAAGTCTGAAAATGGTTTTTCAAGTCACATTAAATATCTTTTTCTGTCTTTCTCATCTCCCATCCAGACTCACTAAAAAACCTTGGTTGTTTGACAGCTAACTGTGCCACACCACTGCCTGAGGAATGGATTCATATGTCTCTTATCCAAAAAGTATGGTGGCTACTGGATGTTTTAAAGTGGAAATTCATTGCAAAATATTTTAAAGACTGCATATAGTTCATGTTAATGCATTACATCACTTTTCTGAAAAAAAAATATATTAAACTTTCACAATAGCTAGTGGACAGGTCTTATAAATAGCCATACAGACTGTTCATGATAGATTCTGGATATTCTTGTCTGCATGGGTTGGACATGAATCTATCCTGTAACTATGCAGAAGGCAGTCGTCCCAACCCTCAAGGAAAGGGGACTCGGAGAGAGCGTTGTCTTTATTTAGTCTTGCCCAAAATGTATGCTCTATTTTGATCAGTTTGATGTGACAAGTTAAAGCTGACCAACGCCTCTCTCCCTTGTTATATTTCGTGTGTCATGTACCTCTGCAACAAATACTCAAAACTCACTTGGATGCCAGCTCAAACCAGACTTTGGTAGTAACAGAAAAGGAAGAGCTCAGGTTGACTATGAATAAGAGGGTCACCAGAAATTTTTACTACGAAGCATGAGGTTATCAATATATGGCTTAATTTGTTGACTGAGATCATAAAATGTGTTTTATACTGACATTCCCAGATGGTCACATTTTGATCTCCATATCTATATGGGGATATGCATTACATGTATGTACAGTATATGAAACCAATGGGGTGAGAATGAAATAGAAGCAAGCATTGAAGGCTCATTCTTTGGTAGCACCACATACAGTTAGCTGAAAAACAACCAATCTTAGACAATGTATTAACAGACTGGGATTTCTGAGAAAGAAGCCCTCGGTGACAATTGAATTGTGCCTCAATTCTGAAACACTTTAAAACCTGCTTTCTTTTACAGCTCATGTGGCTTCTTTGTGGGTTTTTTCTTAGCAACACTATACACAATTTGTTGTTTCACTTTATTGTATCTATTTGAGGTTAAATATAATTCAGGAATTGTTGGATTTTTTATCAGCCAAACTGGTGAACAAAAATAGAAAAAAATGGCAGAATGTTCATGGTTATTCATTTATTTATCATGTCAGAAGCAAATTGAGAATACAGTTATAATGTATAGAAAAACCACAAACGAAGTAAAAATCTTGGCATTATACTAAATTTCCTTTTACCAGAAGCTAATCACTTGGAGTGCCTCCACTGTGCATGTGGCAGGGCTCAGACTGCGTTGTAGTAAATGGTCTATGGATTGTTCATCTCTACACTTTGTAGCCACATTGTAGCCTCATTACTTAACGTTAGCTCTGCATCTCATGGTGCCAGAACGCAGTCTGTTCAGTGCCTTCCAAGTTGCCCGGTCTTCTGTGTGTCCAGGATGGAGTTTCTTATCTGGTATCAGCCACTGATTGAGGTTCCAGGTTTAAACCTGCTACTTTTGAACTCTCACAAAATTATATATTTTCAATGATATAATGTATCGTATTGCTATGGAAAATTATGTTGATAAAAATGCAGGGAATATAAAGAAGTCTACAGAATGTGACAATTCATTATTCAAGTTAAAGCATATGACCCTTAATTTCAATGCAAATAAAATGTCAGTCAATATGAATGTGATATTCATTCATGATTTGTGTTTTTTCATTGATTCAGGTGAATGGCACTGTTACAATGAATACTGAGACACAGGCACAGTGAGAAGAATCGGTAATAGAACCAGACTAGTTGTGCAAAAAGTAACGAGGTTAGTGTGTACACTGTTCCTTTGGAACAAATCTATTCCTGATTTACAGTCATACATTTAAGTCAAGTGGATAGCTCATTGAAGCCAGGAAGTCTCCAATGGCTAGCCAGTTACCGCAAGTGGAAATAAAATGGACAGACTCTGGATGGCAGTTGCATTAATTTCACCTCAGGAAAAGTTCTGATTGTACTAAATGTGCAGTTTTGCAACTATTTTTGGTGTTCTGCAAATGTATAAGCCAAGATATTTACAACAAGCTATAATGAAATTTGCAAACTCTGTCAGTTCTAAAAGTACATATCTTATATTGCTTTAAATTGACCATCAAATGTTGTATTGGCTTTTTAAATATTCTACAATATATCTCTCATCTTACTGCAGCTTCCTCCCTGTCTACTGAGAATTTAATATCACCCATGTGTTATCAAATGTTTCTTCCAAACTTCTTCAGGAAACTACCTCCTTTTGGTGGAAATGACAACCTTCTTCAAGTCTTCTCTAGTAATGATCCTGTTGCTTATTGTTTCCTGGATATATGATCTGGTATGCAGTTTCTTTTACTCGATGGTTCCTGAGAGGTTATAAAAGGGGCTGCAGACCACATGCGCTCCCCCCCCCCCCTTTTGACTATGTGACCTGTTGATAGTTGTTGTATTATAAGAGAGATGTCCTGTGTGACGACTTGGGCTATCAACTGAGAGGCTTTTACTCTTTGGAACGCTGTCACTAACCTAAAAATTGTTTTTAGGATTTCTGATTAAAATGATTGTTAAGCTAGGCTCCTAAACTGAAGGTAAACTGAGAGGTTTGCTGAGGTAAAATCTTCCCCCTTTTAATGGGAATGTGGGAAGGCTGGAACTGGCACACACTGGGGTAATGAGGATCACTGAGAACTTTCATGTAAAGTTAACAAGATGGAACGTTTATTAACTTAACAGGCTGATCTTAAAAGCACAGATGCGTAATGGTTATGCAGAACTGTACAAGAGCATAATGGTTACTAAAGATTGCTTTCTTAGAACTTCGTTACAAAACTAGACAGTGTAAAAACTTGTCTCTCCCATCTCCCTCACTCTAATATTAAAACTAGACGTGAGTAGTCTTTAACTAACCTAGTTAGTTCCCTGAGCTAAACTCTCAGTCTTCCAGAAGCTCCCTAGCTATTAACTCTATCTTAGAGTTTACCTATAGTTTGCTTCTCCAGAGATGTGAGCCAATTCTCTAACCCTAGAGAATCCAAAAGTCTGTGACTGACTACCTGTCAGCTCTTACACAGAACTTTTCCTGTCAGTCTCAAGACAACCGTCTTCTCTGACTGCTCACTCCCAGCTATGTCAAGAGACTGCTTTCTCAGCTCTGTCAACGGACTGCTCAATAAGCTACACGTCTTTCCCTCTCAAGCAGCTCGGCTCCTCCCCTCTGCTCTGAGCCACTCCCAGGCAGCTTTCTCTCTCTCTCACTCACTCTCTGAGAAGGATCCAAGCCACTCCCCCTTTCCAGGCTATCCTGTTTTCCATGGATGCCAAACTGCCATGCTAGTCTGGGCCTAGCATAAAATGGGTGAGTCCTCACATCCCGGCTGGATGTTACTGAAAATTATCTCATTCGTATCTGAAACTGAACTGATAAGTTTTGTACCTGTGTATGCTGAACATGTAAAGGTTGTGAATAAACCAAATATGTTATTTTTATCCAAATCTACTCCATTTTTGTCTTCTTGAGTGCATGATATAAAACAGACATCACACCTCTGAGAATGCCTGACATAGATGCAGGTGAAACGTCAGGAGAGAATGCTTCTGGAACATGGCCATACAGCCTGGAAAACTCACAACAACCCATAAAACAAATGCTTAGAAAGCAAGTTGTTTTATGGGGGAGTATATATTTTTGAACACTGAAAAACATTTCTAAAGCTCTGCTGTTTCTATGCACTAGCAAATCTCTGTTTTCCTAAGAGATCAGAGATAACAGGTTATACAGTCTAACAACTGAAATCATTGCCAAGCATAAAATCATCTGGTTATATACCACAAAAGAAGATTTTATTCTAAATGGTTTTTGGCTCTTCTGGGAAAGGTCATGCTTTTCTATGAATTTATAATCTCCAAAAGGTGTTTTCCAAAAGGTTATAAATGCCATTTGCTCACATTAGAAGTGATACAGGCTGCTAGGATTAGTTGGCAGGCAACATCTCCTAGGATCCCATTAAAGCAGTTTTGGTACTTTCTGTGCAGGAGAAAGGTCAGAGAGTGATGCTGCACACGTGTAGAGCTTAGAAAAGTGGGTTTCTGTGCCAAGAATCAGGCAGGCACAGGCTCCGTGAATGTAACACTATGATTGGTGCTTCTAGCCAAAGCAGTGATTTGCCAAAGTACACCCCGTGCCTAGCGTAAGATAACGTAGGCTCAGATTGGTCAAACAGTGCAAAGTATGAGGTTGTTTACCTTAATGCCAAATGGATGAGAACTGCGCATGAGCAGGATTCTGGCCCCCTCCGTTGCTGGCAAGGAGAGGCCAAATGTTGCAAACCGGGAACACAGGAGTCCCGGACCGCTGATAGTTGCACTGTGAGAAAAGACTACCATAGAACTGTTCATTGTTCTAACTATAGGAGGGGATTAAGATATGATGCAAATGAAAATGTTATGTTTAATTGGATTAATGAAATGTCCTATAACACCAGCCAATAATGTTTGTAAAATGTTGATGAAGGAGGGCGGGCTTTGCAGGTGCCGCCATGAAGGGTATAAAAGCTTTGTGTTAAGAATGACCGGGGCCGTTTGCCCCTAACAGCACGTTCTGGGGGCAACCCCACCAGCTGGTGTTTTGAACCAATAAATTCTTTGATTTCACGTTGAGCAGTGAAGTTGTTGCGTGATTTCTCATCCCTGCGCCCGCACGTCCATGCCGCCGGTTTGGTAAGAGGTACCTTGCCACTTGGAGTTCTATAACTCCCCAATTTGCTGCTACACCATGTCTTGTTTCATCCAATGTCTGTGCTATATCTCCATTGTCATTGTTTATTTTTTTAATTAAACAATTGAGGCAATATGAGTGTTGTAAACTGGCTTGGATAAACCACTCCAATAAAAATAACAATAGCATGTGTCAAGTATTCAAAACATTTTTACAAGATCCCTATAAAATCATTCATGATTAGTTCCCCCTTATGAGCCAGTGGGTTAGTGTTTTATTTAAAGGCAAAATCATATGTTCTACAGGATCGGATATTTATTAATTATGTAAAAGAGGAGTGGGGTACTCCAATGTCGATCTGAACAGCAATGTTAGGAAAGAGGACGTATGACTTCCCAAAGTTGCATCGAGCCCTGTGGGAGAAATTATGTTTCATATTAAATTGTTGGCAATACTGTTCAATATTTTCTTTTACTTAACTTCCTTCAATATATTCAGGAAGACATAAGTCCTCTTTTTTGTGTGTGTCAGGAGTGACTTGAGAAACTGCAAGTCACTTCTGGTGTGACAGAATTGGCCGTCTGCAAGAACATTGCCCAAGGGACACATCCTGTGGTAGGTTTCTGTCATGTCCCTGCATGAGAGGTTATAGCTGATAGCCATGAGCTCACCCCACTCCCCGGATTTGAACCACCAAACTTTTGGTTAGCAGTCCTGTTGGCACAAGAGTTTAAACCATTGCACCACTGGGTCCTCAAGTCCTCTTGAAGCCCTCCTTGTCTTTTCTCTATTGCTTGTGAATATCATGGAATAATCCATTCAACCTTTCTAGAAAGGAGAATGATGGCCTGAAGATAATTCTTAAAAATGGTTTTAAAGTATGGCATTTTATGTACTACAGGCTTATAGATTTCTGCCCTGGTGCAGATACCTTCAAGAGTTCTCAGTTTCTTCCGAATGATTTTAAACATTTTGACTTCTAGACTTTCTCTTTACTGAATTTTAGAACTGGTTTGGAACAATCATTTCATGTGCTAAAACAAGATATCTTTCAGTACTTTTCCAGACAAAACACTGTAATCCAGAATTAATCCAGATATTTTATGTTGCTGTTAAAGCGGTTTTTGGTACTTTCTGTGCAGGAGTACAGTCAGAGAGTGATGCTGCACACGTGTAGAGCTTTGAAAAGTGGGTTTCGGTGCCAACAATCAGGCAGGCACTTGTTCCGTGAAAGTAACACTGTGATTGGCGCTTCTAATCAATGCTGTGACTTGCTGATGTACACCCCGTGCCTAACGTGAGATAACGTAGGCTTAGATTGGTCTAACAGTACAGGATGTGCTAATGGGAGACGTTTGTGCCAAAAAGGGAAAAGAACTGCGCATGTATGGAGGGATTCAGCCCCATCCTTTGCTGGCAGGGAAAAGGCAGAATGTGAAATGTTGCAAACCGGGTACATGAACGTCCCAGGCTGCTGATATGTACTGTGAGAAAGAACTAACTTAGAAATGTCCATTGTTCTCATACATAGGTGGGACTTTTAGATGTGATGCTAATGGAAATGTAATGTTTATTGGATTAATGAAATGCCATGAGACACCAGCCAATTATGATTGTGTAAAATCCATGAAGGAGGGCGGGCTTTTCCGAGATGCCGCCATTGGGGGTATAAATGTTTTGTACTGAGAATGACCGGGGCCTTTGCCCCTGATAGCAGCCGTGTTCTGCTGGCAAACCCCACCAGCTGGTGTCATCAATAAACCATTTTGATTTCATCTACAGCACAGTTGTCGTGAGTTTTCCTCATCCTTGTACCCGCACGTCCAGGTAGCCTTGGTAAGAGTTAACTTGCCACTCGGAGTTCCATAACTCCTTAATTTGCTGCTTCATCGTCAGACAGGTATTGATACATCTTGTTTATAAGATGATGAAAACAAAAATGACATTTAAATGATACAAAATGAATGTTGTTGAAACAAATATGGTATTTGCTGTGCAATCAAATTTGTCACATTTTGAACAAATATGTCATTGTTATCATAGGCAATTATTAGACTAAATAATATCCCAATTAAATTGTTATAACCTGTTATTCTATCACACTCCTAGTTTTTCTTCTCCGCTAAAATCCATAAATTATTTAGGCTCCAATAATATTATTAATTCCAGTCACAATTTCTGGTTCATCATGTCACCATTCTGCCACAAACTTGTCTTGCTTGTCCACTGCATAATTTGGGGTATAATATCATGAATGCAACAAAGACTAACTACCACATCATCTATTCTTCTCTCTCCCTCCTTATTCTCACTCATTCTCCTTCAATCACTGGCCTCCAACAAGAAGAACTTTGTTACTGTGCGTTGCTGGTGTGTTACATTAACCTTGGTTGATCCAAAGTTCTTGGGTTTCATTTTACAGTATTCCCAGAAAATTATACATCAGTGGTGCAGTGTTTCAAAAACAGTTGTGGCAGGTATCTTTTGATATTTACACCTAGGGTTGCATATATTCTATGCTCCTTATTCTGATGATCCCAAATCACCAATGAAGTAAACAATATTATTGAAGAAAGAAAGCCAAATACTCTCGGACACATTCACAGACAGACTCATATAGATTAGCTTTATACAAATTAAGTACCCTTCAAAATGTTTTTTTAGGTTGCATATTTTTTTTCTGTCGCCAAGCTGATCATAAGAAAAAAGATAAATGCTACAAAAGCTTGATAATATGAAACATTACACACACACATAGTGTAAAGTAGCCTGCTTTAGAAACAGCATGCTAGTTTGCTGAATGTTTGCCTTTTTGTGTTATAAACCGCCCTGTGTGTCCTTAGGGAGAGAGTAAATGTAAAGTTTCCCCCTCTCATGTCAGGGGGGTGGTGCTCATCTCTATTTCTAATCCAAAGAGCCAGTGTTATCTGTAGACACCTCCAAGGTCATGTAGCCGGCATGACTGCATGGAGCATCGTTACCTTCGCGCTGAAGCGGTGCCTATAGGTTTACTTACATTTGCATGTTTTCAAACTGCTAGGTTGGCAGGAGCTGGAGCTAAGAAAGTGGCGCTCTCTCTGCTCCTTGGATTCAAACCACTGACCTTTCAGTCAGCAAGTTCAGCAGCTCAGTGGTTTAACCCACTGTGCCACTGGTGGCTCCAGGGATAGAGAGAGGTCTCTAAATAAAGTTTTATTATTATTTAGATTTTTCTTTATTTTCTGTTTGTTATCATGTTGAAATCTGTGCAAATCTAATTTTGTGGTTTTATTCACTTGCATTGTATTACAAAAGTAATAATAATAATACTTTATTTATACCCTGCCACCATCTCCCCAGGGGGACTCGGGGTGGCTTACATGAGGGGACGCCCAGCAATACAGTAAAACAATGTAACACAAAAACACATCAAAAATAGAAAATAAAAATAACACAAGATACAAAAACCAATATAAATAACAGCATAACAATATAAAATCAAAATATTAAACACTAAAAATATCACAGTGGGCAGGGCCAATTGCAATGATTACAAATTTAAAACACTGGGTGAGAGGGCAATGTAATGTATTAAGACAGGGGATCCAAGAATGTTGTAGGATTTAATTACACAAACCGAAGAATAGGGTGCTTCTGAGGGCATTTTGTGTAGAATTTGGTCAGGGATTATTATACATTCAGTCATTGAAGGCATACTGGAACAGCCAAGTTTTCAGGCTCCTCCTAAAGACTGCCAGGGTGGCGGTGTGCCTAATATCTCTGGGGAGCGAATTCCAGAGCCATGGGGCCATCACGGAGAAGGCCCTCCCCCTCAGCCCCACAAGTTGCACTTGCGATGGGGGTGGGAGCGAGAGAAGGGCCTCTCCGGTAGATCGGAGAGATCACGTGGGTCCGTACATGGAAATGCGGTTGTGCAGGTAGGTGGGTCCCAAACCATTCAGTGCTTTGTAGGTAAGAAACTGCACCTTGAATTGGGACCGGAAAATAAACGGCAGCCAATGGAGCTCCTTAAACAGAGGGGTTGACTGCTCCCTGTAATTTGCACCAGTTAGTAGTCTGGCTGCCGTTCGTTGGACCAATTGAAATTTCTGAGCTGTCTTCAAGGGCAGCCCCATGCAGAGCACATTGCAATAGTCCAATCTAGAGGTAACTAAGGCGTGGACCACCGTGGCCAAAGTATATCCCCTACTACCCACCTAGGATATTTCACCCATCTTGTCTTAGATATCTCTATGAATGCAGAGAAACATCTCCTAGCTGACCCCTCACCTCACAGTCACCTTTTTTGTTGATCAGGCATGCCATATCTCCAGAGGTGCTTGCATGGGTGCCAGATTTGGCGTGTGACATTTTTATGAAACGCTTCTGAGTCATTTGGGTTCTTGCTTGTGTGGGTGTTTTAAAAGCACAATCAGAAGTGACTTTGTTTTCTTGATAGGTGGATTCCAAGCATTAGAGAAAGCTCTTTTGATTTTGTCACCCAAGGGGTGAGAGAAACAGTCTACAGCGGACTAGCTGTTGCTTCACTTTTAACAGCAGCCCTTGTGTTGTAGATAGAAGTAGGGTCAGTTCCCGTATTCTCACTTCTGTTTCTAAATTGTTCTTCATTGGGTAGCTAACTAGCAAAGCTTTGATGGCAAGACTTTCTTGTCTTTCCAAGAAGAAAAGAAGACAAAAATACCTTTTACCAATGTCAAACAAATGATAGAATATATGATTTTTCTAGTGGCAGAGGACTATTGCCATGGGAATTTTAGCTGCTTCTATTTTACCTTGTGCTTCATCTGGGGAAGGGGGTGCCTCTGGTGTTTGAAATGCTCACATTGGATTCTGCACACAATATAAATAACAGTACAACAATATAAAATCAAAACATTAAACACTAAAATATCACAGTGGGCAGGGTTCATTTCTACATGGAGCATTTTTGTAACACTAGTGCATGGGAGCTGACACAGTAGGTTTTTGCAAGGACCTGGACACACTTCCCAAAATGTCAGACCCACTGAACTTTTTAAGACTGAAAAGAAATATATTTAGAATTGTCTGAAACAGTAAAAAAAAAAAGAAAAGAAAAAAGGACTAAGTAGAAAAGTGTGTGTATGAGAGAGATGCTTTCTGAGTGCAGTTGAAAACCTGCATGTCCCTGGATGCTTGCTTCAGTTTCCTGAAAAGAAAGAGCTTGTCACAGCTTCTTTTGTGGTCTTGCTTATTCTTTAGGATAACAAAGCATGAGCGATGCCTGTCTTCACCTCCTACAATGTAGTAATGTGTGATGCACAGTCTAAAGACCAGGGTCAAAACAAGAGTGAAGGAGTTGAGCAAGGTTCACCGCCATACATGGAAGCGTCTTTGTATGTGGGACCAACCTGCTGTTTGATTGTAAAGACCCAGCTGGAGGAGAAAAACAAACCATGTTCCCATAGAGGTTTTAAGTGTTACAGGTCATTGTGGGTA
Organism: Anolis apletophallus; assembly: GCA_030556195.1. Lineage (NCBI taxonomy): Eukaryota > Metazoa > Chordata > Lepidosauria > Squamata > Anolidae > Anolis > Anolis apletophallus. The sequence goes on along the minus strand of JARBWK010000003.1, from coordinate 133,615,531 downwards.
CAACAAGAATTAGCCGAAACAAGGCGAAACTAGGAATCCATTCTGCTGCTTTCTGTCACTCTCTCTTTAAAAGAGTTGTGTGTCAATTAATAGCTTGCCATGTCAGCTGGAGTAAACTGATTGAATCCTTTTAAAGCCTAACTATATGTGACATTAAAGATGTGTGTTCAAAATAATTAAATAAATTCCAGGACTTAATCAGCACCACAGCACAAAGGCTTGGGAGACAATTGCAAATTGTGATCTTGGTGAGGCTATTTACACAAGGGAAAATCTTAAGTCATGCAATTAGTGACCCATCTACACTGACCATTTGATGCAGCTTCAACAAGGACTAATAGGCAATTCTGCTCTGTCTTTGGGTCTTTCATCAGCACTAGAACAACTCTTTAAGAAAATATTTTAAGCTGTAATCTGTACGTGAAACTAGGTATAACTGAACAGTTTGGATCTACTTCTGAGTAGATATGTATAGGATTGTGTTCTGAATCTTGGGTACATAATTCAGAAAACAGTTTACTGAAAATACAGTGGAAACAGTATTCTTTAATGAGTGATTTGTCTTCAGTTTCTTTGCAAATGCAGGGAAAATCCAAACAAACTTCAACTTCAAGATATTTTTTAATTTTCTCCTTTTTGTTTGAATACTAGCATATATAACTGATGTTGCTTGGGTATGCATTTCTAATGACATTTATTGCAAATATTCATTATCAGCAGCTTGGTGAACAGGCCTCCTGTTACCAATCGTGGTGAGGAAGAGAAGGGAAGGGAAGGGAGGGGGGCACTAGCTTAGCTGTCGTGTCCACTCTCCCTCTGCTCTGGCTGAGCAGAACAACAGGCTTGCAAGGTAAACTTCTTATCTCAGGATGCCTGCTAGCTTGCCATTGTGAGAGCACGGGGAGTTTGCAAGAAGCTTTCTTTTTGTGAGATTTGGAGGGCTTCCTGTCTGACCTAATGAGTGCTTTGAGGAGATAGGTTGGAATACAAATAAAGTATTATTATTATTATTATTTTCATGAGTGGGGCCCTGACCTTGAAAGGTGTGATTTTTTAAAAAAGTTTAACCCCATAGTATTTTAATTTGGATAATGAACAGTCTGTGTGCCAAGTCTGGTCCAGATTCATCAAGCCACACCTGGAATACTTTGTTCAATTCTGGGCAGTGCAATTGAAGGGAGATGTTGACAAGCTGTAATGTGTCCAGAGGAGGGCAACTAAAATGATCAAGGGTTTGGAGAACAAGCCCTAAAGAGCTGGGCATGTTTAGTCTGCAGAAGAGAAGGCTGAGATGAGACATGATGGCCATGTATAAAACATGTGAGGGAAAGTCATAGGGAGTAGCGAGTAGGCTTGTTTTCCGCTGCCTTGGAGACTAGGATGCGGATTAATGGCTTCAAACAACAGGAAAGGAGATTCCACCTAAACACGAGGAAGAACTTCCTAACTGTGAGAGCTGTTCAGCAGTGGAACTCTCTGCCCTGAAGTGTGGTGGAGGCTCCTTCTGTGGAGGCTTTTAAACAGAGGCTATATGACCATCTGTCGGTGGTTCTTTGAATGCAATTTTCCTGCTTTTTGGTGCGGGTTGGACTGGATGGCCCACGAGGTCTCTTCCAACTCTATGATTCTATGATACGTAGAAGGCTTTCAGGTACAAACATACATGCATACATATTTTCACCTTTATATTATCTGTATATTTTCTATATGGTTTATAATATATGGGCAGCTTATCAGATAGATTAATAATGAAAGATACACGTAGTTTATACAGATATATAGATGAGACAATTTATTTCCTAATGTTTCGAATGGTATCTACAATTCAAAGGCCCCTAGTTGGTACTGCAAAAGAAATAAGGCTTTTGTCAGTGGTCAGAGGAAATCACATAGTTTACAAACACATGCCGCCATACATAAAGCACATTTGTGTGTTACAGTTTTGCGGTGCCAGAAAAATGTATGGGAATTAATTGTCACACAATGTTATTCTAAGGCAGAAATGCAATAAACCCTCTAACACATCAGAGGCATCAATATGATGAATGCTACATTGAAAAATACTTAAGTGTGGCCACTGAGTCTAGAAAATGGGGCGGAGAGGGGTTGGGGCCAGGGCCAGCTTTATTCCATGTGCAAAATCTGTGATCTTTGTTCAACTGAGTGATTGAGAAGCAGGCTTTGGGTCCAAGTAAAGTCGTCATGACCAGCAGTGCCCAATAAGAAGTAATTTATGACCTGAACAGTGCTACATAGATAATCTCTTGGAATTTCCCTTTGATTCATGTGATTTTCATCACGACAAATCTTTCAACAGCACAAAACATATGAACTGGATATCACATAGAGCTGAACATGGTGGGAATGGCAGCAGCGGCTGGGGAGGGGGAAGAGATTCTGTTAGCTAAGATACCAGTTAATTTAACAAATTCACCATAAAGGTTGATTACTATTTTAGACCTCGAGTGTACAATAGAGATTGGGATATTGAAATCCCCTAATATGTGCCTCAATGCATTGAGTTGTAATATAACATTGATGCTATAACAGCTAGGGCACTTTAAACAGTATGGGGAAAGTAAAATGCAAAAACATTTTTACAAGAGTGTAAAAAGAAGAATTGCATGAGTTTCATTTCTATGTGCTTTGTAGGCTTTATTTGTTTAGTTATTATTAAAATATGTACATGTTGCCTTATTTATTTTATTTTATTTATTTATTTATTTCGATTTATTCGTCGCCACTCCCGTCTGGCTCGGGGCGAAATACAAACACAGTAAAAACAGTTAAAAACATCAGAGATTACAGCAAGATTAAAATCATACAGTGAGATGTAGCACCCAGTAAATACTCCCGGGCCTAGAGCTAGAGTTGTTAACCGAATGCCTGCCCAAATAGAAAAGTTTTGCAGGCCTTCCTGAAGGTTAGCAAGTTGAATCTCAGAGTGGTGTAAAATAAAACCGTTTAAACCATGTTTCTAATTTGTACAACCATAGAGAAGACTGTTGCAATGAGAACGGTGACAGAAGGATGGAACCAGTAGGAGAGTGCAATACTAATGGGTGGATAGATAGGTTCTTGCTCCCTTCCTCAATGAGCAGGGCTTATTCACAATTAAAACAATTGAAGATTATTTCTGCCAGTCATAATCTTGGTTGATCTGATGAACAGATTGTCAGGACATTTATGGAAGCCAGAAAAAGATACTGGCTTCTTCATTAAACTGATCAATATATGAAACATGCTAACATAAGAGGCAATGGTGCCTAACATCTTTGATAGATGGCTGCATGGTGGTTAGGTCAGTCAATGGTTAGTAATTAAGATGGAGTTTCCTTAATTGGAACACCAGAATCTTTTACTGAATATAAGTTGTTTTTATAATAATAATAATAATAACAGCAACAACTTAATTTTTATACCTCGCCTCCATCTTCCCAAAGGGACTTGAGGCAGCTTAGATGAGGACAAGTCCAAACAGCATAATAAAATAGCACATTAAAATATATAATAGCAACATAAAACAGAATAAAACAACAACATTATAACAAAATATAAAAACAAAACATTCACCAATGAGCTCTATGATAACAATCAGTTTCTGGGTATGGGTGGGAGGACTGGTGCAAGGACAATTGTGAGGATAGGGCTGATGGATAAAGTGCATCAATCACATGACAACAGTGAAAAGAGAAGGCAATATGAGAATAGAGCATTATGAATTTAAGTGCAGAACAATAATAAAGTTCATGGACAAGATTTTGGATCCTAGTTGGCGCCAAGCTGTCTGGGGATTGTCTAATCAAAGGCACAGTGGAACAACCATGTCTTTAAATCTTTGTGGAAGATGGACAGCGTGTGTGCTAGCTTAATATCCTTGGGGAGGGAGTTACAGAGCTGGGGGGCCACCACCAAGAAGGCCCCCTCTCTCATCCCCACCAACCTTCTATAAAGTGATAAGTCTACCTAATGTTGCATTACCAACCTTTCAGATGTCAACCCATAGCTCAAAGTTTTGATGCACTAGTTTTGAATTACATATATGATATGAATATTTTGGTTGAGATGAAAAGGGCAAAGTAGGGCAGCTCCAAGCCTTGTGTTTCTTGCTATAGCTCTTGGGGGGGATGTTCTTGATTCAGTTGCAGAATGACACAAGGAACCCATATCTGTTCTTGCCATCCCTAGTTCTTCAGAAGCTTTTCAGGACTATACTGCACATGAACATCCCACAAACCCAGGAAAGCCTTGGATGACAACTCTCAAAATCCCCTAGGCTGGAGGCTTGGGAGTTGGGAGTCCACAAAAATAGCTTTTCCAAAATCTGGTTTCTTTCTTACTCAGTAGAAGGCACATGCTTGAAACCCTGTCTATCTGCAATGTGCTCTTCCTTCTGTCTACGGAAGGATGTAAACCCACTTCTTCAAATATAAACCCACTTTTCCACTCTGTATTGTATCTGAGGAAGTGGCAATAAATACCAAAATTGTGTGTGTGTGTGTGTGTGTGTGTGTGTTACAGAGAGAGGGGAAAAAAGAATATTTACCTTCAGTTGCAAAGCCATTGTTTTTGCAAAAACATATCAGGGCAGGGAAAGGAGTGGAAACAGTGAAGTACTGCACTTTTAATATGGAAATGAAATAAATTTATTTTCAGCCCTGTGCAATTGCCATTAATTACTGCAGCCTGAAAGTTCTGGCATTAGAGGATTCAGTGCCTCAAGTTTTGGGGAAACAAATGGCTATTTTTAATATCTACATAATGTCACTGCAAAATGAATATAAAAATAAATTCCATATTCAGCGTCAGAACAGTTGCCTTATTATTATTTTTTAAAAATTGAGTTTTAGGATTTTATGGATTTTTTTCCTTTACCTTATTTGACAATAAATACATAGAATCATAGAGTCATAAAATCACTGAGTTGGAAGAGACCTCGTGGGCCATCCAGACCAACCCCCTGCCAACAAGCAGGGAAATCGCATTCACATTACCGTATTTATTATTGCTAATGATAGAGTAGCAATGTTTTTGTAATGCCCTACTCTGTCTCCTTTTGGTTTTTTAAAAATGTCAGTCCAAGGATTTTATGTAGTGGAGAAGTTTGCACAAATGATCTGAATGAGAACATGGGGGCTCAGTGTCATTGCCCTTACATTGTCCAGAATATTTCCCTCAACCAGATACAAACCAGAGAGGGAAAACAAGGAACAGTTTTCCATTTTCATCTATCCCTGTTGAACTTTCTCAGAAGTTTGAACAAGAAATTCCCAGGCTGACTAAAGCTCTCAATGGGATGAAGATTTGTTAAATGTAAGCATACATTATCTATCCATCCATCCATCCACCTACCTAGCTATCTGTTGAACGGTCCACCACATTAGTGTGTTAAATGTAGAAAAGGCATAGCTAAGGACTCAAAATTTGTCTCTGACAAAACTTTACATTAAATAATTTTTCTTCTCCATGTTTGAGTTGCTGAGTTCAGCATTTCCCCTCCACTGCCAAAATCCTGACAGGAAAAACAAGCAACTTAATGTCCTGCATCTCTATTATATGGGGAAAGAGTTTTGTTTCTACTCTCATGCTCACCTTCTAGACAGCTAACAAGGAAGGAGTCATGTCTAGTAAAAAGGGAAAAAATTAAAAAGAAGAACGCAAGTCAAGTTAATTAAGGAGCTCCCACTGCTTCTCTTTGTCTTCTTCATGAAAGTAGCAATGCTTTTGAAACACTGGAGATGGTTTCGTTCTGAATTTGTGAGGTTAGGGATACAGCTGGGATGCTGAGTCTGTGGGTTGCCTGGTATGAACAGAATGTGTTTGATCAGTCTCCCCACTTGTATTAAGCAGAAATGACATGAAAGGAATATATGGTAAAATAGGCAAGAAGGATGAGCAGGTCCTGTGGAACAATTCTGAAGGATCTGGTTTTCAGAGACTCCTTCTCCCCCGCCCTCCATCCACAGACTCTTTGCTTTGACCATTTCAAATAAAAGCCTTCTGCTTTTACTTTTCTTTGGATTTGCTCTCAGATTTCTGCACTTCTCTAATCTAGTGATTTAATTCAGACAACATTTCAGCGTATGCATAAGCCATAGTTTCAGTGGCTCATGCTTTGAGATCAGAAACAGGCATAGTGAAATGGATGCAGGGATCGGGGACAACAGAGGATAGGACCATAATGGCTACAGCTTTAGTTGCTGCTCATCTGCTTCCTACAAGGTTTTCCCCCTCTTATATAGGAAAACATAATGGTGTCTCCTGTAGCTTCAGCCCCATGCTATTATTGTATACATATGTGGGAGGTAACCACACCAGCAGCCCTTTTGTTATGATCTCCAGCCCTCTAATGTGGTGTTGGTGGGAACAAAATGCAATTGACAAGCTGCACGCAGTCCTCAAGGCCTCCATTGTGCTCATCCCGCTCTTTCTGTATCCCATCCTGCCACTCCCAAAAGCAATTCAGATGAAAAATGCCCAGATGATCTAGCACCCATTCTTAGCTACCTCTCAAAGCAATAGCTAAGCGTGAACCATTCCCACCTAAATATAACAATATCAGTTTGAGTCTGGAGTTGCCAAAGTAAAAAAAATATTTTTTTTTAGAAGAGAGCACTTTAGTAGATGTGGCTTGTCATGCAACCAGGTACTGAAATTGCCTCTGCTACACAACCAGAAAAGATATAAGAATCTCCTAAATTTGATTCGCATCTTACAGTTGGCCACCCGCATCCATGGATTCTGCATCTACGGATTCAACTATCTGTGGACTGAATTTTTTAAAATCTTATTTTTATTAGTCATTTCCAAATATATTTTCTTAAGGGTATGGTAAGGAAAGGGGAATGGGTAGGGTACTCGCATTAGTGGTAGTAAATATCTAGTAAATAATTGAGGAGGAAAATAGTATAGAGAGCAAGGGGGATAACCATAATATAACATTTTATTGTGTTACATCCTATTCTTAGTCTCTATTACTCTAACATCCATTACTTGAAATACGAACGTTTTGAAAAGTTCAATATATCCTCTATATTGAAGAGAGGAATATTATTATCCTCTATTTTAAACCTAATAATGTTATCTTCTTAAGCCTTCCTCTAGTGTTTTCTGCCATGTTCCATATTTCTAGTCTTCTTCTCCTTAGAAATAATCTAACAGGAACAATCAAGAAGAACTTTTAAGGAGAACAAAATGTTTATTCCCAAAAGCAAAACTTTTATATAAGGGCCGGAGAGATAGCACAGTGGTAACAACAGCTGTGCTGGCAATCTGAAGGTTGCATGTTCGAATCCCGGGCTGGGTTGGACACCAGCTGTGAGCCCTGTCCACTGTTTACCCAACAGTTCGAAAACAACTCAGCTGTGATTAGATAAAACTGGGAACCGCCAAGCGGGGAAGGATTTTTTCAAGGACTTATAATGCCTAAATAAAGTAAGATCGGCTGCCTGGAAGTGGAATGCGGAAAACAGAGGCTGTCTATCATGAGGATGAAGCAACAGCACCCCCTTGTGACGTAATGATGCAATCGCACCCTGTGATGCAGCCTGAAGAAAATCCTTCTAAAATTGTACTTGTCATATGTTGTATGTTGTATGTAATTGTATGTGGAACCGGCAGGGACTGTCTGCCCTAATGTAATCCGCTCTGAGTCCCCTTCGGGGTGAGAAGAGCGGAATATAAATAAAGTGTATTATTATTATTATTATTATTATTATATATAATGGGACTTGAACATGAAGTTTGATATCCATAGGGGGCCTTGGAACCAAACGCCAGAGGATACCAAGGGCCCACTGTATATTGATAAATTAGTCTGTTTAAACAAAATTATTGGTTTTGTTCAATGGAAGCTGTCTTTTACCATTTGGTATGTTTAAATATTCAATATTAGTGAATATTTAATAGGGCAGTCTTAAACCAGGCTGCTTCCCAATTTAATGGATTTCAGGGATCTTCATTTTGGAGATTTGGAAATGAAGACTGCAGAATCTTTGGGGCATGTTGAGATGAGCAACTGTGGATTGCACAACTCTCTAGCCACCCATATCAAGTGGAATGATCACTACATTTCTTAGCACCCTGATCAGGACTGCAGTTCCTTGGAAACCTTTTGGTTTGTGCTTTGTCTGACTTGTGAGGTAGGTTTATTAAGGCAGTATTGACTACAGTGATGGAGTTGAACATGTCAGTTTTATATCTTTGCATCAATGTGATGGGACTATATGCTAAATTTGAGAATGACAGGTTGCCCAAACAGGAGCACCTTTCAGATCAAGGAAAACTCTTAATGGGCATGGGGACCCCCCTATCTGACATACTGTTAATTCATGTGTACACACAAAAGAGTCTCCCTCAGTGCTGATAAGAAGCTGATTAGTGATTAGAAGTTTTCAGCTGGAGACAGCAACTCTGAATAGCTGATGATCAGAGATTTATTTATTTATTTATTTACTTTATTTATATTCTGCTCTTCTCACCCCGAAGGGGACTCAGAGCGGATTACAGATACACATACTTAGCAGACAATCACTGCCGTTTCCACATACACAACATATAGACGAACAGAGGCAAACTCTAGCCACCAGGGGGAGCTGACGTACTTCTCATCTCTCAGCGTTCCCAGCGTACCTTGTTGTTCCTTCCGCATCCCTCAGCGTTCCTGGAGTTCTTTAATGGCCTCATAATTCAGTCAAAATTTGCCTTCCCACTTAATGTGGTACCTTTATCTCCTACTTGACAGATGCAACTGTCTTTCAGGCTGCAAAGGTCGACAGCAAGCTACACTTAAAGGTCGAGCACCCACCTCGACCCGGGCAGACCTCAAACTCATGACCTACTGGTCAGAGAGATCTTATGCAGCAGACACTTAGCCAGCTGCGCCACATTCCCGGTGTATTTATCTGCTCAAGTGCAAGGGATGTTGCCTGGAGTGATCTAAAGCTGATGGGCCATATCAATAACTGCTAAAGGTTATCTAGTCTGTGGATTTCTACAGCTTTCATTGAGAGTAATCTACATATGCGTCCTCCTTCTCCTTTCAGGTATAGGAACACATAAAATTGATTGTTTGGCTAACATTCCACTGAATTATGATATATATTTTGAATACTTAACAAAAAACCCAGTTAAAACAAAATTAAGAAATAACTTGGAACACACTGAGTATTTCCTTGTCATAGTTAATTTAAGGATGCATTTACACTGTAGCATTAATGCAGTTTGACACCACTTTTTACAGCTATGACTCAAGTCTATGGATTATGGAATAATGGGAGTTGTAGCTTTACAAGGTCTTTAGCCTTCTCCACCATACAGTCTGGTGCCTACTCTGTAGCACTGAGCCATTGTAGTTAAAATGATGTTGAACTGCATTTATTCTACAGTGTAGATGCATCCCTAGTTTTAGTTTTGATTTTAAATGCTAAGTTATGGAACCTTTTGTTACCGGTTTAAAATCTGCTACTACCAGCATCCCGAACACACACACACAGTTACCCGGAAATTTCTGTATTTCAGCTAGCACTTATCACTGTCAGTTTGGGATGGGAATCACAAATCACTTCAACATGTTAAAAATCCAATGTTATGTGTTATTCCTTGTAACTATCTTTTCCCAAAGAGATAGGGATACAAAGGCAAACACTGAAACGAGTTGCTTAAGAACCTGGGATTTCAATTGGATTACAGCTGCCAGAAATATGTTTGTTTTAAATACTTTTGTATAAAATAACAACAATATTGAGAGCTTTGTAAAATCAACCACAGGACCAGTATGGATTTCCCATGGCTTTCTTAGGGAAGTCCCAGCAGCCCTGTTCCTGCCAAAATGTGGCTCTGTAAAATATTGCAGAGCCGGAGTACCTGCCGTGTACGGTTCACATTTGTTGAAACCACTAGCAGCCTCCTCAAATCTGATGTGGACAAAGGTAATTAAGGATTAGTGTAACAATTCTGGAATGTATGCTGGGTAAAATACCAACCCCTTTCTCAGACCTCTAGGGATGCAGTTGACATTTAAATATATTGACCGGGATGTAACTATTTATATGTGGCTTGTTGCTATGGGAATTCTGGAAGGCCCAGCACATTTGACCAGTTTGAAAGAACATTTCGGCTGTTCATGGTTTTTCTGTGTGATGCTTGTACCCTTTGTTTTAGTCAATCAAATTTTATGAATCCAAATGTTTTTATTGAGCACAGTATGCAATGCTTTATTATTTCTGCATTTTCTGTATTTTTAAAAATGGGTGTTTTGCGTAGTTCCATAAAGACCAATAAAAATGAATCTGAATGCCTGTATGAAATTGCAGTACATGTGTTTTCTTTACCCTTTGGGCCACATGCTGCGAATAACTGGAGGCCCAGAATTGCAGGTATTATTTTGCTTTAGTGTGGTCCAAAAAACAAATAAACATTGCAATTGTAGATTGTGTGTGCATGTGCAGAACTGGCAAAGTAGTTATATTACAGTTTCAAAAACCTCACTAAAAACATCTTATTTAAAATCACTCCTTATTCAAGGGGAGGCAATGATTTCAGAGCAGGCAGGCAGGCAGGGAATAGTAGTGTTAAGAGTTTGAACACTTTGAATTAGGTCCCAAAACTTTGTGATTACAATACGTTTACAATAAGGATAGTTTGGGAAGGGGGATGTGGTGCAAACAGTCATTTGTACCAAATGGACAGTTATTTTTAAGAAGCATCATTTTAATATAGTCACCCCTTCACATTTCTGATTTTAACTTTGGCAAATTTGATTATTCATAGACTTAATTAAAACGTCCTCTTTAGGAATGTCCAGGTTTTTCAGTGTGACTTTGTGGTCAATTTCCTCCAATCATGCTGGAGGACCTAGCGATATCTAGAGAGAACACCTCTCTAGGAATCCCTAGGTCTTTTATGACTTCATCACACGGGGGGGCTGCAAGCATCATAGGATCCTTGCAGCACAGTGATGGGCCCCATGATGCCCATCACATGATGCACGCTCACTTCTGGCAGGGCTCCGTCAACCAACTGTGGTCCAAGCGTCCTTCGCCCACAACGTGGGAGGATTCCTGGTTCCGTTAAGAGCAACAGGGGCAATGTAAGGGGAAGCCATGTTACTGCGGGTAAGATGGGGTGCAGGGCAATGGGATTGCCTCGCTGCCATGCGGATTCACCACGGAGGCTGGCGAATCACCCCGCTGGGGCTCATCAATGTGATGAGGTCCTTAGTCAGGTTGTATGATCAGTTTCCAGGGAACATCAACCATAGAGTCATGTAGGAAGACCTGGAAATTCCTTGAAAAGTTTTCTGTCCATTTTTTAATTCACTTTTTTTTCACTTTAATGGGGATGCTATAATCCAAGTTAATGTGGAGGCTGATTCTAATTGACCCACCTCTTTCTTGAAGAAGTTTCTAGATGGCGAATGTGGAGTACTAGATTTCGTGACAGTTTTGAAAAATAAACACAAACACACAAGGGGATACATGGGCAAAAACTGCCTTTTGCTATTTCAGGGGCTATGCCGTTAGCCATATATTTCAATGAGTTGTTGTGGTAAATCTAGCACCTGTAGTTATACTTTTGCCATAAATAAATGCACTTGGGCAAAAAACGATCACATTTTAACGTTCTGAAAAATTGCAGTGCTCTTATCTTAGATTTTGGCTATACTATACCATTTAAGATACATGAACAATATATATATTGTGTTGATTCTATTGTTCTGTCTGTTCCATGAATAAACATGTCTTAGTTTCCAGAAAAGACTCTTCTATTCACAACACTAAATCAAAAGAAAGCATTCATACGTGTGTTTGGGCAGTGGTCTGTTAAACTTCCTCCTCCATGAAAATAAAACAAAACTCTCTTTGCATATCTTTCCCATGAAAAGGAAACAACAAGAGAATGTTTAGTTATTGTTATTACTTAACTTGGACAATATTCTTTTGTAGAGATTAAATATATTAAAACTATATTTACCTTATACATATGTGTATTAAACATTTCTGAAAATCTAAAAGGCGTGCTCATGTTTAGATTGATACAGTGATATTAAAAAAGTTGTGAAAGTAATGATATCTTAATTACTGTGTTAAACAGAGAGGAATGTGACTGTCTGGCAAAGTCCGAGTCCGATATTTTTAGCCATTTTAATATTTTAATATTTTAATGTTTTAATGTTTTAATACTCTAGTACTGCATTGCTAGCTGTGTAAGTCGCCCGGAGCACACTTGTGGAGGGCGACTCATAAATAATAAAGTTCAGTTCAGTTCAGTTCAAAGATACCTCATACACATAAATCCAATCTTATTTTAATATTATTCTCTTTTTTTGTAGAAGAATAAAGGAAAACCCAGTTGAACAGCATTTAAAGGGCTACTTCAATTTGTTATTCCTGCTATTGTTTAGGTGTTGATTTACCATTGAAAAATAGATTCAATGACTCTGTTTTAATCGAGACTACTATCAGGTTTCAAACAAAAAAAATGGCATTAGAAATTACATTTTGTAGGTGAATAAAGGTAAAGGTAAAGGTTTTTCCCTGTCCCACTCTGGGGTTGGTGCTCATCTCCATTTCTAAGTTGAAGAGCCAGCATTATCCGTAGACACCTCCAAGGTCATATGGCCAGCATGACTGCATGGAACAGCAGAAGCGGTACCTATTGATCTACTTACATTTGCATGTTTTTGAACTGCTAGTTTGGCAGAAGCTGGGGCTAACAGTAGGAACTCACCCCACTCCCTGGATTCGAACCACTGAGCTTTCAGTCAGCAAGTTCAGTAGCTCAGCAGTTTAGCCCACTGCTAGACCGGGGGCTCCTTGTAGGTGAATAGATTACTGGATCTGTGGTTATTTTGTTTATATTACAAAACTAGCCATCCCCTGCCACGCATTGCTGTGGCTCAGACTGTGTATATGTGTTGTGTGTGTGTGTGTGTGTATGTGTATTTCCATATATATGTGTGTGAGGGTTGCACATGCATTGTAATGTATTGGTTTGGCTTTTTAAGTCTCCCCTGCTGTGTTTTTCAGTATTTTTATGAGTGATGGTCACTCTTTTGCCTGATAGGTGTATTGTGTCCAAATTTGGTGTCAATTCATCCAGTGATTTTTGAGTTATGTTAATCCACAAATGAACATTACATTTTTATTTATATAGATTGACACAGTTTTTTTCATGGAGCTATGCATACACATATAGATAGACATATATACTGGATGAGGAAAAGCAAACTGAAACTAAATACAAAAAGAAGAGAGGTTCATACTGCTAGAAGTTGTTATGTGGGTTTGGAGGTGTGTCGACCAGTTGTTCTCCCTGAAAGGTTGTTCGCAGCTTGGCAGTGCTTCTGGACCTGTTGCTCCAAATGGCAGTCCAAATAGATGCAATGGCCAGAAGTGCTTACTGTTGGTTTTGGCTGATATGCCAGGTGCTCCTTTTCCGAGAGCTGAATGATTCAAAGCTGTATGCACTCGTAACACCAAGGCTGGTTTTCTGAAATGTGCTGTGCATTAGACTACTTCTGTACCATGTTTGGAAAGTTCAGGTAGTGAAAACATGGCAGCCATATTTATTATTGATGAATCTAGGAGTGATCACATTACACCAATATTAAGGTCACTCCACTGGCTGCCAGTTAGTTTCCAAGCAAGGTACAAAATCCTACATGGTGTGGGTCCAAGTCTTACTTCTCCACTCTGTTGTGTAGCTCAGAATCTTTGCATCATATGAATCTGTCACAGAAATAATTGATTTTGTTCATTACATAGCCCTGTTTTGTATAGTTCAATTCAGTATGACACTTATATCCACAAGACTGGTATTCATGGTTTCATTCATCCACATCTGACAAAATATGTCATTTCTAGGTATTTTCTAAGTCCTGCAACATGCATCTATGGTATTTCAGGGCCAACAGTCCCATATTTTAATAGACTTTATCATTATTTGTTTTTTTGGGGTTTTTTGCATATCCACGTGAAGTGCAGAAGTATATCTTGTGGATATATAGGGGAAGGGAGGTGAGGCGGGGGCATCATACTGTACATTTTAAAAGGCCATTCTATCAGTTGGTACATATTTCATGTAGATGTGTCAATCTTGAGCTTCATGCATGAGAACAGGAATTTCAAAGAAGAAATGTGCTTTTTGGCTAAATCTGTTTTAAAATTAGTTCTGAAGCAACTTATTTTACAAAAGGACCAATATGCTCTCATCTCCCAATGACCTCCCAATAAGATTCATGATGAAGACTGGCATATTTCAGATGTGTGCATGTGAGATTTGGCAAGGGATCTCCAGTTTTCTTATTCTCTCTCAGTTTCCTCCCCGCTCATGATCTGAAATGTTTATCAAATGTGGCTCAGGAGAAAATTGCTTGTTGTGCCTACAAGAATAGTGAGATAAGTTACAAGAGCATTTTCACGGTGTATGCAAATTGATGGTGAAGCCTGGATTATTCAGAACAGCCTGTAGGCAGCTCATTTGAACATGCGTGACCAGTGTGTACTCAGCAGATGACCCTGGGTCACCACGGCCTTGTCAACATCAGAGGCAGAAAATGAGCAATACTATGGTGACATTGTTAAGAGGCACTTCGTTATGGCCCAGAAGAACAATGGCTTTTTTATGTGTTTTTGACAGAGTTAACATTTTTACGAACAGATTCTTCTGTGTTTTCAAGAGGAGGCCTAATTTTTCACTGTAGAGATGGTAAGGAGAGTTCCTGTATTCAAAGGAAACTGTAGGTTGATCTTCCAGAATGGCTTCTCAGCTCCATTATCATTCTCTCCAATCTTTACGCCTGTTCCACTCTTTCCTCTCTTTGGGAGATTCTCAAGGAAAGCCTTCCTGCTATCCTAATGGTCTTGAGGGCACAACTTGAAAAACTGGAAAAAAATGCTCTTGCTTTTCTCCCTACCTCCTCTGTTCTTAGATTATCAAGCTCAAGATAAAAACAAAAGTCTCCGGGGTTTTCTGGAGTACATGTAAAACTCCCTCTTGCCTGTCTTTTCCTCCCAAGGTCCTGGAGTATCCCTTCTCCTGATTTCAAAATATTCTGAAATCCAACATATGTATGGCTGATATAGTGAAACCTTTGCTTTCCAATGGTTCAAGGTATGTTTCAGCCACAAAATAACTAAGATATTACGTACAAAAATATCTTATATGCATAAGGTGTACATGAAATGTATATGAATTTAGTTTTTAGATGTGGGTCCCATATCTATGATATTTCATTGCATATATATAAAATCCCAAACACTCTTGTCCCAAGCATTTAGGATAAGGGATGTGCTGTCACGCGCTGGGCCCATAGAATATCTGTTTCTAGGATGTGATATCTGTTTTGTTTACCCAACAGGATGCTGGGGTGCCTCAGCTGGAAGGGTCCCTTAGTTTTTCCCAATGATAAAGTCCTTTGAGGCTTGAAATAAATTTAACAAAGATCTTTATTTGAGCTTAAAACCTAAGGAACTGGAAGGCTTCAGACAGGTGCCTTTCTCAATCTGCAGCAAGAGGATTGGCAAACTGGGCAATACTGGTTTTCTTCCTTTGGGGAAAATCCTATGACCCTTCCCTGGGCAATCTTTATTTACCTTGCTGGTGTGAGGCCCCTTCTTCCGACTCCAAGCTGCGTTACGGGCAGTCAGATGTCCTGTACCAGGCAAGTTTCCTGTTAATTAGCCAGTTGGGACTGTAGACAATCCCTTCACAAAGGACTGTGAGGCTGTTTTGCATTTTTTCCAGCAAGAGCTGGATCTGTGTTTCCCCAGCAAAGCTAGTCTGTCACCCCAGCAAAGCGGTAAGATTTTGTAGCAACCCCGTTCTCCTTCCGTGCCTGGGGGGCAGGGGGTGGCCCCGGGGGTCCCGCTTGCATTAGGGCCAATTGCAGCTGATGGGGAGATAGATGAAGGGGATGATGGGGTAGCTCGGCCTTCATCTCCCACAGAGAGTTTGGAATGGGATGATGGCTGGCCTGATGGGTATGAAAGCTGGGAAAGTCAGGCCGACACTGAAAGTGCTGATTCAGATAATCAGTATGAGAAACCAGGTGGTTTCGGTTCGCAAGAAAGGGTCAAGGAGATAGCAGAGGATGAGCCCATGGAAGCTGAAAGGGAGTCTGGCTCTCACGAAGATAGCGACCCAGGTGCTGGGAGGCAAGGACGGAGCTTTGATAGGAGACGGAGCATTGAGTCCAGTAGGAGGGACTGGCACCGAAGCCTAGAGCGCCAAAGGAGCGTTAGGTCCCGTAGTACAGATTGGCGCCGAAGCCTAGAGCGGCGTAGATTTCACCAACGGGATTAAGTATAGGATCCGTGGGAACGGATCCTCAGTTGCTCGGCCACTTCTGATTTGAAGGGAGTGAAGCGAGTGAAGATCCACGGAGCCAGGATTTAGGCTCGTGCCTTGCCAAGAAGTTTCTTGGGCCTTGATTCCTTGAACTTTGCCTTGTTGAATTGCCACGGACCAAGTTTGCTTTGATCCGCATTGCTTTTGCGGAACTTTTGCTACGTTTTGCCTTTGGATTTATCTACGAACTCTTTACCCTTTTGATTGAACTTTTTGATACTTTTATGGACAATTACCCTTTTCACCTGTTTTGTTATTCAATAAATAGTTAGCTGATTACTGTCTCTGCGTGTGTGATTAAGGGGCTGGGCTGAGACCCTGCATTGTGACAGATTTAATGCCTTTTTCCAAGTAGGAAGGAATAGGCTACCTTAAATCATGTCCTCTCCAATAGAGTAACTGTTAAGACTGAAAGGAGAAACATCCCCCTTTCCCTCCCAAACCCTGGGGATAGGGGCAGGTCTGCAACTCTGACAATGATTGGCAGCCCTCTGGGCCTGTAAATGCATACCAAGAAAGTCCCCTACAAAATAAAATGCAAGGGAATGAGCTCCTGCAAACTTGTAGTGCAACAAAGGGAAAACAGAGCCCTATTGGCACTACTGTGCCAGAACAAGGGATACTCAACAAAGTTTCTTCAGATGGCATTGTTTAAGTTAGGCAGCCACTTCTGATCTTGGGAGAGAAATAATTTTTCAGTGATAACTTTCAGAATATCCTTGCAGGTATGGTTATTACCCTTGCTGCCTGATGGATTTTGATAACAGTGGTAAAAAATAACTTTCCCAGGCTTTGCCACAGGTCTCGCTGCATCAGTTGGACTTCCATCTTGATCCAAGTGGTTTCACACACAATTCAGCTCCAAAATGATGTTGGTTTAACTGTCCTTGGAAGGTATCCACATCTTTGGCGTGAGGGTGTGGGTGTGCATGGATAAAATGCCACATTCCCTATTTTTTTTCCTCAAGTTGTGTAAAGTTTACAGCAAAAAATCCTATTTGATTGGGTTAAATATTACTTAGCATTACATACATGGCTATCTTATCTCCGGCTCCTGGGAAAAAAAAGAGACAGAGGCCGGGAAAACATGAGAAAGGGCAAGGAAGGGGGAGAATGAGAGAAAAGGAGAGTGGGGGCTGGAGCATTCAGAAGTCAGACTTTAAGACTTGGAAAGACAGATGAAAATTTTAAAAATCTAAATGAAACCTGGATGAAAGAAGTGTCCTGTCACAGGGGAATAATTTTTTATATCCCAAATCATAGCACTGCTGAATTACCAAAATGTTTAAGATCCGAGTCTGCTTGTAACTCTAAACTTTTAAGCTTTCATGACTCCCATTTGCCCTCTTTGGCCTGATTCATACATTATTGAAGAAGCGTGGGAACGGCTTCTCCTGTGGCATCTTCCCATGTTGTTACTCTGATAATGCCTAGATAACAAAACTGTGTGGGTGGGGCTAGAAAACTATCATTGGAGGAATATTTGTGGAAAATGTTAGTGGTAAGCACTCCTTTATTTCAGAAAAAAGGTCAGTTTTCAATTTCTTCTTATTCCCACTAACAGATGCTAACTGATTTTTTTTCATAAGGAATGTATAGTTTGCAGTATTTGAAGCACTCTTTTTATCAGGACATCATCCTGTGAAAGAAAACTTCTAGGAATTTGCTTGCTGTTCCATGCCTGTTGCAAAAGAATCGTGAAACTTGCATTAAAAAATGTGCACGTCCATTTGCATCAGTGCAAAGGCAGCAGTGACATAAAAACTGGGCCCTTTTCGAATATTAATAAGGAAATTATCCTATCCTATATGCTTCATCACATCTTCCCTGTGGCAGTCAGGTAATGATATCTTCTGCCAATGATGATGATGTGCCATCTTACCACCTTATCACATTAAGAAATTTCCCAATCGTAGGACACTTCATCCCCTATTCAAACATGGAGAGGCACTGAACTCACCACATAAGTTAAACTACTTCAGGCAGTCATGCATAGCCTCCATGGCTGAAAAGAGGCAGAAGTGTCCTGAAAGAACTCTGGCAATCAACCTCATCGCATTCGACTTTGTCAGACAGCCGCTGAAGAGGGGCATAGGAACCTGGTACCCCATGTCCTGCATTGCCCAGCTCCAACTGAGGGCGATCAGATGGGGGAAGTGTGAGGGTGCATGGTGCGCATGGTTTCCTCCCATGCAGTCCAATGGTGGCAGCATGTGCTAGCTCAACTCTCCTTCACCCATGAAGCCACACTGGCATCATGTGATAGGAGCCGGCTGGCTCACTGGATGACCGAGGCTAAATCAGTTCATGGCACTGAATTTGGCACCATGTGAAGAGGTTGATTGAGAAATTTCCCCCTCATAGGACACTTAAGCCTCTTTTCCAGCATGGAGAGACATTGCTCATCACATGTTTCAGGGTTGAAAAGAGGCTAAAATGTCCTGACAGGAGGGAAATGTGAACACAGGCCAGCAAACGTGTTCAGTACTCCTACCTCTTTTCACACTTTACTCACATCTTTACAACTGAAAAACAGGTGTGATGGGAACCATCAAAGTTTCTGTCCTGTTCCATTGCCCAACCATCAGCAGTTTCTAGTATCTTCTAGTATCCTCTGGAGTTTGATGCAGAAAAATAGGATCCCATGGAAAGCAACATCACTTAACCTAGATCTTTGCCTCTTGTATCTTCCCACTGGTGTCACTCTCCTTTAATGTAAGGGACTTTGGGCAGGGCAAGGGATCTCTTGGTTTTTGGATATGTTTTTCTCCTGATTAAAAACAAAAAAGCAATATTGACCTTGTGATACATGTAAGATGAATGTATTGCCAGCTCTCATGTTTCCACATGTGCGAGTGAGTGTGATGGGGAGTCAGAACTCGAAATGGGACTGCTGACGATATAAGAGGGGTGATTCTCTACGCTTTAAGGACAGTCACCCACCTCAATGTGATGAGATCGTCTGACAATATGTTCATCTTTCTGTGCTGTTATTTCCTGCCAATAGGTTAGACTGTGCAGTAGGTGCTTAGTGAGACATTAAGGGAATCACCCCTGTGCCATACATTTTCCCTTGCAACCCAAAAGTAGGCTTGAGATTCAAACCTCAGGGTAGCCTGCTATTGTGTATAAAACAGGGATCGTGTTCTGGGATGGCCTTAAAATACCACAGAACACAAAGAAACTCATGGAGGTCCAGAAGTCTGGGGACAGCAGGAGATAGCTTGGGAACCGTGGGGCAGCACCCAGCTTTATCCCTTTACCGTTGTGGGTTGTAGACTTCCATCCCATAATGTTTCTGTGCTGTCCCCAGCTTCCTTGAGTGCTGTCCCTGGCTTCTTCAGTGAGGAGACAGATTGCCACCTGACTTCTCAGGGCTCCCTCTTAGCATGCTGCTGGCATGCTGACAACACGGAGACCTGCCAGAAGTAGCCTTGTGCCATTTGATGGGCTCTGATGGATTCAGTACTGGCAGCATGCTAAGACAGGGAAAATCACTCGCCTGATGAGGTCGTGGGTCATGATATTGTGCTGCTACAGTGTCTTCTATGCCTCAACAATTCAGTTTTTTGCTAG
The DNA here is from genome assembly GCA_030556195.1 of Anolis apletophallus. Classification (NCBI taxonomy): domain Eukaryota; kingdom Metazoa; phylum Chordata; class Lepidosauria; order Squamata; family Anolidae; genus Anolis; species Anolis apletophallus. Next base: position 133,595,605 of record JARBWK010000003.1, on the reverse strand, counting down.
CCTTTTACAGCTTGCAACATCAGGCTTGAAATGATCTTATCAATGCCACTTTTGTATCTCTTTGTTTATCCCAGTAAACCTCTCCAAACCTCCAGGGCATCTGCTTTGTTTGTTTGTTAAGGTTGGGGCTGATGATACCATACTTCAAAATATTACTCTCTTATGGACATGAACTTAGCTTTTTGTTGTGCGTGCATGTTTAAATAATCTCCATTTAAATACTACGCATGAAATGCCACAAACCATGATATGACCAAAAATATTTATATTTGAAGCAGTACATTCTTGAGGCAAAAAAGAAAAAATACACAATCTGTTCTTAATGTTTGCTTTTAGTCCTTTCTTCTGTTAAATATAAAGAACTTGGATAATTGTTTCCCTTTGCCTCTTGCTGAAGTGGAGCATTTTCTAGTGTCTCAATTCTCTTCACTCTGTTTAGTATATCAGTTATATCCTACATGCTGCCAATGAACTAAACTCACTATACATTTGTATGGTGCCTTCATGTCAAAAAAAGCTCAACTGGGACAATGGAAACACTATTCTTACCTTCACGAGATTAGCCAAAATAATTGGTTAGTGGCATACAGAACTTATCTATATTTTTATATACCTGCCTGTCCAGTTATCTGCCTATAGATCACTATATTGTACATGTGTCAGATCCTGTATTCTGCTCTAAACATGATTGTAAAAAGTAGTTTCTTGATAATCTTAAAACAGGATGGGGGTTCTTTGACTCTCCAGATTTTTCTGCAATTCAGCTCTATCAACCTGAATTAGTATTACTAGTGGTCAGAGATGATGGGAATTGAACAACTGGAGGATCACACTGCAGCTTTCCAATTAAGATGGGAAAGCCTTTGTATGTTGGACTGGGGGTCCTTTTACACTGACAATATAATGCAGGGCAAAGCCAACTCGAGGCTGTAGTTGCCACAAAATGCAGATTGTCAATCTGTTCTGCAAAAACTTACTTAAAATACCTCAAGAAAGAAAGAGTTCAACCAAAAATGTGTTGCAGTAGATGCCAGTGTATCTCTGATCCAGGGCAAAACTAGCTCCACAAAATACAGAGTGCATTGTAGACACCTGTCCCTCCTGGAGTGTTGTAAAGAATCCCAAATGGGGACTGACGAAAAATGTTTTCAAAATGATGAGCAACAAAGGACTAATCAGCGCTCTGGAAGGGGAATTAATTACTTCTAACTTTCCAGGAAATAGAAAAGAAATCTGCAAAGGGGTTTGAGACTAGGTTCCATGTTCAATGTCATCCCCTTCCCAGCCTCAGCCTGGACCCAAACATGGCAATCTGATCAGCTGTGCAGCAAAATCGATTCCTTCCAAACCAGTTCCAAGCTGGATTATAGTGTCAGCATAGAGGCACCCCAAGTATTATTTATTTATCGTAACAGGAGTGAACCGATGTATTTGAGAAAACTTGGCATTCTATTAAATTACTTTGACCAGAAGCTGGCCACTTGGATTGCCTCTGTTGTCGCTGTGAGAAGGTCCCCCATTGTGCATGTGGCAGGGCTCAGGTTACATTGTAGTAGGTGGGCCATGGTTTGCTCTTCTCCACACTCGTGTGTAGTAGACTCCACTTTGTAGCCTCATTTCTTGAGGTTGGCTCTATATCTCATGGTGCCAGAGCGCAGTCTGTTCAGTGCCTTCCAAGTTGCCCAGTCTTCTGTGTGCCCACGAGGTAGTCTCTCATTTGATATCAGACATGGATTGAGGTTCTGGGTTTTAGCTTGCCACTTTCAGACTCTTGCTTGCTGAGGTGTTCCTGCAAGTATCTCTGTAGATCTTAGAAAATGATTTCTTGATTTAAGGTGTTGGCGTGCTGGCTGATATCCAAACAGGGGAAGGGCCGGAGATGTCACTGCCTTGGTTCTTTCCTGAGTGTCCAAAAGAAATGCTGGCAGTCATGAGATAATTCTGGCAGTTTATTATGCATCTGGCATCATAGAGTAGAGCTAGTTAATGTCGTCAGTTGCCAATCCTGGTGATAGACCGTTGAACGTGGGAAGTCTTATACTGTTGAACTTCTCATTGGATAAGTCAGAGATCACCCATATTTCCCTTTGATGGTCAGTAGTTGTCTCGGTACTTTGAAATCCCCTGTAGAAGAAGATGCTGATTAAAATGCATTTTTCCTTATTTGGTTTTTACCTGCTGAGCACACCAAAGAAGCATCAAAAATGGTTCCCGCCCTGCTTACCTGTTCAAACATATCTCCTCCTATGAACCATCTAGGAGCTTAAGATCGTCTGGGGAGGCCCTGCTCTCAATCACGCCCTCATCGCAAGCACGATTGGCAGGGATGAGGGACAGGGCCTTCTCAGTGGTGCCTCCCCGGCTATGAAATTACCTCCCCAGGGATATTAGATTGTCCCCTCCCTCCTGATTTTCCGAAAGAAGGTGAAAACTTGGCTCTTTGAGCAAGCTTTTGAGAATACAGCGGAATAGATAACATGAAAATATGAATGATGAACTCAGATTGGCTAGGCAATGTTACTGGAAATTGATTTTAACAGGATGACACCAGAGATTACATGTTTTATTGACTTTTATATATACTTTTATATTGTTATGTTGATTGTTTTTAATTGCTCTAATTGCTCTTTTGTGAATGTATGGCAATTAATTGTGCCAGTCTGTAACCCCCCTTGAGTCGCCGTATGGCTAAGAAAGGCGGGCTATAAATATAATAAATATAATACATAAACAAATAAATCCTCAGCATTGTCTCTGGACAAAAATAATCCTGTATTGAGAAAGCACAATAAGGCTTAGGGTTTAGTATTATGTTTGCAGTAATATTTGTGTTGATGATAGTGACAGAATTTGGTGGGCGGTGTTTTCTTATGCATTAGACTGAGACAACATGCTATTGTGTTCCTAAAATAAATGTTGCGTTTGTTTAATAAATTATTTGTTGTACTTGGCATCTGGTTCTCAGCAGGGACTGTAACGTCACAATTTGCTCATACAGTACCCACTACTCAGCAGCCCATTAAAATCCTCAAATGCTAATAATGAAAGTTAATGTGCCTGGAATCCATTATCTGAGCAGATGGGAAGAGATATGATGATTAATGCTCAATATGATAAAGTTGATTTCCCTTTTAACAAAATATAGGAGTGAGACTAGCTGGACACTTGTAGGCAAAGGTGAAGCAATTGCAGAGAAGGGAGGGATTTTTTGTCATACACTCCTGTGGACTGTACCAGGGCTGTCCAACTTCTACCGGCCCAGGGGCCTGAATTCCTGTCACTGATGACCTGGGGGGCTGTAGGGCCTGCCCCCGGCTCCGCCCCTGCCCCGGCTCTGCCCCCTCCCCGCCCCCGGTTCCGCCCTCTCCCCCGGCACCCTCTCCCCTTATTTTAATTTAATATTAAATATATTTAATTCCATCCTCCCCTCTCCCCTTATTTTAATTTAATATTAAATATATTTAATTCCATCCTCCCCTCTCCCCTTATTTTTATTTAATATTAAATATATTTAATTCCATCCTCCCCTCTCCCCTTATTTTTATTTAATATTAAATATATTTAAATCCATCCTCCCCCTTATTTTAACCCCCTGCTTCGGCCTACCTTTTCCAAATGCGCAGGATCCAGGAGTACCCGGACGACGAGAGAGGCGACGACCGACTGAGTCGAAGAAGGTCCTAATCGCGTCTGTGGGCCTCAGCGATCCAGTAGTAGAGTAGCCAAAGAGTATCGCGAGAATACGCAATCCACACGGGATTTCGCTGTCAACGCTGGCGTGATCTCGCGTTGACAGCGAAATCCCGTGTGGATTGCGTATTCTCGCGATACTTGCTCAAAACCCGGAAGTAGGAATTTTTTTATAAAAATATTATTTATTTTATTTTCAATTTTTCTTTTTATTAAAAAGCTTAGGGGGCGTAGGAAGGGGCTGGGGGGCGTATACGGCCCCCGGGCTGCCAGTTGGACAGCCCTGGACTGTACTATCCTGCTCAAACTTAAAGGAAGTAATACAAGGTCACTTTCCATATTTGGTTTGGCCAATTTTCTACAATTTCTTGTGTTTTTAAACACATACCCCCCACACACATACTATGAGACATGTCGGGATTGTAAAGGCAGTGGTTTAAGCTGTTTGGGGGAGATGGTGTGAAAAAACTATGCATTTTAATTTTGGGGTGAGACTGAGGACTTTGGAAGAATTCTGGACACAAATTGGGGACTTATAGGCCACACTTCCCTTGACCCCTACTGTACAGAATGTCATTTCAGACAAAAGTTAAGCTTTTAGCCCACCAATAGGCTACTTAGATTTCTTTCCCTGTAATTATGTTGCAGACATCCTACATCTATTTAGTTCTACTGTTGCACAGTCATCAACTCAGATCAATCTTGGCCAGGGTGTAGACTTCCAAGAGTATCTCCACTTTGCCAAAGCCGCCAGATGAAGGAGTAGAATCACTGATTTCGAGGAAGAAAGCGATGGGTTGAAAGAAGATGTATCACCAATTGAAGTGATACAGATGTGTGCTTTTCATCTTAAGAACAAACAAGCATCTTGAGCTCTGAGGATTACCTGGGAAGGAGTCCCACTGGAGCATTGCAGCACACCCAAATACCTGGGAGTGACACTGGACCATTCTCTGACTACAAGAAGCACTGTTTGAATATCAAGCAAAAAGTGGGCGCTAGAAACAATATCATACGAAAGCTGACTGGCACAACCTGGAGATCACAACCAGATACAGTGAAGACATCTGCCCTTGCGTTTTGCTACTCTGCTGCTGAGTATGCATGTCCAGTGTGGAACACATCTCACCATGCTAAAACAGTGGATGTGGCTCTTAATGAGACATGCCACATTATCACAGGATGTCTGCCCACACCATTGGATAAATTACAGTGCTTATCTGGTATTGCACCACCTGACATCTGCCGGGAAGTAGCAGCCAATAATGAAAGGACCAAGGTAGTGACATCTCTGGCCAACCCCTGTTCGGATATCAGCCAGCATGCCAATGCCTTAAATCAAGAAAGAGCTTCCTAAGAGCTATAGAGATACTTGCAGGAACACCTCAGCAAGTAAGAGTCCAGAAGTGGCAGGCTAAAACCCAGAACCTCCACCCATGGCTGATACCAAATGAAAGACTCCCTCCTGGGCACACAAAAGACTGGGTGACTTGGAAGGCATTGGAAAGACTGTGCAGTGGCAGCATGAAATGCAGAGCTAACATTAAGAAATGGGGCTACAAAGTGGAGTCCACAGCATGCGAGTGTGGAGAAGAGCAAACCACAGACCACCTATTACAATGCAACCTGAGACCTGCCACATGCACAATGGAGGACCTTTTAATAGCAACACCGGAGGCACTCCAAGTGGCCAGCTACTAGTCAAAGGACATTTAATATAATTGCCAAGTTTTTAAACTCAGGGTTTTTTAAAAAAAAAAACCCACATTACAACTGTACCCTTGCTTCACTCCTGATACGATAAATAAAATAAATACCAACTGAGGGTCCTTCCACACAGCCATAGAACCCAGAATATCAAGGCAGAAAATCCCACAATATGTGCTTTGAACTGGATTATCTGAATCCACACTGCAATATATCCCAGTTCGAAGCAGATATTATGTAATTTTGTTCAACTGTGTGGAAGGGCACAGAGACAGAAGTTGATTCCTCCCATTGATGAAATCAACTACTCTCCTGCTGGCTCTCTTCCATGGATGGGAAGCATCTTCAGGAATAATAGGCTGCTTGTGACTAGAGCTCTTCTTAAGGGCCTGTTCATAAGCAAGCAAGTATCTGGAGATGGGAAAAGGTTGGAGGGAAGAAGGGAGGGAACACTTTTCACCCACTGAGGCTAAAGGGACTCATCCAAAGAAGGTGTTTATTAAACTCCCACTGAGAAACTGTTTTCTTTCTTCTTCCTCATGACTCATCTGTAAGCCACTGTCCAATTTAAAATGAGTGGAGGCTGTAAAATTCTCCAACATAAAGTGCCAGCATGACTTTTCCATAACAGGCTCAAATGCATGACAAAAGCACTGCATCATTACTCGTGTGCTATCATCCAAAGGATCCCTACGTTCTGGTGAGATCATTGAACCAAAGACCCCCATTGAACCAAATATGCCCAAGAAGGAATTTTTCAGGGATGGGATTGTAAATTATTAGATTAGGAGATTTCTTATTTCCAAAACTACAACGTGAAACCCAAAGCAGACAAAGGGGACTCCAAAGTGGTATCGTGTGGTCCCCCAAGGAAATTATTATCAGATAATAGGAAATTTCTTGTTCCCAAAAGTACAACGTGTAACCCCAAGCAGAGAAAGGGGGCTCCAAAGTTGTATAGTGTGGTTCCCTCCCCACATGGATTCCCCTCATTGGCTGGAGGCAAGCATCCCAGCATGCAAGCTGTTTCTTGCCTCCAAATGCTGGGTCTTTTCCGATTCACTTCCTGAGTCAGAACAAAGATGGCGACAGTGGCTTCGAAATGGCAAGGATACTTTGAAATTGCTTCAAAAAGGAATTTGATCCAAATTTAATTTGAATTACAAAGATTCCAACGGACCTAACCATGCCTAGTGTCTACCCTCCCAGCAGTGGACTGTGTTAGTGAAATGCAGATGAGTGGTTAATACCAATCTGAACATAGGTGAATGTACTGACAAGAGAACTAGAGAGGGCTACTGTATAGGTTACGTCAGTCTTTTTCAACCAGTGTGCCTAGGCACACTCCTGTGCCTTTGCAGAGCTCCAGGTGTGCCTCCAGAAAAACTTTTTGCCCCCCTTCCTTCCCCCCTCCTTTTGCCGCCGCTATTATTTTGTCCTCCTCCATGGGAGAAAAAATCTTCCCTTACCACGTTGGTAATAGGCTCTGTCCACAGACGCCCCCTGCTGCGAGGGAAAAGCATTAGGCAGCATGCAAAGGAGGAGAGGAGCCCAATGGGCGGCTCCAAAATGACGCCGTGTCATTTTGGAACTGCCCACTGGGCTCCTCTCCCCGAACACGGGCAGCATGCAAAGGAGGAGGAGAGGAGCCCAATGGGGCGGCTCCAAAATGACGCTGTGTCATTTTGGAACTGCCCACTGGGCTCCTCTCCTCTGACAGCATGCAAAGGAGCAGAGGAGCCCATTGGGCGGTTCCAAAATGACGCGGTGTCATTTTGGAGCCGCCCATTGGGCTCCTCTCCCCGAACACGGCAGCATGCAAAGGAGCAGAGGAGCCCAATGGGCGGCTCCAAAATGACGCCGTGTCATTTTGGAGCCGCCCACTTGTGGATAACTTTTGGAACCGCCCACTTGCGCTCCTCTCCTGCTTCACATGCTGCCCTCTGTTTGTGGATAACTCCTATATATTGAACTTCTATATATTGCAGATTATCCAGTACAGAGCCTAATCCAACGCGGTAAGGGAAAATTTTTCCTTTTTCTCCCATGGAGGTGCCAACATCATGTGGGTGCCAAACTGTACTCCGTTTTTTAAATTCACTATATTGATACATTAACTTTATAAAACTTTTGTAATTGTGCATATTGCTAGTTTCATTATATTATTATTACCGTGTTTCCCCGAAAGTAAGACAGCGTCCCCCGAAAAGTCCCCCTACGTCTTACTTTCGGGGTACGTCTTATATAAACTAAGACGTACCCCATCGCCACGCCCACGCCGCCGCCGCTGCTGCGCCGTCACACCGCCGCGGCACACCTCCGCGGGGCGCAGCTTTCTGGACAAAGGAAGGGAGGGGGAAGAAAGCCAGAAGCATGGCAAGCGCCGCAAGGGCCAGAGTGACACGTCGTCGCTCTGCCCCGCCCCTGGCTCTCTTCTCCCTCCCTTTCTTGGACAAAGAAAGGGAGGGGAAGAGAGCCAGAAGCATGGCAAAGGGTGCGCTGCGTCAGAGTGACGCGCGTCGTCGCTGCCCCGCCCCTGGCTCTCTTCCCCGTCCTCTTCCTTGTTCAAGAAAGGAGGGAGAAGAGAGCCAGGGGCGGGGCAACAACGACACGTCAGAGTGACGCGTCGTCGCTCTGCCCCGCCCCTGGCTCTTTTCTCCTCCCTTTCTTGGACAAAGAAAGGGAGGAGAAGAGAGCCAGGGGCGGGGCAAGCGCCGCTGCGCCAGAGTGACGCGTCGCCGCCTGCCCCGCCCCTGGCTCTCTTCTCCTCCCTTTCCTGGACAAGGGAGGGACGGGGAAGAGAGCCAGGGGGCGGGGCAGCGACGACGCGTCACTCTGACGCAGCGCACGCTTGCCATGATTCTGGCTCTCTTCCTCCTCCCTTGGAGGCCTGGCAGAAAGGAGGTGTGCCGTGGAGGTGTGCCGCGGCCAATGGGCCGGTTGTGGCGTCGGCGTCGGCGTCGTGGGCGTGGCGACGAGGTACGGCTTACATTCGGGGTACGGCTTACATTAGCCGACCCCCCTGACACCCCCGATACGTCTTACAATCGGGGGTGTCATACTTTCGGGGAAACACGGTATTGCCTACTCTTTGTCCCCTGCATATGCAGCTTGTTGTGTAAAAGAGGTGCCGAAACACCATAAAACATTTTGTGTCATTTTGGTTGGTGGTGTGCCCCTGGATTTTGTAAATGTAAAAAATGTGCCTCGGCTCAAAAAAGGTTGAGAAACACTGGGTTACGTAACAGGAGAAATGTCAGATTGTGTGATTTGTCATGCAACACCAATACAACACCATCAATACAAGTGACATAGATCTGATGCATCGATATCTCCTGTTAGGTTTGAGATAATATGATGTTAACCATACTATCTCATTGTAATGATTACAGATAATATGTATATGTTATTTAATGCAAAGGAACCCCTAGTGGCGCAGTGGGTTAAAGCACTGAGCTGCTGAATTTGCTGATCGAAAGGTTGCAGGTTCAAATCCAGGGAGCGGTGTGAGCTCCTACTATTAGCCCCAGTTTCTGCCAACTTAGCAGTTTGAAAACATGCAAATATGAGTAGATCAATAGGTACTGCTCTGGCAGGAAGGTAATGGCGCTTCATGCAGTCATGCCAGCCACGTGACCTTGGAGGTGTCTATGGACAACGCCAGCTCTTCAGTTTAGAAATGGAGATGAGCACCAACCCCCAGAGTCAGACACGACTGGACTTAAAGTCAGGGGAAACCTTTACCTTTACTATTTAATGCTAAAGGAAAACGTTGTACAATAATACAAATGATGAGATCTTGAATGGGCAATTTTAAGCCACTCATTTTAAAATGAGTGGAGGCTGTAAAATTCTTCTAAACTCGTATCACCTCTCAAACCCCTCTTCTGTAAGCTAAATACAGCCAGCTCCTTATGCCATTTCTCATAGGGTATTGGATGGGGCTGTATGCCTTGTTATTTGTGCTGCTGGAAAACTGCAAGGTCTCTGATGGCAGATTATGTTTGGGAGTATAATACCAAGCCCCATACAATCGAGGGGTTTTCATATTTTGTTGTGGTAGCAACCATAAAAATCTTCAAAGGCAAGACCCCCTCCATGAACTGGATTCTTCTAGGAGGGGCCAGCCTTGCCATATAATTAGGCTTGAGCCGAAGAACGGAGAACACCCCTTCTCTACCCCCCCCCCCCAACTTCCCCCCTTTTCTTTCCTTAGACCCAAGCTATGAGCACCAAAGAGGCGCCAGGGCCTCCCAGCATAGTCCTCATTAGAAGGAAAATAGCAACGGCACAGAGCTTGTTTACTTATTTGTAGTATCTCAGTGGCTATGGTTCTGCATAATCTGTTTTTGCTTTTGTGATTTTTATTAAGAAGAACTGACAATGTGCTGTCACATGAATATATACAGCAAAAAGGGGAGGGAAAGTGCTTGTTTTTGTTGTATTTGCTTTCAATGTATTTATCATGATGATGTGGTGTTAGTGTTTTTATTTTATGGTGAATTATTTTAATAACGTTTATACTATTTCTTGGTATCCATAAGGATAAAGAATGGTTTAAAAATACATATTTTGCAATCCTATCCATAGCTTAAATAAGTCCCACTAAATTCCATAAGGCTTTCTTCTGTGTAGGCGTATAAAGATTTAGCATGCAAGAATTTCCTTTGTCCTACAACAGAGGTGGGAATCACACAGCTCTCCAGATGTTATTAGACTCCAACTCTTCAACATTTCTCACCATTGCTTCTGCTCGTTTGGACAAATGAGAATTACAGTTTTGTAAGCTGCTTTGGGTACTACTTTGGGAGAAAGGTGGCATATTAATTCAATAAGTAAAAATTAATCTGGAAAATGCTTCTCTTTAAGTTTGTCAGAATGAAAACCGTATTGAACTCCTAAAACTTTAATGGTGGCGCTATGGGATTAAACCCTTGTGCCGGCTGAACTGCTGACCTAAAGACCTGAAGATTGGTGGTTCAAATCTGTGAGATGGGGTCAGCTCCATTCTGTCAACTCCAGCTTCCCAAGTGGGGGCATGAGAGAAGTCTCTCATAGGATGGTAACACATCCTGGCGTCCTCTGGGCAATGCCTTTGTAGACGGCCAAATCTCTCACACCAGAAGTAACTTGCAGTATATTCTCAGTTCACTTCTGACATGATAATATAACTTTTAATGTTTGCATATAAGAGGGAATTTCAGTGTGCAACTACATAACAAGCAATACCTGTTGAAATCTCTCTTCTATACACCATTAAAAGTAGAGAAGCCATCTCCGGCTTTCACTCTGTCAATTTAGTATGTATGCAAACTAAAATATGTTATACAGGCAGTCCCCAAGTTACGTAAAAACAAGATAGGTTCTGTAGGTTTATTCTTAAGTTGAATTTGTAGGTAACCCCAGCCATATAGATGAAGAGAGAGAGAGAGAGAGAGAGAGAGAGAGAGAGAGAGAGAGAGAGAGAGAGCGAGCTTTGGATAGCATAGGGAAGGGTTACCAGTACCTCTGTGATGTTTGTTTTGCTGTCTGTGCCCCTGCTTGGATGATATGAAACACTGGTGTAGTCTTTCTTTAATTAAGCTTCCATAGAAAGTGGAAATTTTAGGGGAAATTGGCTGGTTGGGGTTGTAAATCTTCTTTACGTTGGTCTCAATCTGGATTATTGTCCTATTTTTTCATGGAAAGATGACCAACAGAAAGGAGGAAACAATGAAAACGAACATGATCTGACTGCCAGTATTCAAAAACTCTAAAATCAGGACAGTAAATCAAGAGAAATACTGAAAAAACAGGAGACTTCCAGACCTCCTATCACCTTCTAACAAAACATTCCCCCAGGCAAAAATTAGCCAGGCTTTGAAATTGCAAGGCTATTCAATGGTAATCAATGTGGCCAATTGCAACCAACATTCACACCTGTCTCAAACAGACAATAGTTATTTCTCCCACCCTGGACATTTCACAGATATATAAACCTCACTGCCTAGTTTCCAACAGCCCTCTCAACCTCTGAAGGTGTTTGCCATAGATGTGGGCAAAACGTCAGAAGAGAATGCTTCTGAAACATGGCCATATAGCCCGGAAAGCTCACAACAACCTATTGATTCTGGCCATGAAAACCTTTGACAACCTATATTATCATTGCTCAGTTATGGATGGAATCAGTACATTATTATATTCATTCTCCTTAATAATAAAGTTACAAGATCCTTTTGGTGATTTTGTTCTTCTTTGAGTGGAACTGATCAAATAAACATCAGTACCATTGTCATCATTTACCAGTATTTTATTTTCTTTCTTCCACATAAGAAAAGTGAATTTCTTGTTGATTTTTTAAATTTGTAGCAGGACAAAGAATGTGCTGAGTTGGCATTTTGGAACCACATTGCCATAAACTTTTGCCAGGTTCCAGACAAGTTATAACATCCAGAATCCACATGCCAGTCCGACATGTCATTGAACTGGTTAGAGATGCTGAGCATTGTAGTTCTTTAGTTTAAGAAGTCTTTCCCACACTCTGACTTTTACATAGACAAAGGATGCAATTCTTGACAGAGAATACTGAATTGGAATCCAGCAAGACAACCACTGTCAGTTTCTTTTATTTTCTTTTTGGCAAATTAATATTTTCCAGGGCTTTATAGCTCAACAGGAATGGTTGTAATTATGTTGTACTGTGTTTGCTAGCGAGGACATATGGAAAGATTAGCCTTAAGAATCTTACTCATGATCTTCTCTAGAGAATTACACCACAGTTGTCTCACTCTCCCTCCCACCCTCTTTCTTGCTTTTCAATACTTCAAAGTGCAGCATCAGAAAAAAAATTCCCCCAGGAAACATGCGTACCCATAGCTTTAAGCAGATTCTAGCAAATGTGCTTTGTTTGGAGAGTCAGGAAATGCAGAGGAGGCAGCTTACTCATTCATTCATTCATTCATTCTTCTATTTATTTTTAAGAGGCTAGTTCCGAAAAGCAGCATCATATGTAGAAAGGATGTTTCAGCCCAAACAAACTCTTCTCTCCTTGTAATTTACTTTTGCTACTGGAAGCATCAGGAAGGTGGTCAGTCTGGCAAGAATAAAGCCGTTCCAGTAGCCGTGACAGATTTCTGTAGGGAAAGAGAATTCAGGAGAAGGAGAAAGAGTATAAGTATAAGATCCAGCCTTGCTGTATGTGCAATTCTGCTTCGGCCACTGTCAGCAGTATATGTATGTTTGCTGTGGCAAATTATTCATCTTGTATGTATAGTACAACTTATGCCTGTGTGCATCACTAACTGAAGGCCAGCTGATATATGATGGGGAAGAAGACCAGAATTGTAGGAAGAGGATTTTACCAAGCAACTGCGCTGGATTCACATTAAACTAAAACCAATGAGGATTACAGTTAGAAATCATTTATTCAGATGGTGTGGATTCAGGTATTGGATGAAACTAAACATGTTACTTGTAATCTGATAAGTTTTTTTAATGGTAGGCTTGGTCCTTAAAAAGAACACCTGTCTTCAGACGTGGCCTTTTCTCAAGAGGAAATGGATAATTTACGTGGCCTGGCTCTGAACGTTCAGGCCCCTTGGTTATTAATGCCATCTTTAGATCTTGGGTCTAGGTTAGGATGAGGATGGTATGTTTTTGAACTCTGTGCAGGCGGAGTCCCTTTTCATAGTCTTCCCACCCCCACCCCCAATTCCCTTCGAGCACATTAGAGGTTTAGGGGGTAAACGTGTGGCATATGGACCTGATGTGGCACCAAGTCCCATTTTTGAGATAACTGATGGCTCTCTTCCAGAAATTTCAAAGACATTCTTTTAAATTTTTTTAATTGATTTATGGTGCACACAGGAAACAAAACTGATACCAGAGAAAAAACGAAACAAAAAACAAACAGAAGAAACAGAAAAAAGGGGGGAAAGATATACAAAAGTGTATACAGAATAGTATCCAGTCAGTTTACAGAATAGTATCCAAGACATTCTGAACTCTCCAATTCTAGCATAATTTTAATGATTTTTTGTACCCCAAGTAGCTCCAAACGCACCAAAACATGGACACGATATCTTAAATCACTTCTTCCATAAAGATGTAGATCCACTTGCCCATACTGTATTGTTTTCAGTGACAACCCTCTATGTTTAATAAAAACGACATTGTATCTCCCAGTCCTTCCAAGCTCACTGCTCTTCTGATGTTCTTCTAATGTGTGCATCTTATCCATTTTGGTACTGAGAATTCTGACATGTGTGTATTTTATCCTTCCTAAATGTATTTAAGAATCCATCTGTCTGCTGTAAATTATCCCAATGAAATTCCTAAATTGAAAACATTAAAGTGTCTTAATAAATATATTAAATTGAAGAATGCATTTATAATACACTGAGTAAACAAAACATGTGTAATAAAAATTATAAATGGTTTATTTTTCCAGTTTGCATCCCGTTTCCTACCCCCCACACCTTCAGAAGTCAGTTCAAAATTAATTAACACAAATACAGAAAATAAATGGAAGTGAAAGACACTCGCACACCAATTTTACAACCCTCAAATAAACTCAGGTTGGATTTACACTGTCAAATAATGCAGTTCCAAACTGCAGTAAAGATCTAACCTCACAGTACAACCCACTTAACAGTCCTTTCCATTGTAAGTGAAAGAAATTCGCCACCCTGAAGGAAAAGGGTCCTTTGAGTTAAGACAGCATTAATCTTAACTATAAGTTCACGTATTCAGTAGCAGATAGGGCTCTTTCAGAATACGGGAGTATAGAGCTATTTATTCTACTTTATCTGCCACCCTATGGAACCCTGGGAGCTGCAGTTTACCATTCCCAAAGGCCTCACCAAGCTAAAAATCCCAGGATTCCATAGGATCAAACCATTTTGTTTCAAGTGGAACCACACCATTATAACTGTGTGTGGTATGAAAAAGCCCCTCATAGCTCCAAAGTCAAAGTGGCTATGAATCTACTCAGGCCACTTCCACACAGCAACTGGAAGTGTGCCAAAGCGGGTTTAAGAAACCCACTTAAGCACGTGTTTAAGTCCCCACACCACCTCCTAAACACACACACTTTACCCAGGGGGTGTCTAGATGACACCCATACACCAACCCAACGCCTTAGAAATAAAAATGAAAACAACTTACCTGGCTGCTATTAAGGTCCTGCCAGAGTCCTCCAGGGACATAGAAATGATGTGCCAGGAGATGGCTCCTTCTAGCACATCATTTCTGCATGCCAGGAGGACTTCGGCAAGACCTTAAGAACATAAGAACATAAGAACATAAGAAGAGCCATGCTGAATCGGGCCTCAGCCCATCTAGTCCAGCATTCTGTGTCACACAGTGGCCCACTAGTTGTACATGGGGATCTCTAGCAGAAAGGAGGGCAAAACCCTCACCTGCTCCCGACCCCCCACAACCAGTACCCGGGGAAAATCCTGCCTGCCTCCATCAACACAGAGGTGGCACTTGGATGTCCATTTCAGTAGCTACTGATTCCCTTGGTCTCCATGAATCTGTCTAATCCTGCCTTGAAGCTGTCCAGGCTGACAGCTGTCACAACCTCCTCTGGAAGTGAGTTCCATAACCCAATGACCCTCTGGGTGAAGAAATATTTCCCTATTATTAGTCCTAACTTTCCTACCTTGGAGCTTTAGGGAGTGCCCCCTAGTCCTAGTGTTGTGTGACAGAGAAAATATTTTTTCTTTATTCACCTTTTCTATCCCATGCATGCTTTTATACACTTCGATCAAGTCACCTCTTAAACGCCGTCTTTCAAGGCTGAAAAGACCAAGGCGTTGCAACCTGATTTCATAAGGGAGCTGCTCCATCCCTTGGATCATATTTGTTGCCCTTCTTTGTACCTTTTCCAGTTCCGTTATATCCTTTTTTGAGGTGCGGTGACCAGAATTGTACACAGTACTCCAGATGTGGCCTCACCATAGATTTGTAGAGAGGCAATACAACATTTGCCGACCTATTTTCGATTCCCTTCCTGATCATGCCAAGCATAGAATTTGCTTTTTTCACTGCTGCAGCGCACTGGGTTGACATCTTCATTGAGCTGTCCACCAAAACCCCAAGATCCCTTTCCTGGTTTGTCTCAGAAAGCTTTGATCCCATCAGTTGATAAGTGTATTTGGGGTTCTTTGCCCCGATGTGCATGACTTTACACTTGTTTAGGTTAAAATGCATTTGCCACTTTGTTGCCCATTCACTCAATTTCGAGAGATCTTTCTGGAGCTCTTTACAGTCAGTTTCATTTTTAACTACCCTGAACAGTTTAGTGTCATCTGCAAACTTTGCTACCTCACAATTTACGTCTACATCCAGATCGTTTATGAATAAATTAAAAAGTAACGGTCCTAAAACTGAACCTTGGGGTACGCCACTTCTCACCTCTTTCCACCCAGAGAAGTGTCCATTTATTACCACCCTTTGTTTCCTACAGTTTAGCCAGGTTCCAATCCAGGACAAGACCTGTCCCCTGATTCCATGGCTAAAGAGCTTATTTAGGAGCCTTTGGTGAGGGACTTTGTCAAAAGCCTTTTGAAAGTCAAGGTAAACAATATCGACTGGGTCCCCTTTATCTATGTGTTTATTTACACCCTCAAAGAATTCTATCAAGTTAGTAAGACATGATTTGCCTTTGCAGAAACCATGTTGATTTTCCTTCAGCAATGCCTGTTCTTCTATGTGCTTAGTAATTTTTCTTTAATAATGGTTTCCATCACTTTGCCTGGAACTGAGGTTAGACTAACTGGCCTATAATTTCCTGGATCACCCCTGGATCCTTTCTTGAAGATCGGAGTTACATTTGCCTCCCTCCAGTCCTCGGGTACAGTGCCTGATCTTAGAGAAAGGTTATATATTTTGGCTAGAATTTCAGCAATTTCACACTTGAGTTCCTTAAGAACTCTGGGGTGGATGCCATCTGGCCCTGGTGATTTGTTGACATTTAGTTTAGTAATGGTGGAGAGGTAATTCTTTAAATTTTTAAGGACTTTTGGGGTGGGGGGTGGGGAGGGGTTGCTGTATTGGGTTTCATCTCTGGACTGCACAAGTCTTTGTGTCCTCAAGTTTCTAGTCGTCAATGAGTAGCTAGAATAGATACAGAGCTAAGCTCAGGGATTCCTTTCCCCACATTCCTGTGCATGATTTTAAAGGGCTTTGTCTTTGTCTTTACTGCTAACTACTGTCTCCTCCTTCCTTTTGATGACGTAGTAATGGAATTCTGTGAGGGAATTTTAAACTGCTCTGGGAAGGCCATGTGGTTACCACCATGTTACTTCCTCTTTTCTTTCTCCATCAGGATGCATTTTGCCTCTCTGTAGGCAAAATGTAGCTGCATGAACTTCTTTAAAAAACTTTTTACCTTCTTTAGAATATGAGTTTTAGCAAGTCAGTTAGCTCCAGGACTTTTCTATCAAGAATGTATTTCCTTTTACTTTAATAAATCTCTTTTTAAAAGTTTTTTTATTGAAAAGAAAATAGTATATTTGAACAGATAATAACTGTCTACTGTAAGCATACATTATAATAACATATTTCTATATTATCTATTCACAGATTCATTCATATTACATTTTTTACATTTTTCTCCTACCTCCTCCCACCACCCTTCCCTACCCCTCCCACCACTTTTATATCTATATCTTTATTTTTAACCACAAACACATCTTTTGAAATCTTTGTACAATATCTGTGCTGACTTCACCTTCTTCTACCCATTTCTCTTTAATTTCTTCTGTTTTGTCCTCTTGTGAATCTTCTTGGGTTATACATGCAATAATATCCGATTGGACTTGCTCAAATAAATAGTTATTCCAATTTTCCAAATTCTATTTTTTCCATCACCCCCAGGCTATTACCGCCTTTCCTGCTAAAATCATTGCTTTAAATAAGTCTTGGTTCTTCGCAGCAATGTTTTTATTCCCTATAATTGTCATTAACATAAATTTCATATTGACCTGGATTGTTATTTTGAAGGGTTTCTTCTTTTTTCTAATGATCTTATTTCTTTTTTTTTGCATTTAAACAGTCCCACCACATACTGTATGTACATACCAGACTTTCTCTACTTTACAGTGCCACCACATTGGGCTTAATCCTGTTCCCATATTTACTAGTTGAGCTGGTATCCTGTACCATTTCCAGATAAAATTCCTTTCTAATTCTTTATATTTTTCCATTTTAATTTTATTTACCCCCTTCTTTAATTTCTCAATAGTTTGTTTTGTGAATGTCCCTTCCTTCGGCCATTTATTTTGTAATGTTACTACATATTCATTGTCTTTTATCGTTGTTTTATATAATTCTCCTACTAAACCTTTCATTGTCTTCTGTCCTTTCATAAATATGTTTTCAAACTCTCTTTCTTTGCCTAAACATTCTCCATATTTCCCCTGTTTAGGTTTGTTATATAGGCCTAATACTTTTTATCCAATTTTTATTTCCCTTTTTTTCTATTATCCTATCCATGGGAATCAGTTGACCATTTATATCATACGTGTCCTTGATGCAACAATAGCCTTTATCTTGCATATCTTTCCACCATATAGGGCCAAACTCTTTTCCATATAAGCTTTCTAAGGGTGCCCACTTTACTATATCAGGCATCCAGAGTGGTTTCCATCCCCCCTCCCAATATCTTTAATGCTTTAATAAATCTCTTGAACCTAAAGATTGACCCTGCAATCCTCAGCCACCCTAAAGGTTAAAAGACTATTTGTGCTCACCACACATACATTTCTGCTGATTATGGAGTTTACTCTTGGTACTTTACTATTATTTTGGTGGAATTACTCCAACTGAGGGTTATTTTTGAGCCTAAGAGCTCAGATCCCCCAGCATGGTGCCCTCTGGGTTTTCTGGGCTCATACAGCTGAAAGGGCTGTGTGGATTGGGCCCAGGGATTGCGTGATGCGGTCTCTGCACCCAATTCACACAGGGCCCATAGCCCATTAGAACCGCACCTTTCTCAAAGGCGCAAGTCTAATGGGATATCAAATTACTTTGGGGCAAAGCAGTTTTCTCCTCTGAACTGTAGAGGAGTTATCCAAGGTACTGGACCTATTTTTGAGGCTCAGGATTTAGAACTCTGGGTAACAGCTTTACATTTCAGTATGAAGCGTGAAAAATATTTATTGCCCCACTGACACCAGACCCACCAGTTGCCAATGCATTTCCCCCACAAAAAGCTATGATATAAATAGGTACAAAGAATATTTGGTGTCCTTCTTTGCTACATACTTAGATTCCCAGTCATTTGTTGAGCTATGCATATGGACAAGCAAGACAAGAGCAGGGAATAGGATTGTTGTTATCCAGGCAAAACTGTATTTGCGGGCCAAGAAACACATTTTATGCCCTTCTGCATTCATATTACACCATTTCTCCAAAGTTTGCTCTGGCTCTCTATGCTCTTATGGACACAATTCATGTGGCTGGTTGATATTTTTAGAAACAGAAATATTTTTGTTTCCATATAGCCTCCTACATATGATCCCCCCTTCTGTTTAAAGTCTTTGTCCTTGCAATTATAATTTCCTTTTTGTCTGAAATGAGGTACATAGTCCTCTGCAATAATTGATCGCAGACTTTGTGTTATCTTGGGTATATTTTAGATGCTTGTGACTTCAGTCCAGTCAAAGTTCACTACCATTTAGCCCCATTGATTTTGAAAGAAAATAATGATGAAGTTAAATGAGTGCTTATAGATTTCGGGGTCTTGCATTGTTAAATGGCTATTTCAACCCACTTTCAGATGACTTTTAAATTGTGTACCTGTTCCAGCATTAAAGAAAGAGGGCATGTACAAATAGTCTTCTTGCTGAAGCTACTGCTAGGATCGTTTCCTGTTTGGTTTATTCATTCCCACAGCCTCTTTCACTGAACTGTAACTCAATCACCGTGCGATAGCCACAGATGAAGGGAGTGATAGAATAAACACAAAGTTAGGCAAATCTCTCTCCTTTTAAACTGCAGCCTTTCACCCCATCATTCATGTAGTCACTTCTACTTGCAGTTTAATCACAGGAATGCTAGGAGACCAGATGCAAACACAGATCAATACATGAGCAGTGGAGTGGTTCTGCTTTACATGGTCATTCTACGTAATGCTGCAATAATCGTTCTAAAATGAATTGAAGTTTAGTTAACACTCTTAACCATCTCTCTCCCCCCGCTGCACCCCATGGCTTTAAAAGCAAACACACCAATCATCCTACAATTTAGTTCATTTATTCTTCTTGTTCAAACATCGTTAATCATCTGCTTAATATTGAGAATGGTCTTTGAAATGGCTTATTTCCACCCCAACATGAAAATGTAATGTTGAGTCTGCCTTATCATGCTATATGGAAAATGTTCTAAAAACAAGTCTTGGGAAAAGAACTGGAGGGGTGGGGGGTGTTAAACCATCAAGGGGAAAAAGAAGGAAAATGAAGACATGTCAATATATTTCATGCTCTTTGGAATGGGATTTGGCAAAATGGTCAGGGTTTTTGTTTTCTATGTCAGGAGTGACTTAAGAAACTGAAAGTCACTTCTGGTGTGAGAGAATTGGCCATCTGCAAAGATGTTGCCCAGGGGACGTCTGGATGATTGATGTTTACCATCCTTATGGGAGGCTTCTCTCATGTCCGCACATGGGGAGCTGGAGCTGACAGAGGGAGGTCATCTGTGCTCTCCCCAGATTAGAACTTCTGACCTGTAGGTCTTTTCGTCCTGCCGGCACAAGGGTTTAACTCATTGCGCCACTGGGGGCTCCAGGACTAACATGACAGAATATGAGTTCAATGAACTATCTGGTCAAACATTTTCTGAATATGCACAAAAAGAATCTTGGAGGTGATTTGATCCAGCATCGACCCAGGGCATGCCAATTTAAGTACTTACAAGACATTATGGAAAACTAAATTCTAGTTCTGAAAGTTAGAGAAAGGTTTTAGAGTGCAGCTGCCCCCAATAGCTACAGATGTGTGCCCGAGACCTGGTTGATTCTCCCTCAGATTGGGAAATGAAAAAGATGTTTTCACCCTTGTCTAGGGATGCCAACTGCTTCTCTTCCTCTCCTGGATGATTCCTGAGTTCAACTTCATGGTCAATGAAGTGAAGGATCTTCCACCACTCCAAGGGATGGATGTCTTCACTTACTTGGTTCTCACATAAAATAATGAAAATTTGCAAAAGTATTCTCTTTCCTGGAAAGGTTACAGGAGTTCTTGTGCAGTTTTGGGTGAGCATTCACATTTTGGAGGATGTCTTCTTTTTAAAAAATCATGCAAGGTTTTCTTTTTTGCCAAAAAAAAAAAACAGACAAAGGGATTCCTTAGTGGTATTTTGCGTGGTTTCCCAAGGAAATTATTTGTTCCCAACCCAGTCCTTCCCTTGCAAAGCGGTGGTGTGGCACCTTTTCCACCCACGGAGCCTGTCCTAGTCCCTTTCCCTTCACGTCCCCGGCTCACAATGAGACCACGAGGCATGCACGGCCCTTTTTAAAGGACAATGGCTGCTATGCCGAAACCCTGCCCCTCCCCACTTGGTTTCCCCTCATTGGCTGGAGGCAAGCATCCCAGCATGCAAGCAGCTGCTTGCCTTCATTTCAGATTCACTTCCTGAATCGGAAAAAAGATGGCAACAGTGGCTTCAAAAGGGCAAGGATACTTCCAGGTTCCCAAATCACTTCGAAATCGCTTCAAAAAGGAATTTAATCTGAATTTAATCTGAATTTACTCCGAATTATGAGGATTCCGACTAAACCTAACCATGCCTACTAGAAACTGGTTGTAAAGAAAAGTATTGGTTGACCCTATTGGTTGTCAACTGTATCTAACCTGAAGAGAATGAAAAAGGATGGAGAGGATTTCCCCTTTCCAAGTGTACTGACAGTTGAGGAAGTGTCTGAAACACATGCTTTTTATGGGAAGGGGCGGTGGTCATGCATAAGTGGAATCCTCCTCTTCTCTTTCTCTCATTTGGTTTTCTGGCAATGATAAAGTGGTGGCTATCCAGGTCATTCAATGTGTTTATGCAAATACAGGTATTCCAAAATCTCCCACAAATCTGAAATCTGAAAAACATCTCGTATAGGATTAGGGAGGTTTAACCTGTATATATGTATTTCTTTAGTATGTTTCACCGTATTTTTTCAAAATAGGGCTCAAGATAACTTACCACATATTGAGCAAAATTATTCATAATAAAAGAAGAAATTAAAAATTAAACACAGTTTGATTAAAACATGGATTTAAAGCACGATATTGTTTTACAAGAATTGGGAGGCAAGGCACAAATTTGTAAATAAACACATGTTTATTAATAACAGTCTGCAAGGCTGGGAACACAACATACACATGCGAACAAGATTCAGATGTGGCAAATGCACACGCAAAACAAAATTAGCACTGTAAACATAATCTGACATTAATTTGACTTTATCATTCCCCCTATAAGCAAAACCTGGATGACTGAGTGCTAGTCAGTGTGGATGTTAAACATTGATATATTAAAGTTGATCTTTTATACATTTAGAGGATTTTCTAGCAGGCAGAAATCCTATTGTTTATAAATTATCATTTTATTCATTTGTGTGTTTGTTTATATGCTGCTTTCTAACAAATTGCTTGGTGTGGCTCATGACAAGAAATAAAACATATAGCATTCAATATCAATAAAAGAGAACAATTAGAGGTGCCGTACCCCTAGATTACTTGGATTTACCTGGATTATAGGCATGCAATTGGGGCCTCTTTTGGATGGCCATGTGACCTGGATTCCAGGCCTTCTAGGAGTTGAGCAAAATGTTAAGGTAGTCTTCAGAGAAATTGTTTTGAGAGAAGTAAGTCCATCTCCTGTCTTTCAGGAGAGTGAGCAATGCAAGTAGAGCAGAATAAGAAGCAAGTACAGGAGATGAAGTACATGAAGCAAGGAAAAGTGTGTTATGAATGTCAAGAGGGAAGGAGGAGGAGAAATGGAAAACAGTGTGAGCAGTGGAGAGGAAAAAGCAAGTGGCCTCTGAGGTTTGCTGGGACTTGGGGTTTCAAGGTCATATGACAGATGTCACAAACAAGCAGGGATCTGAACATGGCTCTCTATGTTCCAAGTCCATCACTTTACATTGTACTAGTCAGGGCCGTAGCAAAGATTTTGATTCGGGAGGGGCTGAGTTTGATTTGGGGGGGGGGGGGTTGAATCTGAGTGGGGGAGGGTCTACCCTAGCAAACCTTTTGTATTGTTATCCCAATACCTCCATGCAAATGGGATATATTGAGCATGGTGATAAGATCATGATATAAATACACATAACAGTTTAAATAATGTACCAGTAAGGCCTTATCGTGGACCACCTTGAGAATTTTGGGGGGGCTGAAGCCCCCCAAGGCCCCCCTCCACTACATGCCTGGTACTAGTCCTCTCAAATCAATTGTAACTGTAAAAGACTGAAATATAACTCTATGTAACAAAATTTGATTTTTTAAAATTCCTGGTTGGAAAGTGTTATTTCCGGTACTTACTTTGAAGTAGCTGTTATAGTCCAGAAACTTCATTTTTGTGGCTGCCACAAACTATGTTGAATTAGAAACTCTATGAGATATTTATTTATTTACTTGTGGTATTTACAGTATATCCCGCCTTTCTCAGCCCAAAGGCAACTCAAGGCGGCTTACCTTTGGCAGGAATTTGATGCCTCAGTAAACATAAAATATAATTTAAAAACATTTAGCATATAATATAAAACCATACCATTAACTAAAGAAATACAGCAAAATGTACTGCAGGATGTCTCACAAAAACAAAGTTTTTGCAATTTAATAAACATTTTCCATGTTTTTACACTAGAATCAATTAGGAAATACATTTATAACCCAAGAACAAAAATTATGTTACATAGTATTATGGAAGAAAAACATGTGACAATGAATTTTCTGGATTTGCAGATACACTTTAGATGTCCAGATTTGAAAAAGTGCAAAATGGTAATGCTTCCTCTAATGTGAAAGCTAGTGTGGTGCAATCATTTAACACTGAACCATTCCATTCAGTCATGGAAAAGCCACTAGTTCTGCAAAGTGGGAGGTTCTAGTGGCTGTAATTTTAAAAATGCAACTTCTCCTAACTTTGTAATATTAAGTGGTAGGAAGAAATTTAGAACTAAGCTTTATATATCTTTTAAATATGTACAGGTATGCCTTAGTCAACAAAGCATGACTTATTTTATAGACAATTTGATACCAGAGTCAGAAATAACACTGAAAGAATAGACATTGGCTTGTGTACCACCAAAACTAAAAGCAGGTCAACATAATTGATTCAAAACTAAACAATAAAGATATGTGAACGAAACAACTAGGTCAAGTAAGCCTTGGGTAAATAAACAAGCACATTTTGAACCTTCTGGAGACCACTTGAAGGTTTCTTCCAAAATGCATTCAGGGATTACATTTTTCTTTCACTTTTTTAGTATTTCCATTTTACTATCTTTTGGGTGTTTTTCTAACATAGTGGGGGCAGGTAGCTGATGAGGCTAGCTTATCTGCTCTCCCCTTTCCTTTGTTTTGTTGGTCATGCCTGTTGAATAAGGGATTCTGGAGACAGATGTTGTTTACTTTGCTAGTTGTAGTCCGGCATACATGACTACAGTAGGATTAGTTCGAGTAGAAGAATCCTGTTCTTTCCCAGCTCAGGTATTGTTTATTGTGCTATTGTTCCAGATATTTTGTAATATTGTTGGGGCCAGCATTAGGCTTGAATCATAGAACTGAAAGAGGTCCCAAGGAATTTATATGTTCTCTCTGTGGGAATACAATATAATCTGCCATTTTGACAATGCTGTTTTTAATTGTTATTTTATTGTTTTATCTCACTTCTGCCTTTCCTCCTTGTACAATTTATACAGCAAACTACAAAAGTTACATTTGAAATACCAAGCTCAGTCTTAATTTTTCCACTCCACATCTTAGCACATTCTCTAAATAATTCCTAAATGGTTCCCACATCCTCTTAATTATTGTAACTTTTTCAATTTTATCTATACAGTGTTTTCTCACTTATTACTGGGGTTAAGTTTTAGGACCTCCCGCAATAAGTGAAAAAACTGCAATGTAGGACGCTCTATTAATTTTAATATTGATACATTATTTTAGTAGTTATACATTATTTTAAGTCTTTATAAACTTAACATAATGTGAAGGAAAGGAAGGAAAGGCCCTTCAAGGCTGGAACGAGGGAGGGAGGACTGAGAAGCGAAAGAGCCTTGGAGAGTGGCGGTGGCAAAATCCCACAAAACAGCGAAAATACCATGATAGATATTTTAAATTAATATTTTTTGAAATCTGCAAAACAGTGGGTCCGCAATAAGCAAACCGCAAAATAGTGAGGGGACACTGTATTGTTCCATTTGCATTTTGTTAGTTCCACATTTAACATATTAACTATATACTTATACCATTTTGTTTTATCTTTCCAACCCCTATTAATTTGTCAACCAATTTTTCTTTTTTGGTATATTCTTTTTTGACAAGGAAGGAAAAGGACCACCCCCTTACCCGCTTTACTTTTGCCTTCCTGCTCCTGCTGCGATGTCACATGGGGCTCAAAGCGCTAGCAAGAGGCCCCATGTGGTGATGAGGAGGAGAAAGTGGAAGGTAAGCAGGGTGAGGGGGGGGGGACTCTTCTTCCTCCCTTGCCCTGCTTACTTCCACTTTCTCCTCCTCTTTGCTGCATGAGGCCTTTTGCAGTGATGCTACATGGGGCCCAAGCGCCAGCAAGAGGCCCCATGTGGCGACAAGGAGAAGGAAGCGGAAAGTAAAAGCAGGGCAAAATTCTTTTTTAAAAAAACTTGTGAAACAGCGAGTCCCCAATAAGTGGACCACGAAGGAGCCAGGGATCACTGTAGTAAATTTCTGTTAACTACCCGTATTACTATTTGTAAATTTAACATTCTATTGATTTCTCTTTCAATCGTTCTCACATTCCCATATCATGTGATTAAAGACCCCTCTTTGTTCACAGCCTTGCCAACATCTGTCCTTTATCCCTGGTTTTAAAAAACCCGTGAAAGTTGTGCAGGAGTCCTGTACCATTTTTGTAACATTTTCCTTCTTGCTTCCTTTAATATATTGTACTTTTCTTTTGATATATTACTTATTTCCCTTTGGATGTCTTCCCTCTCAATTTCCATGTCCATTCTCCATGTTTGGAAAATTTCATCTATTATTTCATCGTTTACCTTTATGATGTAATTGTACAAATCTCCTGCCACCTTCTTTTCCTCTCTCAAACATTTCCTAATCACCTTCTCAAATGGATTATCTTGTTCTTTAATTTTCCCCTCTGTCTAAAAAACTCCTGCTTTGAATCCAATTCCCTAATCCTATCCAATTCTGAATTTCCTTTGGTTCTACAGTCTTTCCATCTACTGTATACACACCTTTCTGATACATCTGGATTCCTCAGATTGGTTTGCAAACTTCCCCAATAGGTCCCACAGAGAGAAAATAAGATAAAAATAAATGTGGAGAAATACATGGTAGCAAGTAAAGCGATACATGGTTGCAAGGATTGGGAGCAATGGGGGTGCTTGAGTTATTTTGTGGCCATCCATCTCGTTCCTTGGCTGGGAGAGAGAGGGAAACCCTTTGAGGGTCTCTGCTGACCC
This sequence comes from Anolis apletophallus, assembly GCA_030556195.1. Taxonomy (NCBI): domain Eukaryota; kingdom Metazoa; phylum Chordata; class Lepidosauria; order Squamata; family Anolidae; genus Anolis; species Anolis apletophallus. Next base: position 133,569,549 of record JARBWK010000003.1, on the reverse strand, counting down.
TGCAGATATCCACTCCAGTGGGCTGGCTTCGGCCAAACGGCTGAGTCAAGGGTGAGAACCCATATGCACAGCTCAGGGGCTATGGAGTGGGAGCTGCTTCTGGTCCTTGGGAGGCTCAAGGAGACATGGAGGAACGAGGGCCATTTCTCATTCATCTGGCCCTCCATCCTTGGGAAACTATAATTCCCATGGGTTGAACTATGTCTTCCTTTATATCAGGTGGGGATTGGAGGTCTTCAATATCAGAAACAGAAAGAAATTAGATGAGCTGAGCTTGGTAAAAAAAAAAAGAAGGCCAAACTAATGCATTCAGCATGCTATCCTAAAGTGTGAATCAGCACCATAACACATGGCAATGAGATCCCAAAACCTGAAATAGTACAAAATTGGCTAAGGAAGAGCTCAGCTTAGAACAACATCTGGCTAAGTTTTGAACATTTGCTCTTGCATTTTCAGAGAGGATATGATCCTAAGCCAAATGGACAAATCATAAAACATTTCCATATGAGGTGGGTGGCATGTCTGCATGTATATTGTTATAATTTATAGTATTTTTTTAACCAACAACTGTAAAATAAATACTCTGCAATGCATAGGATTGCATTTGGTAAATGTCCCCAAGATTCTAATTTTATTTTATTTTTTTCTTCCCATCACACAAGGGTCAAAAACAATGTATTATTCCTTCAAATAAAAAAACATGTCCCTCCCTCCATGAAATTTTCCTTTAGTCCACAAATTTCCATTGCAGGAACTTTAAAACTTCAATTGAGCACAAAATCCAGTTTAGGTATCTAAGGGGAAAGGGCAGAGAAAGTTGCCAGGTGAATGTAAACATATGAGCTCTTGGAGTGATCAATTTTCACTTGGCAATACTAGCAATTTGGGGACTGAAGAGAGATGTCATTGGGATGGCAGAACTCATGGTTCTCATTTTGCTCTCTCCATAGCTACATCCCTGAAAACACTTCTGCACTTCCATGCCACTGTACTGACTAAAGGTTGGATTGTGACTATTACAAAGATTCAACCTTGTTCTCATAAATAATGCTGACTGAATGACCTTCCCGCCATTTAGCCAAACTCATAGGGTTGTTCTGAAAATCAAATGCCAGAGGGAACATGTAGCCCATGTAGGGAAAGAAGATGCAATTAACACTCCAGTCAGATTTTGAAGCAATTTCCCTTTTCATATCATGTTGTGTTCTCAGTGGCTCTGGCTGCTTTCTCTACATCAGTAGTTTTTAACCTATGGGTTGCGGACCACCAGTGGGCTGTGAGGATGAAAATCTGGTCCATGAGCCTCCTTCCTCTTTATTTCTTTTCTTTTATTTATTTCCACTCTTTTTGTGCCGCCTGCCATTCCTTCCCTGTTTCTCACCATGGCATATGTTCTGTATCAGAAACTAGAGCTGATGTGGTCTATCCAATGCAATTTTCTGAATCAACACCTCAAACCGAATCTAAAGTTGACCAAAAACGGATTCGTAGTCCTTTTGATACTAATGTTGGAGAGTGGTCCCTAGTCAAAGTGGTTCATGGTCAAGTGCTGGTCTTGGCCTATAAAGTACCTGTCCGACCATATCTCCCTCTATGTCCCACCTTGAAATTTAAGATCATCTGGGGAGGTCCTGCTCTTGGTCCCGCCCTCTTTGCAAGTGTGTTTGGTGGGGACAAGGGACAGGGCCTTATCGGTGGTGGTCCCCCACCTGTGGAATGCTCTCCTTAGCAAGATTAGGTCGGCTCCATCCCTCCTCTCTTTTAGAAAGAAGCTCAAAACATAGTTTTGGGATGAGGCCTTTGGACAGTAGGTTTGGCAATAATCATAATGTTGGAATTTTGACTGTGACAGGCTGTGGACTGGGTCGTCAAATGCTAAATCAGACTTTGATTTGGGTACATTATAATGATAATAATAATAATGTTTTAAATGTATTTTAATCTAATGTTTTATCTTTTGTATAATATTGTATGTAATGTGCTGTATGTTGTTGGCATCAAATTGCTGCCGTTGTAAGCCACCCTGAGTCCACCTTCGAGGGTTGAGAAGGACAGGGTAGAAATGTTTGAAATAAATAAATAAATAGTCCCTGGTCAAAGTGGTCCCTGGTCAAAAAAAGAAGAAGGTTGGAAACCACTGCTCTACAAGAAGGTAGTGGATTTGTTATACTTGAAAGGAACAAACTAAGGTGCTGGACCTATTTTAGGGTCAGAATTCAGTAGCTTGGGTAGGCTTTTAAAAGTTCACTTGAAAATCCAAATCAGATTCACTGCCTGCTGATACTGATGCTAAGTCATCAGTGAAAAAAGTAGTCAAGGGAGGGAGGGAAAAATGATGACTGGATTGAACTAATCCACCCAACTCACATTGTTGGACTACGGTTTCTAACATCAGGTCTCATCATAATCTTTTGTGACAGGCCTTTTTCTGTTTCATAAATAAGAAAAACCTTGCCATCAGCCAGCACTTCATGGGGTGATGCCACATCTTAGCCACCCTTAAGCCCTCGTCCTTGAAGAGGAAAGCTCTGAAAAAAATTAGGAACACGTTTCATTCCCATCTATTTACACAATAGGCTTCCCAGAGGATTGCAGTACATTGGGTTTTCTGAAGCGAACCCCCTCCCCCACCCCAAACCTCCTTTTAGCTGACTAACTCTTTTCTTTCTTGGTTGTTTGCTGCTTCCTCCTTCCTTGCCCCGTCCCTCCTCCCCTTCTCCTCCCCTTAGGAGCAAAATGTGGCATCTTAAACTAAAGCACACTTCAGTGACAGGCTCCTTACGCATTGCTTGGTGCCAGCAGCCACAAGGGTTCTTTCATCTTGGCTTCAAAGTGCAGAGTGGTGGAATTGGGGTGGGGGAGAAGCCTGGTGAATGTAAGAAAGAGAAGCAAACAAACAAATGAAAAGTAAGGGAGGCTGGAGAAAAAGAGAGGGAGAGGGAGGGAGGGGTGTTAAGTAAGTAGGCAAATAAACAAATAAATAAATAAATAAAATACATTTATATTCAACCCTTTCTGGAGTTGTTGCTTGCTGGAAGCTTGCAGCATATACTGAACAGGCACAAATGCAAAACTGACTGATGCAGACATGATGACTGGTTTTTGTACAACTTTTAAGAAGGGAGAGTTGGGGTGTGTAGAGTGAAAGAAAGATGAGTGAATTCCTCCTGGTATGCATGAATCAGACACACATCTTATGTCACATACAAACAAAAAGGAGCTATGGATGCTAGAGTTTCCTAGCATGATAAGAAGGGCACGTGTAATTTTCATATGTATGGATATGGGGCTCTCCAGTGTTGAATATGCATGATGTTTTTATGCTGCTTGGACCACTGAACATTCATCTATCCCAGGAAAAGATCATACTTAAAATATCCTGCAACCTCACACTGTTTGGGACTTTCTTTTCTCTTCCCTCCTCCTCTTCCTTTTTCTTTTTTCGACATTCTTGCCACTTCCCATGCTGGGAAGATTCTTGTCATCCCTCACATATTTTATCCACAGAAAAGCCTGCCCTGCCCTGTGCTTGGTGGTGGAGGCTGTGCCCCTGGTGTGCCACACTATCAGTGGTTCCCAAGGCTGCCTAGCCTGGGAAAAGCTGCGTGGACACGTTCCAAAATCAGCATTACATGCACTATTGTTCTTATTCTCCCTGATTAGAGTGCACACAATGAAAACAACAGCAACAGCCTCATTTTCTAAACCTCCTCCCAGCACAAGCCTGCTCTTAGACTGTCTGTTTTTCTTTCTTTGGAGTCTTCAGTTTCTTAAATAAATAAATAAAAAGTTAACTGCTTCAGTGCTGCATACATCGCAGAGATTTCAGGATGGATGAAATGATCTCTTATTGGATAATGTGTCTATGTTCGTCTTGTTTTTTATAGGGACTTGTTAGAGATGAATAAGAGTAGTGTTGAGCTAGGAATCCAGAAGTCCCAATCAGACACGGAAACCCATTGAGTGACTTTTGAAACTTTTGAAACAAGTCTCACTCTCTTCGCTTTAGAGTAAGGAAATGGCAACCCCTTTGAATTCATCTTGTCAAGAAAACCCTCTGATTGGGGCACCATAATGCAGAGTCATCTTGAAGGTATATAAAAACAACAACTAGTTGGAGGCAATTGCAAAGTTCTGTCAAAGTATAGTTATATATGTGAATAGAAAAAGCAAAGATTTCATGGAGAATTTAAGTTAGGGAGTTTTAAATCTATTCTTTGAGCCAAGTCTAACATTGTCAGTTGTGTCACCTTAGATTGTATTTTGAAAAACAGTATACCATGGATTAGACCTTTTCTCTAAAAGAGGTACCATGTTGAAAGTCAGATGGGTAATGGCTTTAGCTTAGAGCAGTGAAACACTGCCGTGGAACACTAGTGTGCCATGAGAGATCATCAGGTGTGCTGTGAGAAATTATTTTCGAACTTCATTCATATATAAACTATAAGGCGCACCTGTCCCTTTAAGAAATGGAACCATAGCACTCTCGCGTCACCTAAGAAGTGACACGAGAGTGCTATGGTCGTGCCATCTTGGAGTCGCTCAGATGCGGCTAAGTAAACAAAGTTAGAGTTAGTGCTGCAGCTGCACCTAAAGTGACCGTGGCAATTTGGGATCACAGCAAGACAAGCAAGTGACAGTTATGGAGAAGTTTTTGAGAAGGGAAAATGCAAATGCCAAACAGAGTCCTGGACAAAATTATGACACAGATGAAGGCCCTAATATGAGTGGTGGACAAAGGAAAAAAGAAAAGACGGTGAGCTCGAGGCAATACAGCGAAAGCTATCTTTCATTTGGGTTCACTTTCACCGGGGATGCGATGGCACCGACTGTTGGTGTAGGAGCATAATACAAATCCAAAATCAAATATATCAAGGATATCAAGGATATCAATAATTGTGGATAGATTCCACCCGGTCAATGATTGTTATATTTGATTTTGGATTTGTATTATGCTCCTACACCAGCACAATTTTTTTATGCTTTATGGAAACGCCCTGATGAAGCGGTAGACACTTACCTGCGAAACGGGATTTGGGACCCTCCTAAATACCTACATCCCCCGTTGGCATTGTTGGGACAGCTGCGGGAGCGGCCAGCCCCGCAGCAGGACTTGCATTGGAATACCACTGGTGTTTGTGCATTGGAGCGCACTCAGTATATATCTACTGTTGGGACTGCACAGCTATTTAGCTGTGGCCCTGAATAAACACTATTTGGCATTTTTGTACATCTGTGTGGACTTGGACATCATTTGATACGATTGGGCCTCGGCCATTGCTTCCCGGGCGGACCCCAGGACGTGCGGGGCACCCCTCCGGCCACCTGTGTCGGATCATTGCATCGGACGGGGGCGGGAACCGCAGCCCTACATTGATGTTGGATGTTACTGCAACCCTTGATCTTTATTATTTTCATTTTTACACACGAGGAGTCCCGCTGTTGCCTCCCCGCACCTCCGGGGATTTCCCCACCTCCATGCGGTGACCGCCGCTCTGACGCAGCCTTGGCTCCGCCTCTGGGATTTCCCTCAGCCGGCGCCACTTTTTCCCACTCGGGAGCCCCATTTACGTCATCACCACGGGCCGCATCTGAACAGGCACGTCATCTCCCGGCGCTGACTCGCTAGGACCCCGTTCGTCATCAGGACAGGCCGCTCTGACGTGGCCTTGGCTCCGCCCTAGGGATCCCCTTCAGCCAGCGCTACTCTTTCCCACCTGGGAGCCTGCCCACGGCATCACTACAGGCCGCATTGTACACAGGACGTCATCTCCTGGGCGCCCATTCGCCAGGACCTCCCCCATCATCAGGACAGGCTATGCGCCTCCGGAGTGGTTGGGCAACGACGCGGCCGGCCTTCGCCTAGCCGTGCAGCCGCCTTTGATCTCCAGCCGATTTTCATCTCAGTGCATCGCTATTTGGAGCCACAGGGCGGTACTGGGACTGGGGACTTTCCCCACTTGTGTGTTATATAATTGTATGCTATTTTCCATGCTGGGTTTGCGGGGCCACGGCCTGTTATATTGATTATCATTTTCGGCTCCCGCTCCACGGGGCTATGCCCTTTTAGGTGGCCAGGGTACTCCTGCGCCTGCTGGGGCCTGACCCAGTGGCATGTATTCCCTGTATTACATAGGATTTGTTATAATTCCCTGTATTAATTCCCTGTATTACATAGGATTTGTTATATTATCCACCACGTCCACATAGGTTTGATATTTAGCTTATGATTGATTTGTTGCATTAGTGACTTGTTTTCGTGTGTTGCACCTTGTACAAGAATACCCCCTTCTCTGTGTTTAGTGACGGCTGACGTCACCCAGCCTAACGTCACCCAGGGAAACCCTCCCACAAGCCTGGATGGCTGGCGGGGGAAGCGAGAAATGCAGCTCGCTTCCCCCGCCAGCCTTCCAGGCTTCGGGCAGGGTTTTCGCCTGACTCCCGTGTCCCTCTGAGCAGAGGGACATGGGAGTTGGGCGAAAACTCCTCCGCCAGCCTGGATGGCTGGCGGGGGAAGCGAGAAGTGGCGCTCGCTTCCCCCGCCAGCCTTCCAGGTTTGGGGAAGGTTTTAAGCCCGGCTCCCGTGTCCCTCTGAGCAGAGGGACACGGGAGCTGAGCATAAAACTCCTGCCAGCCTGGATGGCTGGCGGGAAGCGAGAAGCGGCGCCGCTTCCCCGCCAGCCTTCCAGGTTTGGGGAAGGGTTTTCGCCCGGCTCCCATGTCCCTCTGAGCAGAGGGACACGGGAGCCTGGGCAAACTCCCGCGAGCCTGGATGGCTGGCGGGGGAAGCGGCAGCGCTCGCTCCCCCGCCAGCCTTCCAGGTTGGGGAAGGGTTTTGCCCGGCACTTGCGTCTCGAGTGCCGGGTGAAAACCCTTCCCAAACCTGAAGGCTCGCGGGGAAGCGAGCCGCTTCTCGCTTCCCCCGCCAGCCATCCAGGCTGGCGGGGAGTTTTCGCCCGCTGCCGTGATGCCTTGAAGGGAGGGAGGCGCGCTGGGACCCCTCCCTTCCAAGGCATCGGCCCGGAAAGAGGGGGAAGAAGAGGGCGGTGCAGGGAGGAGCTAGCTCTCTTCCTCCTCCGTGCACGCCCCTTGTCCCCCTCTCGCCGGCGCCCGATGCAAACCGGTTTGCATCGGCGCCGGTGAGAGAGGGAAAGAGGCGGTGCAGGGAGGAGGAGCTGGCTCACTTCTCCTCCCTGCCGCCTCCCTCCCGGCCGCCATTTAAATTTTTTTAAAAATAAAAATGGCGGCCGGGGCATAGCGGGGCCGTGTCCAACGGGCTGGGGGGCCGTGTACGGACCCCGGGCCGCCAGTTGGACAGCCCTGACCTAGAACATTTCTGTGCTCTTTATATGCATATAGATGGATGGCCTTTCAGAAGTAATTGGAGTGAAAATTCTAGTATCCTTAGCCAGTATAGCCAATGGTGAGAAATCACAGAAGTCCAACAATATCTGGAGAACCACAGGTCCCATGTCACACTCTAGCTTAAGTTTATTCACAAGTTCTAAAGTATAGATTGTAAGAGTTGAAGTGTAAATCTTTGCTGATTTCACGTATGCAAGAAACTTTCAAAGACTTTAAATACATTTTTCAAGCATTTATACGTTAGGTAGGTATTTTGGGAAAAAATGTTTGTACGGCAAAATTCACCAAGATACACACACACAAACATGCACACACACATACTCCTTAGCAGAAAACAGATTATTGTGTGCAAAATACATCATTCTTTGTGCATAATTTTGGCTTTGGGATATTAGCTTTTTTCTTTTTTACATATATGTAAAATATCTTGGATATCTTAGTACTTGGAGTGAGAGACCATCAACAAATACAGGTTAAAAACTACCTCTAATTATTCCTTGACAAAAAATATTTGAAATCTAAGTCATCATAAATCAGCTTGCAATTTACAGACACACACACACACACACACATCATATTGTAACATTTCCTGGTTTGGTCCCTCAAACACAAAAAACAGCCAACAGCTGCATCAAGCACATAAAATCTATTCAGCTGTTAATTGGTAAATAAGAAGGGTGAAGTTTCGAGCCATGTATCTCCTGTATGTTGTGTTTCAGCAGAGTTATCATCTCATCTTTCTTTTTCATGTAGCAAAATGCAAAATCAAGTTTTAATACACAAATCTGATATTGCATATAATTGTATATAATTCTATATATTGTATAATACTGATAATAACAGGAAGGGATTTCCAAGTTGTGCAATGTACTGCAAAAGTTAAGTATAGCTTTCAGATGTCTTTTATAACTTCTTCAAGTGTTGCTGTAAGAAAAAAATAAATGCTTTAAGTCCCAATTTTCTACAATTAACCATCTCTATTAACAAAAGAGTTCTTTAAGTGTGTTTTGATATCTTTCCCCTATCTTTTCCCTATGGAAATCATAATAAAAACAAAGATTACAGTGTCAAGACTTCCGGACAAATTAAGACAAGTAATACTTCTACCAAAGTTCTCTCCCCACTGCCCTGCCATCAATCACTCCCATTACAATTGGCTTTCAAGGCCTGTCTAGGTCATATTATGACTCCTTTATTAGTGTTTAAGGTCACTGGGATACATGCAAGTGCATCCTATATCAGGAAGTGTAGTACGTCTCCAGAGTGAAATATTTGGTGTTGACTAGGACCTGTGGCTGTGACTCGGAAATCCAGGGAAGTGAGTTAAATACAGACAGGCTCCAGGCGCCGCACAGCCTCCCTGCAGATAGAATGAAGCAGAATAATAGTGGCCTTTCCTGCCATTCTCAATATGAATGTTGTGTTTCTGTCAGACTTTCCCATTGAACTCCTGCAGTCCATTCTCCATTATGTCCGACTAACCGCAGGTTGTAATTCAAGAGAAAGTGCTCACAGAAAGGCTGCGACGCAGTCCTGGAACGTGACACAGTATGATTTCATATTGGTACCAAGGGATTGTTCCTGCAGGAAGGCAGATTAGAGGCCTGCCGTGTACCCGTTCTTGTAGGTGAGTGCTAGACTGTGTGTCTCTGGGTGGCCGCGCAGGAGATTTATTGGCGTTCTTATTGGCGTTGGACTGCGGCTAGACTTGGCAAGGCTTGTAGTTTTTATTCATATACATATTCACTCTGGCATAGAATAATACACCACACCCCTGCAGTGCCACCAAGTGACTTTTAACATCAGGCTACTCACTTTCTATGCACACTCACACACATGCAGACATATATATGGAGGGAGAGGGAGCAAGGCTTCACCTCCCCCAAATAATAAAATGTCTTTCTTTCACTGTAGGACATGGATTTTTCAGTCATATGGTGACTTTTACAACTTTCTATATTTATTCATAAATCTCAGATACTGTGCCATCCATTCGCAAAGACCAGAACCAGCTATTTTACACATTAGACACCTACAAATTACTATTAGAATTTCAAATACTGTATAAAATATCTACTTTAAAATTAATCCAGCCCATTTCAATCTTGCTACTAACCATCAGTGGCAAGTACCAAACAAGACCTTATAGTACAGTGTTTCTTAACTTTCCTAATGCCGTAACCCATTAATACAGTGTCTTATGTTGTGGTGACCCCCAACCACAAAATTATTTTTCTTGCTACTTCATAATTGTAATTTTGTTACTGTTATGAATCGTAATATAAATATCTGATATGCAGGATGTATTTTCATTCACTGGACCAAATATGGCACAAATACCCGATACGCCCAAATTTGAGTACTGGTGGGGTTGGGGGAGATTGATCTTGTCATTTGGGAGTTGTAGCTGCTGGGATTTATAGTTAATCTACAATCAAAGAGCATACTGAACTCCACCAACGATGGAATTGAACCAAACTTAGCACCCAGAACTCCTATGGCCAACAGAAAATACTGGAAGGGTTTGGTAGACATTGACCTTGAGTTTGGGAGTTGTAGTTCACTGTGGACTCAAACAATGATGGATCTAGACCAAACTTGGCATAAATACTAAATATGCCCAAATGTGTACACTGGTGGAATTTGGGGAAAATAGACCTTGACATTTGGTAGTTGTAGTTGCTGGGATTTACATAGTTCACCTACAATCAAAGAACATTCTGAACCCCACCAACAATAGAATTTGGCCAAACTTCCCACACAGAACCCCCATGACCAACAGAAAATACTGTGTTTCTTCTTCGTGTGGTCTGTGAAATGCACACAAGTGGGTTTACTCCCGCGCATGCGCAGAATCTCGGACATACTAGCTAAAATTAAAGATTTACATATGCCCCTCCCACTCCCCCCATCATCCCCCAATGTAGCTATCCAGGCAGTTCCTTTTCTGCCTAGCCAGCGAAAGGATCTCTGACTGCTAGCTCCTGGATAAGTCCACGGATTGCCTCGACTATCAGATAAGATAATGTCTTCTCTTTCTTTCAAAAGGTGCTCTGATTGTGGAGCAACCTTGCCCCAAGAGGATAGACATCCTAAATGTCTCCTCTGCTTGGGAGAATCCCACATTCCCCAGTCCTGCAAAATATGCAGGACCTTTTCTAATAGAACCCTGAAGAACAGGGATTCTAAGCTCAAAGCCACCCTTTTTGAGCAGGCTTTGCTCTCCTCAGAGACTGGGCTCTCTCGTTCTATGAGCCAGCCCTCTCTGCCCACTGGGACTCAGAACCCCAGCCCCTTGAGTGCTGTGACTGAAAGTGCCATCCGTGAGTTGGCCTCTGATCCCGACCCCCAGGTTGAGAAACGCTGTTATAGTACTTCTTGAAAGTGTTCTGGTTTAGATTTGGTAAGTCTCTTGTAGAAGATAGTTCTATGTTTCTGGACTGCAGCACTCCGTAAAGTAATCTGGTGTATTCAAAGTTTTATATGACATGCTCAAAGCCATTGTATTACAAAACAGCTAGTATCACAGAGTACCTTTGTGCCACAGCCTTGTTCTTTCCTCCCACAGTAGTTTAATTGTCCACATTTTATAGGGAAAAGCTGGTGATAGAATAGTTCCAACTGAAACTTTTAAAAATTAGTATTCTAAATCTAAAATTTATTTTAACACTACTATAGGGTAGGTTATATATGAGACCACTCTCTGGAAACCATAAGTTAGAATACATTTAGCTACAGTTTCAGAAGCCACGGAAATGGCTTTTCACCACTTCAGCCTGTTGATCTCAGAGCGCTACATTAACAGCTGACAAGAGCCTGCAATTTTTGTCTGCCTCCATGTCTCCTCAAAACCCAAGAAGGGCATATAGGCCCTATCAAAGCAGGTCAAGACCTTCACTTTTGCAGTCAGGAACTGGGCAAAAGCTGTTTAGTTGAAAGATGGTAGTGAGATATTTTATCAAAGGAAACAAATGGCACAACACAAGCTTTTAATGATTCACATTAACCTCATGGTTTTGTGGAAGCTAAATGTTAACAAAAATAATGAAACAATGAGATTTTGATAAATAGCAAGGTTAGATAGAAACGTGGGTGTTTTGACCTTTAAAGCTGAATTTGTATGTTTATTTTAATTTTGCAAAAACCTTTCTGGCGCTATAACAGGGAAAGCCATTTATTTGGGGCATGCTCACTATAGCTTTCAACTGATGGCATAGCAAAATGCTTTAAACATGCAGTCCGGTATGAAAATGTATTCATTCAGACATGGAGAACACTCACCCTTACCATCTGCTCCAGCATATAAATACAAATCAAAAATATAGGAAAAAAGAACTTTTAGTCACTTCTGATTTAGTTTTGCCTTTAGTCCCCTTGCAGCTGTTCCTTTCACTAGGGGTGGTGGAAGCCAAATAAAGGCCAACCACTGCATTTCAATCTGTTTTTGAATTCATTGTCCATACTCAGATTAGAGACTGTGGTCAAAAAATCAGAAGAAAGTTAGGACTTGGATAGGCAGCTATGAAGAAACTAGATGAGACCCTGATATGAATACTAAAGTTTGGAATGTTGTATTATCAGTTTCTCAGTTTCTATGTATGGTTGTGAAAGCTGGACATGAAGAATGCTGATAGGAATAGGAATGCTGGTTGGTAAAGCTAGAAAAGAGAAATAATGTATTATAGAGGAACAGACTCAATCAAGAAAATTTGCAAGAGCTGAGCAAGGCTGTTGAAGTTACGATGAGGTGGTGGACATTCGTTCGTAGAACTGCCACAAGTCAAAATCGATTTGATGGCAGCAACAATGTATATTCTGAAGACAAATTTCCACCTGAAAAAAATTCTGAACCTGACTATCTTGCAAGAATGAGGAAAAATGTATAACTGCAGAAAACATTTCCCCTCATCAACAGAAACATTTAAAAGGAATGTCACTGGAACCATCACTGCAAGACAGTTGAATTCCCCTCCTTCTTTAGCCCCTAAATGTGATCCAGAGAATCAGCCTTATATTTATATGCCTTGGTTGACATATAGTCAGTTGAACAGTATTGTAGGAGAAGTAAGATCCGTTAAGTCACTTGCAATGAAAGGTGCTGCACATTTTAGCAGAAAGTGAGGTTGGAAACTAGGTATGGATGAAAGGACAGTCTGTATCAGGTGCATTGCTTTTCTCTTTTGTAAATAAGAGGTTCTAACTGAAATTGTGTATTTTGTGCTTCATATTTTTTCATATTATTATGATTAGTATCATAATCATAAGCAGATTTAAACAAAATAACGATTAATTACCTTTTTATATGTATCCAAGGTGTCTAGGATCCTCTGTGGGCCCAAGTAGGAGTATGCAGTCAGATGATGCTGATATTTATGACCTTTATTTATTTCCGAACTGCCTCCCCCTCAAAACCAGGACTCAAGGTGGCTTATCAACTAAAACAAATACACATGTACAATAAGTACTTACTAATGAACATATCATAAGAAGTCATAACTCACTAAAAAGACATTAATGTTTGGTAATGTTGAAGGCAGTAGGAAATGAGGATTCCAGACGGGAAAACTCAATCAAGGAACCCATGACCCTGAGTCTGCAGGATCTGAGCAGGGTTACTGATGATAGGGTGACTTAGAGATCACTCATCCATAGCAACTACTAACAACAACAAAAATCTACCAAGGCAACAAATAGAAGAGAGAATTCAGTCAAGTGATAATTTGTGGCAATGTAATCTTCTGAAGGAAGAAAGAGAAGGGAGAAAGAGAATTTCTTTCAATACCTTGAGCGTATCCATTGCTAGTTTGAAATGATGTCCTGCTCTATTGTCCTTGTGGCTTTCCATCTAACCCCACCTCATTCCGTCTACTGGAGAAGGGATGTCCCTACAGTTGGTTGTCTTAGCATTCTCAGCACCTCTCATCATGAACCCCATATTTAGGATTTGGCTTGGATTCAGAGGGAGATTGTGGCAGGCCACCATAGAATTATTGTGCTTCCTGTATTTGTTCTCTTGGCATGTGCTCATGATTTGCTCTTTTATACAGCTTGTATCTCTAAGAAAATGGTGCCATTTACTCAAGGAAGTGTAAACATATGTTCCGGGTGCAGGCCATGAATATTCTAGAGAACATTATGTATCCCGCTTCTCTTTGTACCCCTGTGTTTTGTACCTACTACAAATAAGGCCCTTGGGGAGCCATAGAGAATATAAGGGAAGGAAATGGAAACTATTTAACATTAGCAACTCAAGTTATGATGCAAACTACAGGAAGCTAACACACATGCGTGAGCATGCGTATACATTTGCAAAAAAGTAGTAAGTTTCTTTCCTTCTAGCCTTGAAAGTGACATACTGCAGTCAGAACTAGCAGAAGCATACAGAGATCTTTTCATTGATCTTTCCAAATGGTCCCTTCTTCTAAAACAGTAGAAATGTTTCAAGTCTTACCTACAATGAAATTCGTAAGACGTGTTCCTATCTCCTAGCTTCTGAAAGATCATGTCAAAATTCTCAAAGTAGATAAATCCAAGTCAGAAGATCCAGAGGTGGGAAACCTGAATAATTTGTGTGTGCATATGTGGGTCAGTGTATGTTTGTCATCTAGACCCCCTTGGTTATAGATGTTTTCATTTCTTCTGAACCCCTGTTCCAACATTGGATATGGACATTATAGACATGCAAGTATGAAGAAAAAACAATTCTCCTCTAAGCTTGAAGATTTTTCCATAATTCACATACTTATCAGCATTTCACAGATGAAAACCAGCACTTGTGTGGCCAAACAATATCAGAGTATTGTCAAAATGGAACCCCCAGTGATGCAAGGGGTGAAACCTTTGTGTTGGCAGGACTGCTGACAGACAGATCAGTGGTTCGAATCCAGAGAGAGTGGGCTGAGCCCCCTCTGTCACCTCCATCTTCTCATGTGGGGACATGAGAGAAGCCTCCCACAGGATGGTAAAACATCTGGGTATCCCCTGGGCAACGTCCTTTCAGATGGCCAATTCTCTCACACCAGATGTGACTTGCAGTTTCTCAAGTTGCTCCTGACACATAAAAATGGTTAAAATGTCACAAATTATAGATAAAAAGAACACACAAGGTGGGAGAGGCAATACCGCCCCCTCTTCTCGTCTCCTTGTTGAGTTTATTAAATTAATTACCATCGAACTTTGAATCCGTTTCCAGCAATTGAAGTAAGCTGATGACAAAGGGAAAAGTGGGAAGAAGAGAGAAAAGCCAGGTCATTATGAAAGCAGTTGAAAAAATGAGAAGACAGAGAATTAATTAGGACCGTCCCTGCACATTCTGTTACCAGTTTGCTTCCTCCCTGCAATTTATCTGTTCTTTGCTATTGATCGGAAAAAACTGTTCTCAATGTCTCTGTCACCTGCCTTGTGTGATGGGGCCTTTCCACTTCTGTGCTGACATATGAGCATTAAAGTGACATCAGGGATGGGAGTTTTCTCTTTTCCCATTCCCACATCCCACCCCTCACCATTTCCAAGCTTGTAATTTTATAATTTTCTGTAGTATTTGACTTACAAAATAATAATACAGTAGAATCTCACTTATCCAACCTTTGCTCATCTAACGTTCTGTATTATCCAACACAGTCTGCCTCCTGCCCAGATCCATAGCTGTTTCAATACATTGCGATGTTTTGTTGCTAAATTTGTAAATACAGTAATTACTACATAAGGTTACCACGTATTGAACTGCTTTTACTTTCAATTTGTTGTAAAACATGATGTTTTGGTGCTTAATTTGTAAAATCATAACATAATTCGACGTTTAATAGGCTTTTCCTTAATCTCTCCTTATTATCCAACATTTTCACATATCCAATGTTCTGCTGGCCCATTTATGTTGGATAAGTGAGACTCTACTGTAGCTGCAAGTGTGAAATTGCTTTTTAAAATTAACTTTAAACTATAGAGCAGAAGTGCTCTGGTGTTACCTGGTATTATGAGGGTATGCAGAAGTACGAATGTGGGACCATGAACTGATAAATAAATCAATTGCCCAAACAGAGAGAGGTGTGATAATAAGGATGCTCATTCCAGTGCGTATCCACTATTGGTGATTGCATGTCTGCCCTGGAATATAATATTTGTGCAATAAAGTCCATAGTAAATAATGGTAAACAGATTTGACTATATAATAATTATTCAAACCCAGGTTAGAATAAAGAGCAAAAGGCAATGTTTTCTGCTCTGAATAGGCATTTCATTTTGGAAGTTCTAAAATGTCACTAAAAAGATCTTGTTCTGATTGGTTTGTTTGTATGTTTATTTGAGTGATAGAATAGCATTTGTGAAAAGCACCTCCTCTCAGTTCAACTGCATTTTGGTTCCCACTGCAGAAGAATGAGAAACAGAGCCATTCTTTTTATCACAGTCACACTCCATACAGAATTTCTCAACCATCTCAGTGTGACACAACATTCCCTTAAGCTGTTTATACAGCTGTAAGAATCAGCAAGTAGACCTGCCTAATCTGTAACCATCTGCTGACATCGGAGCAAATAGTTTCTTATAGTCTGTAGTTAGTCTATACAGTCATCAGATGCACAGGATGTGTGGAGATGCTATTTCAAGTGACCCACACCTCTGCCAACTCTCAAGAAGACAAGCTCCCTGTTATGCCCACCACCAAAAATGTGATTTAGAACAGTGAGCATGCCATTCTACTCTTCTGATTGAACTCTGGTTTAACAAACACACACCACCTGATACAATAAAGCATAAAGAAGCTGATATTGGATGGCATTGTATACACTTGGGACCTAGAGCAAAGCTTTTTTTGGCACCCCCTGGGTCTTCAGTGTGGGGATGATGGCGCGTGCGCCCCGGAACACACATGCGCACAAACAGCTAGTTTCGCGCATGCGCTATTGGGACCGAGCGTTTCTGGATGAAAAGGACGGGGGAACATTTTGCAGCCGGGGCGGAGCCTCCTGCCTCTGGATGCAAAATGTTCCCTGGCTTGTCCTTTTCGGCCTCTTGGGAGTGTGTTTAGCAACTCCCTCCAGCAGAAGAGATCTGTCCCAATAGCGCATGCATGAAAGTGTTGTGCATGCACTATTAAAACAGAAACACTCCCAAGAGGATGAAAAGGACAAGCCAGGGAACATTTTGCAGCCGGGGCGGAGCCTCCCGCCTGCGCTCCGGCCACCCTCAGCAATGGTGTGCCGAACCTGGCAGCCACGGCCGGATGTACCCTTGGCCACATGGCACCCTGAGGCAGCCACTTACTTTGCCCCTGGCTCTATCTGCCTTAGTGAATTCCAGCCAATCTATTTACAAGCATATGTGTCTTCTATGAAAGTTGTAAATATATATATATATATATTCACTGTCACTTTGGAAAATATAATAACTGAAGATTTAAAAGGATAAGAAATGTTTAGTTCATATGCTAGTTTGCCTTTTGAAAATTCTGGAGAACTGATCTGGTCATGCTGATTAGAACCAGTTCTAACATTCCTTTCAGCTGCATTGCAGTTCCATTTTGAAATGCTGCTACACTCCTCATAAATGTTTATTTGCTTGCCCAATGGTTTTAAAATACTCATTATCCTTTACTCTATGATTTGGAATTCCAGTGTTTGTGCTGCAAAACAACTATTTCGGTTATGCTTTGCTTTTCTGGAGAAATGTCACTTCAGTTGACTTTTAACTGAGAGGGGGGGGGGAGAAAAGGGAAGATTGAAGAGGAAAAATATTCATATTTTATACTCTTCTAAAACTGGATGCCTATTAGGTTCCGAGCACAATTAAAGTGCTGGCTTTAGCCTATAAAGCCCTAAGCGGTTCCAGCCCAGTTTACCTGTCTGAACGTATCTCCCTCTACAAATCAGCAAGGATGATAAGATCATCCGGGGAGGCCCTGCTCTCAGTCCCACCTCCTTCGCAGTTGCGACTGGTGGGGACGAGAGACAGGGCCTTCTCCGTGGTGGCCCTCTGGCTGTAGAACTCTTTCCCTAATGATATTAGATCCACCTCTCCCTCCTGACCTTTCAGAAAAAACTCAAATCCTGGTTTTGGGATCAAGCATTTGTGCAGTAAATGGATCAACTGGGAAAATAATGTTTTAGTGGACCGATTTGGATTATGTTTTGAACCGGCGAACTGGTTTTAATTGAATGCTTATAATTGTTTTAATTGTGTTAATTGTAACTGGGTGTTTTAATATATTGTTTTTTTGGCATGTAATGACGGCCTTCTGTAAGCTGTCCTGAGTCCCTCTTTGGAGGTGAGAAGGACAGGATAGAAATGCCCGAAATAAATAATTAATCATATTTTACCATAGAATGTCATGGAATCATACAATTATGGAATTGGAGAGTTAGAAGAGACCACAAGGGCTATCCAGTCTAAATCCATTCTGCCATGTAGGAATACATAATGAAAGCACACCTGACAGATGACCATCTAGGCTCGGTATAAAATCCTCCAGAGAAGGAGACTTCATCATACTCTGTGGTAGTGTATATCACATATTTCAGAATACTAAAGCCTTTTCTATAACTTATATGCATGATGGAGGCATCAGCCACCTTGAATCACAGTCTGGATGAAGGAGGGGGCATAAATCTGATAGATGGGTGGATAGATAGAAATTGTATAATTTTTCTATTTCTTAGAATTTTTACAAGAAAATACACTTTGCACAATCTAGACACAGTGAAAATAAAGGGTTAGAAGTGGGGCTACAATTATGTGAAGCATAATGTTCACTTATTTTATTTAATCCCTGACCTCAGTAAAAAAAATCAATGCTCTCTTCTTCTGCGGAAGAATTTCAATTTCTTCTGAATGAGGTAAATTTACTTCTTTTCTATCCCATGGTTCCCTAAAGCTTCTAATATTTTAACTGGGACAAAAATGGCACAAAGTAGAATATTTTTAGAACCGTTTCGTTCTATATAGTCCTGTTGTGTGATTTCAACTTCCCTAAATTTCAGGACTCATGAGTCCCGAGTGCTAAGCAACCAGAAGGCCAAAAGAAGCACAGTCCAAAGTATGGTGAAGCAACATTTCAATGAAATTCATGACAAGGAGAAAAATCCAATGTGCTTGCCGTATATCCACATATAATAATTCATCTATTTTATATAGTTTATGTTGTTAGGGAATCTGATTTCTCGATAACAGGACAAATGGCTTAGATTTTTGAAATTGAAGAAGATGCTGTATCATCAATATACCAACAATTATAGACTGTTTATATTGTTTCTCTAAACTATTTTGTTGGAGCACCCAGTGGTGCAGCAGATTAAACCACTGAGCTGCTGAACTTGCTGATTGGTGCTTCAAATCTGGAGAGTGGGGTGAGCTCCCATTGTTAGTCCCAGCTTCTGCCAACCTAGCAGTTCAAAATATGCAAATGTGAGTAGATAAATAGGAACCGCTCTGGTGGGAAGGTAACGACACTCCATGCAGTCACGCTGGCCACATGTCCTTGGAGGCATCTATGAACAATGCTAGCTCTTTGGCTTAGAAATTGAGATGAGCACCACCCCCAGAGTCAGACATGATTAGACTTAATGTCAAGGGGAAACCTTTACCTTAAACTACTTTGTATCATTTTTAACTATACAGTTTAAACTATTTTTAAATGTTGGTGTATTTTATTGAATTGTATTTTAATTTGCAAGGCACTTGTAGCCCCACATTTGAGATAAGGTGGAATATACAAAAAGGTAGTAACAACATGGGCAATGATTGCTCTGCGCAGCCATATGCATAAATTGCAGTTGCACATGGATGTTGGGAAAAGGTCAAAGGAAGCTGTGCAACTAATCTTGAGTTTGGGCTGGTGCTGCAACTTGGGCGTCTTTGGCTATGAGCAATCCTTTCATGTTTTGTAAATACGATAGCAATTAACGCTCACATGAACAAGATGGAAAAGTGCAGTATTAAGGTTTAAAGCATACTGAGGAATATATATACTGTTCTTTAAAAATATTTCTCCATCCCTTTCAGGGGGGAAATGAGCCAATAGGAGCAGATTTTGATGCAATGTTGAATCATAATATCAGTCATCAGTTTGTTTTTACCCACAAAATATTCTCCTTTCTCGCTACTGCAGAAGATACAAGTGCCAACCTGAGCCTAGATGCCAAGTGGGTTCTCTGCCTTTTGCATCTATAATTTTAACGATGTCAATCTAACAGCAATTTTAATTTGCATAGCACCTCTAACGTGTCTTTAAAGAACCTTGAAGTAATTACTGAAAACAAGTAAACTAAAGCTATTTTAAATGCCAGTTGGCCCTGATATAATTTCCTTGGCATAGTAAGTGGTGTTTGTGGTAATTTTGCCGCCGTTTAGGCCAGAACACTAACTAGAGCCATACGGATATGGTAAACTTTAGTCTCGCAAAAAATGTGGGTGGAGGAGGAAGATGCCTCTGATTCTCTTGACATATATTCAGTTCTTTGTGTAACAGTCAAACCGTGCGAAAGCAATAAAAAACATGTCACTGTAGTGTGTATGTCTGTAAAATCATCTGGACTTCTTTTGCTTTCCTTTCATAGATCGCCAGAGACATCTCATGTGATTTTGCGGGCACCAAGTTATACAGATCGTGACCGCTAATTAAAATAAAATAATGTATGTTTTTTAAAAATTGCTTTTATTTTACTTCCATTTGAATATGACAATTTGATTAATTGTGATTTAATACTGCAACTCTTTTGTTTTGATTTCTACCGTTTTTGAAAAATAAATCTTTATTTGAGCCATCTTATGTTTGGGTGGAAGGCAGGATCTCAATCAAATAATGAATAGCATCTGTATAAAATTAATAAAATATTTTAATCAAAAGTTAAACTTTACGGACAACAATTACTTCCATTAGTCCAGACAAAGAAAGATTTGAAGAGGAGATGACAGCACACTTTAAACATTGTGGTGCATCTACAATGTAGAATTGATGTAGTTTGACATCCTTTTAATTGTCATTGCCCAGTGATTTTCAGTCATGAAAGCTGGGGTTTTACAAGACTGAGGCATATTGGCAGTACATCAGTAACCATATGTGATATCAAACCGCATTAATTCTACAGTGTGTTGTTTATTCGTTCAGTCGCTTCCGGCTCTTCGTGAGCTTATGGACCAGAGTTCCTTGTCGGCCGTCGCCACCCCCAGCTCCTTCAAAGTCAAGCCAGCCACTTCAAGGACACTATCCATTCATCTTGTCCTTGGTCGGCCCTTCTTCCTTTTTCTTTCCATTTTCCCCAGCAACATTATCTTCTCCAAGCTGTCCTTCTTCTCATTATGTGGCCAAAGTACTTCATCTTTGCCTCTAATTTCCTTCCCTTCATTGAGCAGCCGGGCAAAATTTCCTGGAAAATGGACTGGTTTGATCTTCTTGCGATCCAAGGCACTCTCAGAATTTTCCTCCAGCACCACAGTTCAAAAGCATCTATCTTCCTTTGCTCAGCCTTCCTTATGGTCCAGCTCTCATAGCTATAGGTTATTACGGGGAATAGGTAAAGATAAAGGTTTTCCTGTGACATTAAATCCAGTCATGTCCAACTCTGGGGATTGGTGCTCATCTCCATTTCTAAGCCGAAGAGCTAGCATTGCCCATAATCAGCTCCAAGGTCATGTAGCCAGCATGACTGAATAGAGCACTGTTACCTTCCTGCCCATGCGGTACCTACTGATCCACTCACAGTTCTATGGTTTCGAACTTCTAGGTTGGCAGAAGCTGGGGCAGGAGCTCACACCACTCCCTGGATTTAAACCTGCAACCTTTCGGTTAGCAAGTTCAGCATCTCAGTGGTTTAACTCACTGCACCACCGGGGGTTCCCACTATGGAGATACCATTGCTTTAACTATGTGGATTTTCATTGCTAGCGTGATGTCACTACTCTTCCCTATTTTATCAAGATTGAGCATTGCTCTCCTTCCAAGAAGTAAATGTCTCGATTTCATGCACCTTTGCCAAGTGAGTTGTCACACAGACAAAAACAAAGTTCTCTGCTGAGAATCCAGTTTCTCATTTGTGATCATGACTACAGTGTGTGGCTATAATATCAGATAAATGTGTGCTTGGGGAACTATAGGTTTCTCTGACTTCCTTACTAGTTCCTGTTTTAAATGATAAAGACAGTCATTCAACCGATAGCGAACTGTGACACTTGTTCTTATTAATCATAACCCAAATGCAATGTTATTAATTTCTTAAATGTTGTATTCTATGGTTCTATTTTCACCTGACTTAGCCGATGGTTTGTTGACCGAAATAAAGGCTACTGACTGACTGACTGACTGACTTCCTTACTAGGGCTATATGGCTTTTGAGCAATATTGTATCAGATGCTGGAGGTGGTGGGACACGCAGCCCAGTTTATGATGGCGGTCTGCTTACTTTCAGGTATCAAGCTGCTTCTCCTTTCAGAACCTTCCTGGTTCAAATTATAGCCTGCTTTTGACCATGTGCCAAATGTACACAAAACAAGCAGATGGTTTTTATTTACAATGCAGGTCCACCCACCTCCTTCCTAAACCTTCACACTGGAAGAATAATAGACACATGTCTCCAACAGTAAGCCTGTCATTAGAGAACATAATATTAGCACATCGCCCTATATTTCCTTCTTTCAGCTTAATTGGATGTTGCAGAAGTAGTAAACCTAGTTAATTATTAACTTCATAATATGTGCCGGCATTAACATTGCAAACATGCATATGATTAGGAGATGCAATCCAACCACTTTTCTGCTTCATTCAAATCTTGCTTCACCTTCTCATAGGGAATGGATGGGGGCCCCAGGATTAGTTTTGAACACAGGGCTCTTCTGAAACCCTAATCTGGGTGGAAAGATGAATAATTTTGACATTAACTTAAACATAATCTGGTTTCCTTATCAGCGACAAGAAATTGCTATTTGCCTTCAAGTTATTTCTGACTTATGTTATTTATTTATTTATTTATTTATTATTCAGATTTGCTAGACCGCTCAGGACAGTTTGCCATCTAAGGCTGGGGCACCATCTACACTGCCATATAATCCGGTTTCTGAATCCAGATTATCTTTTTTGAACTGAGAGAGTGTGATTTGCTCAAGATCACCCAATGAGCTTCTATGGCTGAAAAGTCTTTTGAACCAGACTCTTCCAGAGCTCTTAAACACATGCACAATAAAATCTGTATGTATTTCATGTACAGAAGTCAATACAGCACAACACAGTACAAGTTCAGCTATGCTCTTAAAGCCTTTAAGTAAAATGTTACAAGTGATGGTTGAAATTGTGTTGGGATTTATGTCATACTAAATGGTCTTACTTCTGCAGGAATTGGAACTCGACAGTTCTGTAGCATTTGTGTCTAACAAGGGGTTCCTGCTGTTACACTACTATGCAGCGGAGCTGGCAAAGTACCAAATACACAAAAAGGCCAATGTACATGGGGACAGTGGAATGGGGAGCGTCAATTGCCCAGGTAGAGCCGAGCGCCTATATAGTGACACTCTTGCCAATGTCCCGTTTACACATCCTGCAGTTTACTAAAAAGGTTTCTTGGTGCCTCTGCTACATAGTTAAATATATGGTTATCTATAGCTAGTTACTATAGGTGGGATGGCGTGGTTGGGACATGTTTATGACAGGCATACATTCTGTAAGCAATGTAGCAAGTACACATAATTAAAGTTACTCGTACTTTAGTTATGTGGAGTAGCAAGTAATCACTTTGAGTTATTTTCAAAAATTATACTTTAAGAGCACTTTTGTAAACATTTTGAGACAATTTAAAATATTGTGTGCCTTTCTCTTATCAGTTATGAAATTGACTATGGCCTATGAGTCCAGGATTCGATTCCTCAATCAACCATGGAAACTCACTTGGTAACTTTGGGCAAGGCATCAAAGAAAATTCATTATAGGGTTGCCTTAGGGCCACCATAAGTCAGAAATGATGTGAAGACACACAACATCAATAACAACAACAATAACTGGAAAGAGAGCGACATTAGAGCTTGCTCTCCCACCAGGAATCTGCTTCAGAGTGTATGATTACTATATTGTTCGATTATTATTGTATTTTAAATACCAGAGAGGTGTAAAGAGGTGTTTATAGGAGTTTCTGCCTCAGGTGTCAAAATTGCTTGATTAATTTTGTGTGATATATGTTATTAGTTGGAGAAGAGGGAGAAAAACCATTTGCTACATTGCCTCAACATTTCCATTTTGCTTTGTCTTGCTGATTTGACCTGGGCCAAGTAGGCAACATTTTCTGTTTAAGATTTATCTGTGAGCCACAACAAGACCCAACGATTATTGTACAAACTTTTCTTCCTAATTCAAACCAGATAATGCTTTAGCTTTAAAAAAAAAAACCAAAGCCATGCTGGAATCTATTCTGAATGAGAGCAGCAACAAGGAAAAGTGGGACCAGGGCACATATTTGGCACAAACTCTTCACAAATATTTGTGTTTAGAATGGAAACAAACTTTTTAAAATGGCTACTGGAGCTTGCTTTGTGAAAAAAGTAGACTCTTGTAGCATTCCCCTTGGCCCCTCCTCCCGAGGAACTGCACAATCCCAGCATTCTTAAATACATATTATTGACAGGAATGGCTGTTCGAGAAAGAATCGGATAGAAGATACCGGTCTGTTTTGTATATTCTAACAGCTATTTTAAAAATAAGTCTATTGATTAAGGAAAATCTATGATCCTAGTACCCTGAGAAGTTGCTACACTATGCTACCAGAAGAACAGAATTGGGATCTCAAAGAGCAAAGTAACCACAAAAGAAAAGTATAGCAGAGAAAACCAAAGGTAGCCATGCCACAATGTCCCTGAAGACTCCTTTAACCACCTACAAAACTACCTAGAACAATATATTGTCAAAGGCTTTCATGGCCTGGATCACTGGGTTGTGGTAGGTTTTTCGGGCTATATGGCCATGTTCTAGAAGCATTCTCTCCTGACGTATTGCCTACATCTATGTCAGGCATCCTCAGAGGTTGTAACTTCACAACGTCTGAGGATTCCTGCCATAGATGGAGGTGAAACATCAGGAGAGAATGCTTCTAGAACATGGCTATATAGCCTGAAAAAC
This sequence comes from Anolis apletophallus, assembly GCA_030556195.1. Taxonomy (NCBI): domain Eukaryota; kingdom Metazoa; phylum Chordata; class Lepidosauria; order Squamata; family Anolidae; genus Anolis; species Anolis apletophallus. The sequence continues at coordinate 133,545,098 of JARBWK010000003.1, read as the reverse complement.
CTACAACAACCCACTACCTAGCACATTGACAATGTCCATACATAGCCATGCATGCATGACACTAATAATTCTTGCCAGATGAGAGGCTGTATGCTGAAGCTCATTCTAGATCATGATAGAGACTATCGACCTCATCATAAGAGGCTAGAATCAGTGGCATACGCTGATTTAGTCCCGGTCATCCATGGAGCCGTCCAGCTTCCATCAGATGACATCATGCCGACTCAATCTCCGTGGATGAAGGAGAGCGGAACTGGTATGTCGCCACCACTGCGATAGCACAGGAGGCTTCCTGTGTTGCCATAATCTATGAAAGGAAGCTGCACGCTTCATGTATGTTCACACTTCCCCCCCATGTGTTTGCCCTTTGGGCAAAATGGGCAAGTTGCGGCATGGGGTAATGCAAAACAGAGCACCGCCTCCTCCTGCCGCTGGCCATCTGATGAGATCATCAGGCCCCATCTACACTGCCATATAATACAGCTAACTGCATTGAACTGCATTATGCAAATTTACATTGACCATATAATGCTGTTTCAAACTGCATTATATGGAGTGGAAAGGTGGCCATTGTTGGTCAATTATCCAACAAAGGAAGAGGTTCTGAATGTTTTATTTTATAAACGGTAGTCCTTTCCATAAAGACCAGATGAGTGAAGGATGATGGCTGCTTCACACCCCGAAGTGGCTGTGTATTGGTGGAAACCTGCTTGCACTTTGCAAGTGGGGAAGGGAAATGGTTTTGGCCAACAGTACTGTGCATAATTACTCTGTATTTTTCATATTTAGCTCTGGAAGCTAGAAAAAAACACACAAATAGTCCCTCTTGATAATTGGAACCACCGTTCATGCTCCCCATAGTATGCTAAAAGCTAAACTTGGAACAGCTAATATATCTAATATTAACCCCCTGTAATGATGTATTGTGTCATCATGGGAAAATTTGACTGTAATAGTACCTGTTATTTACTGGATTTAACAGATAACATATTCATCCATTGACACCCATCCAAGAACAGAGATGCTATTTTGCATTTGATTCTGGCAAATTGTGATTACATTGTTGAAGTATTTACTATAGCATAAGACTAATTAGAAGCTATATTTTGGAGGAGCTAGATTTTGTAGGAGAAGAGAATGGATGGGAAAACCACTCAAGCAGTTGGATCTGTCTTTTCACATTTTCACAGCAACATATCTGATGGGAGAAGAGGCATGCTCTCTTGTAAGTTATACCACAGCAAAGATGTCAAAGGTTCAGATGTGTTCATGGCATGCTCCAGCATGTATAAAGAGTTTCTCTAAATTTAGTCCAGCCCTAACCACCTTTACACAATTATAATGAATTTTGTTTAGTTTAATGTATTGGCCAGAGTGATTTGAATAGCAAGGAAGGATGAAGATATATTAATTTAGAGATTAGAATGATAAGACATTCCAAATGTTGCTGGATTTTATCACCTCTAGCCATCATGACCAATGGGGCAGGATCATGAGAACTGTTCTTCAATAACTTCTGGAGGGCTACAGGTTGGCTATCATGAATTGAAAACACTGGCCAATACACATTTTGGTTCCTGTAATGTTAGTCCTGTTTCTGGGTATATTAGACCTGTTGATTCCAAAAATGGCACCAATTTCCCCCTATCAGCTCTAGTTTTTGAGATGTACATGTCATATGCCAGTTGTCCTCTGCTTGCCCATAGAAAATCATGGTAAGCACATCTAAGAAACTGGAGCTGATACAGTTTATTGAATGCAATTTTCTAAATCAGTGCCAAAAATAACCCAAAGACCAAGACACCAAGAAAATATTTTCTTCTGTTGGGCTGTGAAATGGATAAAGAAATTGCTGTACAGATTTTAAAATTTATATTCCACTTCAGTATACTCATTTTTGACCTCAGAAAAATCCAACGTAGTATACACTTTTAAAATCTTATAAAATCTTATTTGAAGTACAGCAAAGAGATTATAAACAAAATAAAGGCAGAAATAAAAACTACTACAACAGTATCAGTAAGGTAGCTAAACAACTCTTGGAAACTATTAGAGTTGGACAACCAAAAGGGTCCCTTTTTACAAAACAGTGCCTCATAATTCCAAAAGATTGCCACAAATGATTGACACAAAGTCCTATCTTCCTTCATTATTTCAAATTTGGGGCATATATTGTCACCTGACATGCGCACATATATCCCATAGGAGCATCCATGCAGAAATTCAAGCCCTTCCTGATTCTTTCTGCTGGAATCGCCTTTCTCATTCTCCCACACAAGAACAACGTTCCCTTGAAAGCAGTGAGACTTTCTTCTGAGTAAATCTATATTGGCTTGAACTTTATAAAGATTATAAAAGGTGTGCAATTTAAAAAGATCAGCCTTTACAAGTAAAATGGAGGTAAGAAAATTTGTTCAAATGAAGATTACAATAGGTAGTAAGGTATTATATTGGTTGGATGTCATGATGATTTTGAGAGAAAGAGGAGGGTAATGTGAGTAGTGGCACACAGGATTATGCACAAACTAAATCGTCTCTTTCTGAGATAATGAAAGCATGTATTGCTGTGCAGAAGTCCCACAACAGCTTAAAATGAAAAACAGGAGAACCTTTCTACCAATATATATTTGCATATGGATTCATCGTGTATTACAGTTATAACTCTATTTTGTTTTACTTCTTCAATCACTTTTCCCCTATTGTTTTGAAAAAATGTTTAATTTTATTAAGGGATATTAAAAAAATCTAAAAGTGAAGCTTAATTTTGCCATTTTATACAACAGCATTTTACTACACCATAGTATATTACGCGACTTGAGCATCCACAGATTTTGGTAATCACAGAAGGGTCCTGGAACCAAACTTCAGTGGGTACCAAGGTTCCACTGTATTTAACATTACTTAACACCACTAAATGTAACATTGTAGATGACCCTTTTAAAAAAAAGAGAGAGAGAGAGATATCTGAAAGCATGCTTGTTTTTGATGCTGCCAACAATGTATTTCCTCTCAACTGGCAATTCACCCTTCATGCCTGATGCGATCTTCACCTTGTTACTTCCCTGCTTGACCTCCCACTTGACTCTGTTACACCTCGCCTGAGCTGGAGGTCCTGAACTCCTTTCAGGTCTCCACTTGGGAGTGTTGAAGTGTTAGTCCTCCAGCCCTGGTGTGCGAGCAACTGGTAACATGAGGGCATGTGAGGCAGAGGGAAAATTCCTGTCCATGGCAGATAACTCCCCAGCAATCACAGGCACGCTGATCCAAAGGTGAAGAGCAGGGTCAAGATCTTTGATAACACAGAGGGAGCACTTCAGAGAAAGGGCCTGCTTATGTCTCTAAGGCAAAATTGTTGTCAAGCGTTTTCAAAGAACTTTTGGAAGATTGGCTGGCCAGGCACACAAATAAATGCTCTCTCTTTACTATCCTTTGGTCAACAAGCAATTTTTTTTTCATGCAAACAGACATTTACTATTTCACTGCAATGGGCTTTGAACTGAATCAACTTGATTTTCATCTTCTTTTTGAATTATCATCATCATAATTTACTTTATTTAAATCGCTCCTTTCTCCCCATGGGGACTTGAGATGTCTAAGTATCCTACACTTTGGTCATAATTTTAAAAGCGCAATCCAAAAATTAAAAACAACAATTAAATAATACAGTGTGGAATGGTTTTTAATTCTATAGAATGTTAAATTGGATTTTAAAATAAAGTTAATATATTTTAGTGATTATTTTCTATGTTTTAATCTGTATTTGTTTTACTATTTTGTAAGTTTTCTTGAGAGGTATTAGGGAAATACTGGGGGCATTGGGAAAAAGGTAGTAAATCATCATCATAATCATCACATCATCTAATGTATTCATTCCATAGTATGCAAACACAGATTCCATATACATTTAGGAATTAAGTCAATTGTGTAACTCTGCCTGTAAATAGTTTAATTTAAAAATATGTGGGTAGCATTTTTATTTGTGTCAGTGAAATTTGCAGATTGGTATTTGCAGGTGAAGGCATTTGGGAAGTTATCCAAGATTTTTCAAGTTTCCTCCCACCCTTGTTTCTTTCTATAATATCTCTTATACTTGTCACTGCTTACATACAGTATGTCATACTCTCCATACAGCCATTCTTTCTCAGTTATGGTACTCCAGAAACTGGGAGATAGGATAGGATATAAGCAACCATACCACTTTGATACCATTTTAACTGCTATGGATGTATCCCGTTTTACTCTGGAATTTGTAGTTTGATTAAATAATTAGAATTCTCTGCTATAGAACTCTACTGCGGTAGTTCAGTAGTTGACACTAGAAAGTTCTACGTATGTCAATAAACTACAAATGGTGGGATTCCTTACGGTGGAGTTAGAGTTGCCATAATTCAACAGGAAAACAAACACATAGAAGCATAGGCTAAACATTTAGATTTCCCCCCTTATTTATTTATTTATTTCGGGATTTTACCCCGCTCTTCTCAACCCCCAAGGGGGGACTCAGAGCGGCTTACAGTATGGCACAATTCGATGCCCACATAATAACAATATAAACCCCAAAACACTTCAACAATTAAAATACATTAAAAATACATTAAAATACAACTACATTAGCACCATACACATTCACTCTGGATTAAAACAATGTTCAGTCCATAAAAACATTGGCCATAATCACCCACTTTCATTAAAACCAATCTAAAATGCTGCCTTGTGCTGGTGTACGAATGCCTGGTCCCACAGCCAGGATTTTACTTTTTCCTGAAGGCCAGGAGGGATGTGGTGGATCGTACATCAATTGGAAGCGCATTCCACAGGTGGGGAGCCACCACCGAGAAGGCCCTATCCCTCGTCCCCACCAGCCTCATCTGAGATGTAGGCGGGAGCGAGAGCAGGGCCTCCCCGGATGATCTTAGATTACGAGGTAGGACATAGCGGCTGATGCGTTCGGACAAGTAAGCTGGGCCAGAACCGTATAGAGCTTTAAAGGTCAAAACCAGCACTTTGAATTGAGCCCGGAATTGGACAGGCAGCCAGTGGAGCTGACACAACAGGGGGGTGGTATGCTCCCTGTATGTAGCTCCCGTTAGCAATCTGGCTGCCGCCCGCTGGACTAATTGCAATTTCCGAACTGTCTTCAAAGGCAGCCCCACGTAGAGTGCGTTGCAGTAATCTATTCGGGATGTGACCAGAGCGTGGACGACCGTAGCCAGATCAGACTTCCCTTGCCTTCATCACACCTATTCTTAAAATATTGCTTCTTCTTGAACTTATTCAAATTAAGCTGGATAAACAACAGGTGCAAAACCCAGCTTTCCCCCTTTTCTTGATGTGCTGCTCTATCTTTTCAATGTTTACTTTCTTATTATAATAATGAGCCAATTTCCTTTTGCAGCTAAAAAAGGGCAGGGAGGGGGAGGCTTTCCTTGGCATAGTCTTAGCAAAGTGCCTGTTCCTTCTCACATAGACCTCTCTCCCAAGACCTGACAACAGCATTTATTCAAGTCCCTGCACAGCTTAACAATGGGTTGTCTTTCCCATGATCCAGACACAATCTCCTTCCTACCCATTGTACAGCTTTGTCGGTGGTTTCACTTTCTAGTTACCAGGCTACATGGGGATGGGAGAAAGCCACAGATGCACAGATGTTGTGTTGTATCCATTGATGATGGGAGAGGAAACAACTCTTGGAGGAAATGGGAGAGACAGAGGAAATGGGAAAGGACAAGTATCCGCAAGCTAGAATAGGACAAGGGGAGGAGTCCCAACTACGGAAACAAATAAACTAACTGAACACACAACAACAAGACTTGAGAAAAAAAAAGAGCTGCCCTAGGGATTTTCTATATGATATTATTTTATAAGACATATAGGAAGCTTCCTTATTTCAGATTAAACTATCGTTCATCAGTTCTAGTGATGTCTATCTGATTAGCAATGCAGCCTTTCATATATCCTAATTTTCTTAGCTGGAAATCTAATAAAGGATCTTGGAAAGTTATTCATCAAAATATACAGCTTAGCGAAGATTAGTTTTCTCTGGCTTTTTCTCCATGCCCACATTGGTTTGCATTGCTCTTACAGAACATCGGCTCAACCCAAATTGGTTGACCATCAATTCTACACAGTAGTGACCACAGTAGTGACCACTTCCATCATCCTTTCCAGGAAAATGATATGTATTCCTGGCTAGCATTATGCCATATGGGAACCATTCGGTTCTGCTTGTTTACTGGTTCTTGCACTATTAATACAAGAAGAACTGAGTATGTGAGGGAAGCACTGAACACACCATCACAAATGGTGGCCATCAATTCACATGCAGCCTAACCATTATGCAAGACAGCTAAAATGGCATTCTGAATCATTCTATTTTGCTGCCAGGGTTTGAACAGACTTCTAAAAACAGAAGGTTTGTTACACCATGCAGCTCTCCATATACATTTGGTAGGTTCCAGTTTTGTTGTTGTTGTTTGAACACAACTTATAAACCAAGATACTTAAAATACATGGCTTTGTCTATGTTGTCTGATTTATTGTTGGAGTTGTAGCCATTAATTCTATGGTTAGTCTCAACTTGGATTAGACCTAGTACCGTCGAGGATTTTGATTTTGGGGGGGCTGAGTTTCATTGGAGAGGGGGGGCTGAGTCTGAGTGAGAGAGGATCTACCCTAGCAAACCTTTTGAATCATTATCCCAATACCCCCATGCATATGGGATATATTGAGGATGGTGATCAGATCATTATATGAATACACATAACAGTTTAAATAATGTACCAGTAAGGCCTTCTCGTGGACCACCCTGAGAATTTTGGGGGTGGGGCTGAGCCCCTCAAGCCCCCCCTCCCCAGCTACAACCCTGACCAATTGAGTCAATTGTTGCACAAAGGATCTTGAAGCATCTCTGAGACTAATTGTGAGAAAGAAGTTGGTATCATAAGCTTTCCTAGACTTCACTCTACTTTATCAGATGCAAGGAGTAACGTGCCCAGGAACAGACCTTTATAACTATGAATAGATGAAGTAGCCTTAAGTCTAGGAAAATAACTACTTTCTGATAGTTAGTCTTGAAGGTGTTAACAGAAATATTTGCATACTGATCCAGACTAACACCATTAGATTTTTGAATTTTACTACCAATGGCTCCATTGTTTTCAAAGTATTTGAAATAATTTTAATTAAGAAAAAAAATGACATTGTCAATTTACTAGGGAGGGATTTCTCTTGGTCCCATCACTCATTTAAGCACACTTGGTGGGAACAGATGAGAGGGTCTTATTGGTGGATGCTCCCACACTGTAGAACTCCCTCCCAAGAGAAACCAGAATGGCCTCATCTTTGTTGGCCTTCCTCTGCCAACAGGATTTTGGGGAAGGGGAGGCTCTAGAGAAGGTGGGTGAGATTGGGAGGGACATGAGTTTTAAAGGCCATTTAAATGTATTTGCTGTATTTTAATTCTGTTTTCTACCACATTGTTATTATTTAATTGGTTTTTTTACATCTGTATTCCTCTTTTTAAACTGTTTAGTGTGGATAGATGTTAACCACCTTGAGTCCCCATGAGGACAAAGGTGGGATATAAAGATAATAATAGCCAAATAAAATATAAGATTATTACATGTTATATACTATACACACACTATTTACACACTCTCTCATATAGCTATATTTATATAAAATAGATAGTAATTAATGTTGAAAGTAATACTTAATCCTTAAATATTTACATGATTCACAAGTACATACATTTAAAATGGATCAATCAAGGAGTAATGCTAAAAAAATTATATATGATGATGGAAGACCATGATCCGAAGATGCTGACTCAATTGTTGAGTCAACACATAGCAAAATCCCATTACGTCTACTTTAACTGGAACTAACAATAGATCTTAAATTGTACCTATAGTCCAAATTATTTCATGTTCTGCTTATACAGGCCTAAACCAAACACTACTATGATAGCTGAAGTTGCCAGGAAGAGTCAGACTGACCATTCATCCATTTTTCCTTCCATGTCAGCACTGCATCTACCATGTTTCCCCGAAAGTAAGACAGCGTCTTACTTTCTTTCCCCCCCCAAAAGTCCCCCTACGTCTTACTTTCGGGGTACGTCTTATATAACCCAAGACGTGCCCCATCGCCACGCCGCCGCCCCGCCGCCGCCGCCGCCACGCCGCAACCGGAGGTGTGCCGCGGCACACCTGCGGCACACCTCCGCGGCACACCTCTTCGCCAGGGCTCCAGGCAAGGGAGGGGAAAGGAGCCAGGGGCGGGAGGAAGCGGCGACGCGTCACTGTGACGCTGCGATCCTCACCACGCCCCTGGCTCCTTTCCCCTCCCTTGCTTGAGGAAAGAAGGGAGAGGGAAAGGAGCCAGGGCGTGGTGAGGATCGCAGCGTCATAGTGACGCGTTGCCGCTCTCTCCGCCCCTGGCTCTCTTCCCCCACCCTTGGAAGGGAGGAGGAAGAGAGCCAGGGGCGGAGAGAAGCGATGACGCGTCGCCGCTTCGTCCCGCCCCTGGCTCTCTTCCCCCACCCTTGGAAGGGAGGAGGAAGAGAGCCAGGGGCGGGAGAAGTGCTGACGCGTCGCCGCCGTCCCGCCCCTGGCTCTCTTTCCCCACCCTTGGAAGGGAGGAGGAAGAGAGCCAGGGGCGGGAGAAGCGATGACGCGTCGCCGCTTCGTCCGCCCTGGCTCTCTTTCCCCACCCTTGGAAGGGAGGAGGAAGAGAGCCAGGGGCGGGGAGAAGCGATGACGCGTCGCCGCTCGTCCCGCCCCGGGCTCTCTCCCCCCCCCCTGGGACGGGAGTAGGACGAGAGCCTGGGGCGGAGAGACGCGGCGACGCGTCACTATGACGCTGCGATCCTCACCACGCCCCTGGCTCCTTTCCCTCTCCCTTCTTTCCTTAAGCAAGGGAGGGGGAAAGGAGCCAGGGGCGTGGTGAGGATCGCAGCGTCACAGTGATGCGTCGCCGCTTCCTCCCGCCCCTGGCTCCTTTCCCCCTCCCTTGCCTGGAGCCCTGGCGACGAGGTGTGCGCGGAGGTGTGCCGCAGGTGTGCCGCGGCACACCTCCGGTGCTGGCGGCGCGGGCGGCGGGACGAGGTACGTCTTATATACGGGTATGGCTTATATAAGCCGACCCCCCAGACACCCCCGATACGTCTTACAATCGGGGGTGTCTTACTTTCGGGGAAACACGGTAGTGTCACCCTGAAGTCTTTTTAGGGCCCTTCCACACAGCGATATAATCCAGAATATCAAGGCAGATAATCCACAATATCTGTTTTAAACTGGATTATCTGAGTCCACAGTGCCATAAAATCCAGTTCAATGTGGATTTTATACAGCTGTGTGGAAGGGGCCTTACTTCTATTCCATGAGATTCCTTGACTGAACTTTTCCAGAAAATGAAACTTGATTCTTTCCTGCAACCACCAAACCTCCTAACACAGTAAAACACATATACACTAAACACAATCATAGGTTGTCTCTTGATTCGCTGGCATATTGGTTATAGAGTCAGTGGCAAAGTTAGACTAACATACCGATTGTTTTGGTCAGTTTTTGGGTCAGGGCATTCCCTTCAACAACCAAGTAACAAAGACAGCATTCTATTTCTTTGAGTAGAAGCCGACATTAGGATGTAACCAAAGTCAATACAGAAAAATTGTTCCAAATTGGTTTTTTGTATGAATGGTATAAGATTAATAACAATCAATGCTTTCTGGAGTTTACTTTACAGAAGTTGATCTGAGATCATAACCTTTGGGCATTTGCTAGACCCCAGAAAGTAAAAACTCTCATTTCTCTGGGTCTGCTTTCAGTGTGTTCAAATATCAGCCTATTTTGGGGTTTGAAAGAAATATCTATGAAACAAAATATTCCCGCTTCTGAGCCTTATCTTAACAAGCAGCAAAGAAGTGTCTAGCCTACTATCTGCACCTTACAAAAAAGAAACAATGAGCAACCAGAGCAGACAGCAGGGCAAGTGCCAGTACAACGCCTTCCCAGGAGAATGGAGGGAATGGAATAGCGCTAATCATTGCTCTGCAGGGAACATAATCGACCAGAGAGAGGTAAGCCATTGCAAGAAGCAGGAAGGGCGTGGGCCTGAGCTCAGTTACTTGGGTTAACAGCCGCTGTTCCCACAGATTTCTTTTTGGTCTGCATGAGGATAATGGACTATGTCACTAGATGAAGACGTGCTTTGAGCTAGGGCCTGCTTGGAAATCTAATGAACAGTGCCTTTGACCAATCCATATGCAACCAATAGACGAAGAGGGGTTTCACACTGCATAGCTGTAGAACTATGATTCCACTTCAATATCCAGACAAACCCTTGGATTTGCAATTTAGGGATGAACATTCAAAGTTCTCTGCCAGCCAGAGAGATCCTCTAGGGCAGTCTTTCCCAAACTCTACTCCTTTGTGTGCTTTGAACTTCAGTTCCCAGATCTCTGATCATTGGCCAAGGCAGGTGAGTTTAAGGAGAGTTTGGGAATCACTGTCCTATTTAATTGCCAAACTACAAACCCCAGGGTTCCATAGGACGTAGCCATGGCAGTTAGAGGGGGATCGTTGTTCTATAAATGTGCAATGAGAAAGTTACTCGGTTTATCTTCATGAATATATTCCCCATATGTTTTAAGACTGTACACAGCAAGCAAGATAAAGCCATTTTGAATCAAAAAGCAGGATATGAATCAATGGAATAAATAAGTAAGCAAAAATATTTGCCCATTTCTAACCAGATCTAGAATTTTTGTGTATCTGTATATGTGGAGTTTATCCTCAAGCTCCACATTATAATTTCATGGATCAGGTGCAATTAGTCGGGAACATGTTTATATACTTCTTTCTAGAATTTGGACTACACCATCCATCATCCTATGTGTGTCTGTACTGATTGGGGATTCTGGGCAGTAATTTTTCCAAGCTGCTTCTTTTTCCAATCTGGCTTCCTCTCCTTCAGAACCCTTGATATCCCTGCATTTATAACAGAAATTTGCCCCATTTCAGTTCCCCAACACCTTCACATAGGACTGGAAAAGGCTACTAGCCAACACCCTAGAGAGGTGCTACCAGTTGGTGGACACCAGCCTTCCTCAACCTTGTGCATTCAATGTGCAGGACTATAAATCCTATCCCAGTAGCCATACTGACTGGGAATGATGGGAAGTGTACTGCCAAATTCACGGAGGTTGCCAGTTTAGGAAGGACTCAAGAAGATGTTGGAACTGAGCTAAATGGTTCAATAGTCTTGCACTGTTTTATATGTTTGTTGCTGCACAATTGTAGTCCTGAACTTAGAGAGAATGCATTCTGTTCAATGGTTTCTGCTGCATTGCCATCTTCACATCTTGGCTGAAGCTAACAAAGAAGACAACAGGGCCAGACCAAAATATTTTGTTGTTTAAGGCAAGAATGAGCTTATATGCAGGAACACAGAGGACTATGCATTCCATCCTACTTAAACATTTTTACTGTATCTGAGGGCTACAGTTTCACTTGCTGAATCCAGTGAAGGTTGCATGATGCATTTAGCCTCCAAAATCTTTGTTCTCTGCTCGCCTGCCACCCATGGCCTGAGGCATATTGCTGATTCTGCCTAATGGTTGGGACTAGGGTTGCCAGGTCAGGAGCCTTGCAGGTCCTGAGATTATAGGGTCAAAACCTGAGACCTGGCATTATCCCCTGGTGATGTCACTGGGCATGATGCATGAACCATCAACCACAGTTCAGAGAAATGTCATTCAAATATGTCTAACACAAATTAGAAATGATTTCTCTGTCTGAAAGTTCAATTTTCCAAGCTCAGCACCAGACAGAACAATCAGGCACACACTTTTCCCAGCTCTGTTTTGAAACCTTCTGCAGACACTGTTTTTAAGTCGATGTGGGAGTTGTAGTCCAATGAAAATATGTTCTGTTTTAAATAAAAAAGAGTGTACAGTCATCATAGGATATCTAGTATATAAATATATGGCTACTACTATAGTGGAGGCAATTAGAAAGATTGAGGCGAATCATGTATTTAGTAAGCCTTTTAAGTCTTACTATCTTAGTAATAAGAACAGCTGGCGACTTAGATACACGGTGGGCGATGGTGGCGTCTTCTTCAGGGTGAGGCATGGGGCCCTCGCCTCACCAGCTGGCATGGCCAATCACATGGAGAGAAGTGAGAGGCATGCATAGTGTGAGCAGCTTCCCCCCATGGAGCTGACATGGGTCTGACAACACGGGAAGCTTCTGGCAGTGTGATAAGGTCCTTAGTAAGACTTATTAAGCCAGGCAGGCATGTAGCTTCAGCCCCCCCCCCCCGAAATTCTCAGGGTGGTCCGCGAAAAGGCCTTACTGGTACATTATTTAAACTGTTATGTTTATTCATAGCATGATCTGATCACCATGCTCATTATATCCCACATTCATGGGGTTATTGGGATAACAATACAAAAGGTTTGCTAGGGTAGACCCTCTTCCACCCAGTCTCAGCCCCGAACCAACTCAGCCCCCAATCAAAATCCTGGCTACGGCCCTGAAGCCAGGGATCCAATGTAGTGCCCTTTGCATAATACAATATTCCTGTATAATCTAGAACTCTATTTTCGTATCTAAAACAAATGGTGTTTTAGGCTTTTGGCCACCCCCCCCCCTAAAATCGTGTTGCATGACTTAGTGATGCCTAGAGAAATGTTCAGTGTGATTCTGTGATCAACTTCCAGCAGAACCTCTGATGAAATTTGTCCATAGAATTGTGTTGAAAGCCTAGAAAGGCTGTATCTCTAGGCATTGCTAGTTCTTTCAACACAAGGCTATTGTATTCAAGACTCTTCACAGATAACTGGAACCATGTTCAATGAGCTTGCATTACACACACACACACACACAGAGAGAGAGAGAGAGAGAGAGAGAGAGAGAGAGAGAGAGAGAGAGAGAGAGAGAGAGAGAGAGTCCTTTTGTATATATTTTTCAAGGCAATGCTCTCACCCTGGGATTTCTCCCCTTTGACCTGAGAATAAGAGAAGAAGGTTCAGGTCTTGGGACCAGACAACAAGTTGTGAAAGCAAACATGATCAAGGCTTACACTGAAGCTTATATTGTGTTGCCTTTGTAATTACTAGCTAGCTAAAGATAGAACTTTGCATGACTTCATGAAAACATGGCCTTTTTTCTTTTCTTTTCTCTTTTCTTATTTTTGCCGCCACTGAACTGAACCCTTCAAACCAAAGCATCGCAATTAATATAATCAACTCTGGCATAGATATAATAGCAATAATAATTCTACCAACTGCTTTGGTGATGAGGGGCCCAGCAATGTTCTTCTGAGGTTTGGAAAAATGAATGGAAAGAGGTTCAAGGCTAAGCGGCTTGAAGGATTTAAGGCCAAATGAATCACACTGGCAGTTTGAATCCAGCTTCTGAGAATGGAAAATTAAAAATAAACCCCTTCCTTTCAAAGAAACAAAGAATAAAAAGTAAGATAAACCCAAGTGAGCACGCTTATTTCCTCCTTCAAACTCTGTTGGAAAAAGATTCAGGTGGTGATTTGTGGATCTTTCTTGATCTGAACACAGCAATAGTTTCGTATGTCCAAATACCACATACAGAAAATGTGCAGTCTTTTTACTGTTATTGTGAGGGGAGCACAAACTCAAACATTACTGGATTTTCAGGATATATTCCTACATTTCTAGGAAAATACATTATTTGACTCCTCAGATTTGATTGGCAGAGTTTCACTTTATGCAGTGAATTAATATAACAGCTAATAAAAGTAACTTTATTTCAACATTATGTTGGGATGTGTTTTGTTTTTCATTATGTGCTAATTCCTTATGATGATATATGCTCCTTCTGCCCCCAGACAGATAGATAGATAGATAGGCATCACAAATAAAGGAAGATATTGTACATTTTCTCTATAGTTAAACTGAAGCAGAAAAGTTCACTCTTCCCAATTTGTATTACAATTATAAGAAATAACAATATCAAAACCTGTAAAATATTGTATGAACGTTTTTTGTAGTTCATAACAAGAGAGCTGTGTGTGACAGTAAAAAGTGTGTGTGTGTGTGTGTGTATGATTGATTTGATTTGTATCTCGCGTTCCTCCCATAACCAGAGTTAAATCAAAATAGCTAGAGCAATATGTGATACAAACATTTTTTAAAAAACTAATCCAATAAAAATTAATTTTAAAACAATTAAAAACATACAAAATGCACACTGCATTTTAAAAAACACCCCACCCACTGCATGTACCTCTGCCCCAACCAGTTAAAGGCTGAACTGTTGGTGAAAAGGTAGTAAAAAAGCGACCATCCTGGGAGAATGTGACCTTTTCCAAAAATTAAAACTTAAGGCAAGCTCGTAGGAGGAGGTTCTGGGTTAAATACAAGATCAATATGTAGACTGTGTGCACTCTGGACTAGTGCAATTAGTAAGGAAAATACAATGCAATGTCCTCTGTCTACAGGAAACCCACAAACATAAAAAGATAATAAACAACTAATAAATATACCCGGTTGGTCAGTGATAGCAAAAGCGAGGGGTACAAATAAAGCCAGCAATTGTAATGAAAAATTCATTAAATTTGGAAATATTAGAAACAACAATTGATAAGGAAGGGAGATATATAATCATAATATGTAAAAAAAATGGTAAGAAATACACAAACGGAAATGTTTATGGCCCAAATAAAGGACAAAAGAAATACTTTAGAAAGTAGTTCAAGAAAGTACAAGAATTATATCAAGGGGAGCTAATAGTTGGTGGGGACTTTAATATGGACCTTAGAAATAATAAATGGACTCTTTATCTGTTTACTTTTTAAACTTTTTAAAACTTCAATGAATAATTTCTAGTTCTATATCAGAGGTGGGTAACTTTGGCAAGCACCAGTTTTGCCCTTGGAGCTTGCTCAACCAGCAGACGTGCATTTTCTTCCTCCGTCTTCCAATAACAATTAATTAATTAAATAAATACAATAAATTACTATTATATTAAGCATTGCTTAATATAATAAAAAGGAATAACATCACATCAAAATATTAACATTTTAAAAAGGGCAAATAGTGACAAAAAAGAGAGCAAACTCCATAATAATGAATCTATCCCCTAAATTTTCAGGGACTCATTTTAAAATATATCAGATTTTTTGAAAAATAATTCTAGGTGGTGTGTAAAGTTAAAGAGGAAGATTGCAAATCCCATTGATTAGTGCAAATATGGTTAATTAGCAAGCAGTTTACTGAATATATTAATACAAATGGCCCTTTGATCTGTCCTAATTAAAACTAATCAATCACTGTATTCCTTATGATCTTTGATATGTACAAATTCACGCCTACCAACCTAAGTGTATTCATGTCCTTGCATGCCTGGACAATTAAGGCTTGTTGGAGCTCCCAGTGAAGTCAATGGAAAAACACACAGTGATTTCAGCAAATGTTGACGCAGGGCAATATGTTTAATAGGGAATCTTGACAACATTGTGGGAAAGAATCAAGCCCACTGCCAATGAACAGTATTCGTGGAAACGTTTCTCACCCATCCGGATAGCTTTCAAAGGCACATGACCACTTTGCTCCCTTTCCAGACAGTCAGACATGCTGTAAAAAGTAACACCAGCCATGAGAATTATAAAAAGGGGGAAAGGACACGTCCATAAACAGGGATAAACATCTTTCTCTAAGCAAAGCTGTCAGATCCATTTAAGCCGAGACCTGCATGCTGTTTTCCTCTGGGGCTGCTTTTTCCTGTCTGGGAACTGTTGTGGCATTTCATGTCTCCTCCCGAGTGGCCACCACTGAAAGATTTAGATAAGGCGAATGGTTGCACTCAATAGGCACATAATCCCAGGCAGTAGGTCAAAATGAAAAGCTATCCTTTTTGTTAATGAGCCTGACAAAGGCCTCTGTACGGGTGAGGAGGTGGAGAGGAACAAGAGAAGGAAGAAAACAGGGTTTATATTTGTAGCCCACAGCCTGGTTTATATTGGAAACATCAGTCCTTTCCCATAGCTGAATTATGTTCAGATGTTTAAGGTATTTTCAAAATATTCAATAACGTGGCACCATTTACCCATGGGACAGCTCCCAGGCAATCTGAATGGATAATGGAATTTATTATTGTTATTTTTAAATACATGAAAATATATGGTATTCTTGCTGGTTTTTTGACTTAACTGTAAGTAATGCCTGTGGGCTTACTATACATGCAAAAAATTCCTTGACTCATCCCGAATGGAAAACTTGCTGTCTACACAACACACAGCAACTTGCAGAGTTGTTTGTTTGCCTTTTTGAAACCAAATTGCAGCACTTTGGACAAAGTCTGGAGTATTCTGCTGCTATAGAGTAGTCTGGACAGTGGTATGGGGTATGATGCAGACTGGTCCACTGTCCAGACTGGATACTCATCACTGCAGGGAAAACACATTGATTTTGCCCATGTTGCTACCACTCCTAGCCAGCCATGGAGCTCTATCCAAGCTCTTGGCCCTCGCAAGCAATTGTCATAATGTTAGAATGGATGCTCGCATAACCACCTCCGTGGTGACATGGTAAAGGGGCGATGTGAGCCACCCCAGTGGTGCAGCTGCATTTTCTGGCCATCTCAGCAATGACTTGGGGGCATATTTATACCAGGTTAAGCTGCTTGGTATAGATCAGGGGTGCTCAGAAAGTCAATCGCGATCGACTGGTCGATCTTGGGACCCAGGGAGGTCGATCCCAGCTGGATGGGACGCTCCTGCGGGGGCGGAGCCATGCCACACCAAGCCCCGCCCCCTCCACCGGCTTCAGCATTTCCACAGCTTCCCCTGGGTAGAAGAGGGTAATGCCAAGCCAGTGGTGGCTATCACTGCCACCACTGGCTTGGCATTACCCTTCTTCCAGGAGAAGCAGTGGAAATGCTAAAGCCAGAGGGGGAGGGGGCGGAGCCAAGCCCTACCAAGCCCCGCCCCCTTCGCCGGCTTCAGCATTTCCACAGCTTCTCCTGGGTAGAAGAGGGTAATGCCAAGCCAGTGGTGGCTATCTATGTCACCACTGGCTAGGCATTACCCTCTACTACCCAGGAGGAGCAGTGGAAATGCTAAAGCCAGAGGGGGAGGGGGCGGAGCCAAGCCCCGCCAAGCCCCGCCCCCTCCTCCCTCGGCTTCAGCATTTCCACTGCTTCTCCTGGGTAGAAGAGGGTAATGCCAAGCCAGTGGTGGCATAGATAGCCACCACTGGCTTGGCATAACCTTTCTGTACCCTGGAGAAGCTGTGGAAATGCTAAAGCCAGAGGAAAAGGGGGCGGAGCTAAGCCCCATCAAGCTCCGCCCCTCCGCCAGCTTCAGCATTTCCAAAGCTTCTCAAGAGTAGAAGGGGGTAATGCCAAGCCAGTGGTGGCTATCTATGCCACCACTGGCTTGGCATTACCCTCTTCTACCATGGAGAAGCCCCGCCAAGCCCCGCCCCCTTCCCCAGCTCTGCCCTGTTCTCTCTTGGTAGATCTTTCTGACTTGGTTTTAGTTTAAGTAGCTCGCATGCTGAAAAAGTGTGGGCATCCCTGGTATAGATGATCCCGTTGAAATAAATGGGTCATGGGAATTCTGGAAGCTGCATGATACAAGGCACCTCAGCACTGGACCATCAAGCTCAGTATTTTCAACACTAATTGGCAATCATACTCTGGTCTAAGCTAGAGCCCTTCCCACAGCTCTAAATGGAGTTACTAAGTGTTGAATTTATATGATCATTCAAACTATGTGCTAATAACAACAACAACTTTATTTTTATACCCTGCCTCCATCTTCCCGAAACGTAATGAAATAAAAATAAAAACAAAACAAAATAGAAACATATCACAATAAAACATAACATCATGAAAACATTACCATGGGAGCAAGAAAAGTGCTGAGTTCAGAGGGTTCTGTGTTGGTGCAAAATTCCTAGATAGAGCTAAGGGGAAGTGCAAAATTCAGTGGCAGGGATGGGAGAGTAAAGTCCTTGGGCTTTATAATGTCAGGATTGTAGAATGGAGGACTATGTGAATGTGTCGGAATTTAGGTATTAAAGGGCCAATTCTTCCACCAGGCTGTTCACCAGAAGCCAAGTGAATCTGCCTGTGTAGCTTAAATGATGGCATTAGATATTACAGACACACAGTGGCTAACATGGATCAAAATAACAAAATCACCTTTGTAAGCATATTGGGAAATTTGGTCAGAAAATAGAAATTTGTCAGTTTTAGGACTTGTCCAAAACTATACACAGAAGTGCCTTCCTAAACTCTGCTAGTGGAGTAAAGGATTCACAATACAAAGGATTAGACCCCTCTTAAGGAATGAATGGGAGCTATTGTGTGGAGGCTTCTGATATGCAATGAATACTTGACAATAGAGACTTCAAGGAAAATCCTACTACACAGTGTGTTTATAATTAGCAAAACATTCTTTCCTGTTGTCAAGATGGCATTCTTCTATCAAACCTCCTCCTCCTTCTAATTGGTGGTTTGATGCTTCAACATACCAAACAGTTACAATTTCTATGGCCTCCATGTTTACATACCTGAAACAAAGGACCTCAAGGTCTTTTTTGAAGTTAATTAGAGTTTCAGTGGTATTCAAATATTTCCGGATAAGACCATCTAGATAGAGGATGGAAGTAATCTCTAGTGCTTCTCTCTGTGATCTTTCTCAGACAAATCTGGAAGGTGCTTGTTGAAATAGGACTGATATCAGTAGAGATGGCACTACAGAAAGCAGCAGGAGGATGGGACCAGACCGCCTTCTTGGGTGAATCCTATTAATTGCAGTTGCTTAAAGCAAAAACCTTCCCAACCTTTTGCAGTTTAAAATGGAAAGTAGCACCATTCGACCTGAAACGTGATCTGGCCAATGGCCATCTTAAATTCACAGCTTGTAGAATTGATTATGTACTCTTTACTTTGGTCCAGAATGCCTGTTAGAAATAGAAATAGGAGATCTGCAAATCTGTTTCAACTTCTGTACTAGCAATTAATGTAAACATTTGTAGAGAATGTAAGAGGACATGAATACACACACACACAGATTCTCACACAAATCTTATCTCTCACCAATGGACCTTCTGGTTCAGGGAAGGAAAGACATATTACTTTTTACATACCAATAATAACTGGATCATAAGACAGAAATTAAAAGTGACATTGCAGTCACAAAGTCCTTTAATGCTACAGAAGGTTTTAAAAGAAAGACCTAAAAACCTGGGTCTTCCGATGTGCCTTTGGCGAGTGAATATGTATTCCATTTTTAGTCTGTCCCAACTACAGCTCCATCCTCATGATGCACTCCCCCTTAATTAAGGTCAAACCCCACTGGTCGGCCCTTTCGAGTTCCCCCCTCAGAAACACATTCTCCCTCAGAAACACCTTTTACTTATCTCATCCAGGGTTTTTATCAATTTTATTTCTAGTACATTTGGCCCACCCATTGTGTTCCATTTCTCTATCATGTTATTTTGAAACTGTTTATTTTATTTTATTATGTTATGAATTTATTTTGATGGAATTTTTGCTTCTTTGTATTTTATTTTGCTGTAATTTTGGGTTTGGCCTCTTGTTAGCTGACCCAAGACCCCCTTGGGGAGATGGTGGCAGGGTATAAATAAAGATTTATTATTATTATTATTATTATTATTATTACAGAATTATAGCACTATACTGGTAATGGATGCATCCTATGGAATCCTGGGATTCATAGTTGGGAAGGACCTAGAGGTTGGCTAAGAATTTTAAATGGCCCTCTGCAAGTATAGATCCCAGCATTTCATGAGATGGAACCAGAGCTGTTAACATGGAATCATACTGCTGGAGTTGAGAAGTGTGAAAGGGCTTGTAAACATATTAACTTGAAAGTACACATTACAGCAATTGGACACTTTCCCGTGGTTATACCTGAGCTATGCATACCGAAATCCATTAAAGAGGAAAAGATGGAACAGCTGTGCCAGTATCTTTCTCAGGTTGCAAAGTATTGCACTGAGGAACATCTGCATGCAAAGCATTTGTCTCTCTCCTATCCCAGGCCTGGTGTCAGAACATGATATCATTGCTGGGACTCCAAGTGCTTCCGCCTACCCTGACCCTTAAACACTAAAGCTTTCTCACCAATCCTTGTTTCCATAACAAGCCATATCCTTCAAAATTCAATTATTGCAGGGACAAAAAGTATATACTGTATATACTCGAGTATAAGCCTAGTTTTTAGCCCCCTTTTTAGCCAGAAAATGCCCTTCTCAGCTTATACTCAGGCGAGGGTCCTGACGGAAAGGCATGGGACTGAAAGAAGGATCCTCACTTCTCCATACAGCAACCCAGCTCCCCTTCCTCTTCTCCTCTCTTGGCGCCAGTCTTTCCCATTTTCCCTTATTCATATACATACAGTATTTTCCCCAAAATATATAGCTAAAATAAACTATTGTGATTATTGGAAGGATACATAAGCATTAAGCACAATTATACTGAAGAAGGTTAGAATAATGATTTAATCAGAGTTGGACAGTCTTATCTTAAATTACAGTTTTATGTAAATATTCAAAAACATTTTACTTACTGATGCCTCAATTAATGTAATTTTATTGGTATCCAAAAAGGAAGACTGTGGTGTTGGGGCTGACCTTAGGGCAAGATGGATGGATGGTATCCTTGAAGTGACTGGCTTGACCTTGAAGGAGCCGAGGGTGGTGACGGCCGACAGGGAGCTCTGGCATGGACTGGTCCATGAGGTCACGAAAAGTCGGAAGCGACTGAACAAATAAACAACAAGAAAATATTTTGAAATTTACCAGTAGCTGTTGCATTTCCCACCCTTGGCTTATACTCAAGTCAACAAGTTTCCCAGTTTCTTGTGGTAAAATTAGGTGCCTCGGCTTATATTTGGGTTGGCTTATACTTGAGTATATATGGGTATATTTTAAGTACACTTTAACATATACCTGTTCTGGCTTACATACAAAATTAACTTAAGAACAAACCTACAGAACCTATCTTGTTCATAACTTGGGGACTCCCTGCATTTTTCGTAGTCACTGTCAAGTTCACTCTCTCTGGGATATTCTCAAACATTTCAGACCATCCTGCACTGCTACTTGTTAATAGGAGCACTGTTGTCTATACTAGAAAGGGCTCACAAAGAGAATGTTTTAATTCTCTTATGGGCCTGTTTTACTGATTTTCATGCCCCCAACTTTTCTGCTGTCAGTTACATTATCATTGTAACTGGACGCCCACCTGTCCATAGAGGAGCAGATCGGCTGCACCTGCAGGACAGCATTCTTCCATCTCCGGTTGGCTAAACGCCTGGCTCCCTACCTCTCCCAACGCGACCTGGCTACGGTGATCCAAGCCACGGTCATCTCGAGGCTTGATTACTGTAATGCGCTCTACATTGGCCTTCCTTGTCGATGATCCGGAAGCTTAAGCTGGTGCAGCACGCGCAGCTCGCCTCCTCCTGGGTGCTGCAAGATCTGACCGAGCGACTCCACTCTTGCACGAGCTGCACTGGCTCCCGATTGAATTCCGGGTCCTCTTCAAGGTGTTAGTCCTCACTTTCAAGGCCATCTATGGTTTGGGGCCAGTGTACCTGAGGGAGCGACTTACCCCCTATATGCCTGCGAGATCACTACGCTCCGAGGAGCTCAACCTCCTTGTGGTGCCTCCCCTCGGAACCTGCCGACTAGCCACTACACGGCGGAGGGCATTCTCTGTAGCCGCCCCAAGTCTCTGGAATGGCCTCCCGGAGGAGATCCGCGCCATCCGCGCTCTCCTGCCCTTTCGCAAGGCCTTGAAGACTTGGCTTTTAGGAAGGCGTTCGGCTCTTAATTCAACCACATTGCCCGCTTGCCGCCTAGGGTTCCCCCAGGTTTTTATCCCGTCCCCCCAGCCTTTGCTGAGGGTTGTGCTCTTAATATGTTTTAATCTGTTGTGATGTGTAATATGTTTTTAACTGCTTAATTGTTTTATTTCTCGGTGTTTTTGCTTCTTTGTAAACCGCTCTGAGCTCCAGAGTGAGCGGTATACTAAATCGAAGTTAATAAATAAATAAATAAATAATATTTATTTAATACTATTTCTTCATATAGTAGTTTTTCAGACTGTTGTCATCTGGATGCCCAGAAAACAATGCACTGTAGTCCCTTGGTATCCACTGAGATTTAGTCCCAGGACCCCAAAATGGATACCAAAACCCATGGATATTCGACTCCCAATATGTACAATTATGTAGTAAAATAGTGTCTCTTATATAAAATGGCAAAAGCAAGGTGTGGATGGTGGAATTTATGCATGCAGAATCTATTGATATGGAAGGCTGGCTGTACAGAGATAACATTATTGTTTAGTGGTTCTGTACTGAAATTCGAATTTCAAGAATATCTTCCTGCTTTTTTGAATGAACAATGACTATGAACATTTGAGTAGGAAATATCCAGAAATAGGCGAGGTTTTCTCAGTCATAAATTATCCTCTTCAGATTATGTTATATTAGCAAATACACAGTAATATTGTCATTTGTGAGAAGAATGGCAGATTCAGGTTGCCTGTCATTTGGCTGACTCAGTTCCTTTCCTGACCTCTGTGTGCCATTTCAGTTAACGCTCTGCCAGTCTTCTGGAAATGTCTTTCCAACCAAAATTTGGAAGCGTGACTTGGACAGATTCATGAAAGACAATGCCGTGTTCCTGTTTGTTAAGTACACCATAGTGAAAGAACCTCACGAGTCACTGTGAATAAACCTCATGAACTGGCAAGCCATTTGCAGAAAGCAATTCATTATTAGTCAAGTGCTGTTCAGGCCATTTAAGGATAAAACCATTGTGCATGGAGACCAGATGACTGGAATGTATCTATTGATTATGAAATGCACAAATTGAGGGAAGGAAAAATGCTTTGAAACAATATACAGAATGAAACAGCAATGGTGGCAAAGGATGAGTGACCCTTTCACACTACACAGTTAGAGCACTGCAATTCTACTTTAACTCCCACAACTGCATCCCATGGAATCCTAAGGTCTGTATTTTAATTAGCTACTGGAGCTTTCTGGCACAGAATTCTAAATAAAATTCCTAAAAATGAAAATCGCAGTATTCCATGTGACATTGCTGCAGAAATTAAAGTTAAACCATAATGCTGTAATTTTGTGATGCTAAAGTGCCTGGGGACTAGCCATAAACTATCTGAATAACCAATGCAAAAGTGGCAAAATACTCTAAAATCCAAATTGCAATTATGAGATGTTGTCAGTTTTATGGAAATAGCTGTTGCTGTGAAGAGTCAAGATAAATCTATGAATTCAGGCTTCTACCAGTCATTTATTTCCCCAAAACTTGCCGGGCGGAGATGTTGCAATGTTGAATGCCCTCCCACCCGCCATGGTGACAATGAGGGGCTTCTCCTTCCCAGAAGCCCCCTCGGTGGTGGGAAAGCTCCTGCCAGATGGGCGGGCAGCCAATGGGAGGAGGTCTCTGCTTGCCCCCTGGTTAGCTGGGGCGGCTGCTCACTGTGCTTCAGACAGCCTTCTTAAGGCTGTGCCTGTCGGTTGATGAAGGGATAATGGGATATGTAATCCCATATATCCACAGTTGCAGGTAAAAACAGTAAAAGGTGGTTGATGGGTATTTGGCAAAATAGAAGCAAAAAGAACAAAGTTTGGCTTTATATAAAAAACACAAACTTTTATTTACAAAATATACTGTATACTGTAGCTTTAAATAAACAAAAAAGCAATAACATGCTCTTTCAAATAGTTCGTGTAGAGATGAAAAAAACAAGCAAATAATGCAGTTCTCTTCTTCAATATACTTCTACAGATTCTTTAGCAACAAGCATTTGTGTTAATTCACACAGAATTGCAATTCCCAGCATCTCTGTTACCATCTCAGCATTGTTGCAGCTCATGAATGCATTTCTTCAGATTCCAGAATTCCAGCATTCCAGCAATACAGGAAACCATTTACTCCAGGCATCAGCATCCAAGCATTTAAATGCACTTCTTCAGTCTACAGCATTCCAGCATACCAGCATCACAGCAGTATATCAGCTAGGAAATTTCAGCTAGCACAATAGCCAGCATAGACAGTAAGAATCTGCAAAAGCTTCCTTTCTCCACACTCCAAGCTTCAGCTTCCAAGCATTTAGATGCATTTCTTCAGTCTACAGCATTCCAGCATACCAGCATCACAGCAGTATATCAGCCAGGAAATGTCAGCTAGCACAATAGCCAGCATAGACAGCAAGAAACTGCAAAAGCCTTTACTCCCCACACAGCTCATCTGTAACATAGAAGCTTTTATGCAAACACAGCTGCCACACCCTACTTGATTCAGGAAACACTCAGCTGCACCTATTCATTCATTTAAGCAAAAGCTTTACTCTCAACATAAACTAAGAGAAACAGTTACTCATAATTCAAACAATTTGTTTTAAATCTTTACAGTCTGACAGTGCCAAGCAGCGTGCTTTTCTGGTATCCCATCCCACCCTTCATAAATGTTGACTGTTTTATGGTTTTTGTTGAGAGTTGTTACTTTGTCACAATTTGCAGGTGTGCGGAATGGGCCCTGGATCTTGCTGGATTATCCACACACTCCATTGGAAGGGGGAATGTCCAGTAGTTTACAGGGAGTACGACGGTAACAGTGTACCAGTATTGTACCGGTCGATAAGAGCAGCACCCCCTGGCATGGTCAAGTAGTATCGATCAGCAGCGGGCTGCCCAATCATGGATCCAGGACCCATGCACAGCAGCCAATCCTGATTCTCTTCTGTAAGCAATAAATAAGTTTTGGCCTTTGTCATCCCAACACCATGGGTATGTCATAAGTGGGTTTGCTGGTGGAAGGTAGTAGTCGTACATGCCCATGCAACATATTTGCTGTATCCTATTCTGCATCCATTTGAAAGTCAAAAGATGAAAAGGGGGGAGAAAAGAGAAGAGAAAATACAAAATAAAAACTGTTGACATTGATAAAAAATTGTTTGGCACCACATTTTCTTGGTCTCTTTTGGCCTCCCAGTGACACCACTAACACCACACATATCATACACATCATAGCGAGATTGGCTATACAGTTCTCTTAATTCATGCAATTGTACCAGTTTGACAATCTTAGGTTCCACGATCATACTTCAACATACCCTCATAACCCCAACTTCCCACACTTCCACTTTTCCCTATTTTTAGAAAATATTTTAATAAGTTTTGCATTTTCAGCAATGAAAAATAAAACATAAATGCAGATATGTATATAACTGTTAAAGAGAAAACATGTTGGGAATAGCAAGAGAGAGTGGGGAGAGTGGAAGAATCTCACCGTTTGACGTCACTGTCTTGCTAGCATGCTGACACAGAAGTATAAGGGACTTGTCATACAAGGTAGGTGATGGGCATGTTGTAGGACTGGCACCTATTGATGAGTTTTACCCACTAAGTCAGGGACAGTTTAAACATAGTTTCATGCAATAGGAACTTCAATTTTGGTTTGCTTGCCTTATAAATAAAATTTCAAGTTGCTGATTTTTTCATATTTTCTGGTATTTTCTAGTATCTTTGCTATTTATTTATCGTATCAGAAGTGACCCCTTTTCTTAATTTTTGCAATGCTATCATGATATGATCTGGTATGCGAGGAAGTCTACGGGTTACTGTACTGAGCAACAACAATCCTAGTGATGCCACTGGCTATGCAACCCTTCAGTATTTAGAGCAAGCATGGGCAAACATCGGCCCTCCAGGTGTTTTGGACTTCAACTCCCACAATTCCTAACAGCCGGAATTGAGGGAGTTAAAGTCCAAAACACTTGGAGGGCTGACGTTTGCCTATGTCTGAATTAGAGCCTTCTCCCAAGCATCATCTTCCTAGTCTCTGAAACCAAAGCTCAGGAAGAGGTTCCATCTCAGCATTTACCGTAATATTGAATGTCAAATAAAGAAATGCTAGAGAGAAAAAATAACACAGATTCTAAAATAATTCTCTGCACTGATTGCTGTAATTATAGAGACATTCCTGTGGTAAACTTGATCATTAGGATCGCTTGCCTGAAACAATATTTCCTTTATAGGAAGGAAGTTAGTAAATGAGTTGTTTGCTGTTAATGAGTTGTATTGTTGCTTTGGTTGGCATCCTTAGGTTTACTACTATTGTGCTGGCATCAAGAACATGGTTATTGCTTATCAGAGCATACTAAATGAAATTTTTAGTGTTCACTTTGACCAGAGTTTGGAAATGTTATTTTTAAATCTACAATTTCCAAAATCTTCAAGTCACCAAAAACAACTCTTATAAGTTTTTCTATTACCCACTCTTTAATTTGCAAATACCAACTGCTAATATTACAAAACATGTAGCTTTAATCAAAACCTTCAATTAAGGATGTAGGCATACTTGGAATATTTTACTCTGGCTTGATTATTATTGAGAGCGTAAATGTGAAGTGGTGGTTTCAATGTTGGACTATGACACCAGAAGACGAAAATTTGAATGTCTGCTCAGCCATGGAAAATCATTGGACAGCTTTGGGCAAGTCACACAATCTCTTAGAATTGAAGGAGGACAATGTCAAATTTCCTTCTGAAAATATTGTGTTAGTTCAAAACTTTGTCTTCTTTGGCCCCTTCTAAACAGATGTATAAAATCCAGATTATGTAGACTCATATAAACCGGAAAATCCACATTGTCTGGTTTGAACCGGATTATAGTCTACACAGCCATATAATCCAGTTCAAAGCAGATAATGTGGATTTTATATGGCAGTGTAGAGGGGGCCTCTGTTTAAGGATTCCTGAAGGAGAGTCCATCCCCCTGAGAGCCAAACTACTCCACTTTTAAACAACTCTTTCAGCAAAAATGTTTTTCTTGATTCAAAATTTCTTTTTGAAGATATTGGAATCCATTGGTTTGAGTGCTAGTTCCTGGAGCAGCAGAAACAATCTTGCTCCATTTTCTACATTACAGGCAGTCCCCAAGTTACAAACATCTGACTTACAAAAAAAGGGACTTATATTTAAGAACGGGGGCGAGACAACTGGAGGTAAGAGAAATCCACCCTAGGAAGGGAATTCACTCCTGGAAGAGTTATCATGGGGAAAAGGTGTCTCCACTGAAGCTTTCTCATGAAGCTCCCACATGAAGCCAAATTTTTCAAAATCCAGTTTTCACAAGGACAGAAAATGAGGTGAAATCTTCAGAACAGGGGCAAAATAAACACCACATGGCTGTTTACCCTTCATTTGCTATACAAAGATATATATATGTGGCTGGAGTTAAACTTTAAAAATGTATCTATTCTGACATACATACAAATCGAGCCTATGAACAAACCTACAGAACCTATCTTGTTCATAACTTGGGGATTGTCTGTACATCCGAGATATTTAAAGATAGCTATCATGTCACCTTTTTCTCTTCTTTTCTCTAAACCAAACATACTCAGAGCTTTAGTCGTAAGGCTCGGTTTCTAGACACATGACCATCTTGCTTGCTCTTCTCTGGACACATTTTAATTAGTTGATGTCCGTCTTGAACTGTTGTATCCAGACACAGGGTTCCTTTACAAAAAAAAACCCCATGCAAACTGCATTAATTCTACACTGTGACTCTGAAGACCAAGGTTCAACTATCCATTTGCCCATGGAAAATCACTGGGTGACTTTGGGCAGGTCACATACTCTCAACCCCCAAAATCCTATGATAGTGTTGCTTAAGATCACCTTAAGTCAGAAATGGCTAGAAGGTACGCAGCAGCAGCAGCAAGAGAATTTTAACATAATTCTGAAAGCAGAACTCCCCTTATTCAGGAAATAATATTTTTAATATTTTCATATAGATCTTTTAAATCTCTGTTGTTGGGATGCCTTTAATAGGCTGACCAAAAAGGCACAAATACTTGCTCTCTGGGAGGTGAAAGGAGAGGGAGTTTGCGTGCAATGCCGGCTGGAATGATCTCTTTAGAGATTTTTCTCTCAGGGGTATTTCTGACTTCAGTCTGGATAGAAAAAAGACACTCAATTTTGATTAACTACAGCCCAAGCATTCCTTTTTCAATCTTCCAATCCTCCCTCTCTATTTCATGACCATATTTAAATTCCAAAGGACTTGTTTCCCAATGCCCTGACTCTCCAGCCAATTACAGAGCAGCTATAGGTGTCATTCTTGGGCTGTAGGGAGCATGACCACATTTGCCAGACAGTTTCAAGCTCAGAATATTGAATGTATTGTTGAAGGCTTTCATGGCCATAATCACTGGTTTGTTGTTGGTTTTTTGGGCTGTATGGCCATGTTCTAGAAGCATCCTCTCCTGACGTTTCACCTGCATCTATGGCAGACATCCTCAGAGGTTGTGAGAGGTTGTCAGAATATTTACCCCATTCACTGTGTCAAAATGTTTTGAGGTCATTGGAAT
Organism: Anolis apletophallus; assembly: GCA_030556195.1. Classification (NCBI taxonomy): domain Eukaryota; kingdom Metazoa; phylum Chordata; class Lepidosauria; order Squamata; family Anolidae; genus Anolis; species Anolis apletophallus. Next base: position 133,516,671 of record JARBWK010000003.1, on the reverse strand, counting down.
ATTACACAGCTACAATTTTGATATATTCGGAATGGCCTTTTTTGTCAGCACAGCCCGCAATCATGAGGAGCCCAATACATTTAACCACCAGAGACAAAAATTTAATATGGTACACTGCCATTGTCCCATGCACAGAAACTGACTTGATTGAAACCTGGGACAGGTGTGGTCAAGATGGCAAAAGTTATTAATGAGGAAGACAAGCTTGGATAGGCTGCAGCAGTTTGCCTTTGCATGAGTCTACTGGCAAAAGCAAACTGCTCTCCTTTGTCTTTTCCTCCATTGAGTGCATTGAGTCCAAACTACTTTTATCGCTTTTGCAGCAACAGAAATAAACCAACCACAAAGGGAGGGAGGGAGAAAATTAATGGAGACATTTTAAAAGCAGCTGAAAAAGTGAGATGACATTAGGAGTCATCAGGACTGTCTCTGCCAAATTGGGACAGATTGATATTTATTTATCGTGTCAGAAGCAAGTTGAGGGTACAGTTAAAATGCATTTAAAAACACAAAGGTTTTTTTTAAAAAAAACTTGGCATTATGCTAAATGTCCTTTGACCAGAAGTTTCTGTCTGAACTGTATGGACAATACATGTATATGCATATATACTTTGCAAAATACATGTACACAGCCTTGATCACAGTGCTAAAAAAACCCAGGAATCAAATTTTGAAAACTATTCAATGATCTGATCCCAGATTATCTGCTTTAAACTGGATTTAAACTGCCAGGTAATCGGGAATAAGAAGATAATCTGAACATAAGAACATAAGAAGAGCCATGCTGAATCGGACCTCAGCCCATCTAGTCCAGCATTCTGTATCACACAGTGGCCCACCAGTTGTACACGGGGATCTCGAGCAGAAGGGAGGGCAAAACCCTAACCTGCTCCCGACCAGTACCCAGGGAAATCCTGCCTACCTCAACCAACTCCGAGGTGGCACTTGAATGTCCTTTTCAGTAACTACCGATACACTTGGTATCCATGAATCTGTCTAATCCTGCCTTGAAGTTGTTCTGGAATCAGATCCTGGGATACAGGGGCCTTAGACAACCAATATTAAGAGATGCCTTCCTCTGAAATACACCCTACAGTATTGGGCAATCCTTGGATGTCTCCTTTCCAAGTACTAATCAAGCCTGACCTTGTTTAGCTTCAAAAATCAGAAAGAATCTGATACTTTCAGAATTTAGAGTAACCAGTGGCAGAAAACATGTGGCCTGTTGCACCAGATATTGTTTCACTACAACTCTTAGCAACTTGAGCCAACAAATGCAATATTGGTGCATGTGTGTGTGCAGTCCCAACAACATCTGGAGGGTCACATATTTCCTATCTCTGCCTAAATCTGAAATGATCACGTATCTCGACATTAGGAGGACACAGTGTTCTTCCAGTCCAACTTTAAGCTAGTGTTTAGAACAGTTCATTTGCGTAAACTAAAGATATGACTGGGTTTTTAAATGAGAACTTCAACACTGGTCACTTTACTGTCTCTCTTATTTCTGTTTTTGGCATGTTTAATATGACCGCACTAGATAGCAGTCCTCTGTAATGAGGTCTAAGAAACAGAACAGTTGGGACCACTGACTGCATGATGCTCCATGGTCCCAACTGCAACTCAGTTCCACATGTAACTGAAATATATTGGAAATACAAATATAATCTTGTGGGGGTTTTAATCCCCACCCCTCGATCAATCAAACAGATGCTGAATTCTAACAGATGCTGAAACCATGCAATGCCCAATTTAAAATTGCTGTTGTTTTACTTTTCTCTAAAGGAAGAAATAACAAGCACTATCTAATCCCTCCTAACATGCAGAACTGATTGTTTGCATTTGTACTTTAAATAAACTTCATTACATTCTTTTTCAAACACTGAAGTATCTAAATTCCTTTCTAAAATTATAATAATGACAGTGCACTGCTAGCTTAAGCACTGAATTCTCTGTTGCTGCATTCAAAGGAAACTATTGATCTGCTCCAGCTATGTTTTAATACCTACACAAGAAAGCTATTGGAAGACAAAGAAAACACTTTAATTCCATGTTCTGATCCTATATTGTCTGGGGATCTGAAAATATAATTCTAACATTTACCCTGAAAGGGATTTATTCATAGAGAAACCAAATGGAAAGGAAGTGGGAAGTTTGTTTGGCTCTGATTTTTTTGTTTCAAGCATGCAAGCACAGCCTAACACGGGCTTATTGGGCTGGATCGTTCTTCATCATTAAAAGAGCATCATTTCTTAAAGAACATCTTTTAGAAATTATGAACATTCTGGTGGCTTAGCATCAGCATTCCATTTCTATTTGAATACATTCAAGATTGCTCATTTTAATATATATATATATATATATATATATATATATATATATGGCAAACATAATTGGTTTGGCATTTATATATGTATTTGTTCATTTCAATCTAGTCTTTCTTATTTTTTATTTCAGAAGTCTACCAATCAAATACTATCTACTTTATTTGGGGGGTGGGGGCGCGCGTTTAAACCAAGATTTTAGCACATATTCATTTGGCGATTCATCTTTGATGATCTATCCCATTCATAAGGAATTGTAGATATGGTGCCATGACTATTGGGCCAAGGAAAATTTAATAATAATAATGAATTGGTGGGATCATAAATCTGCAAAGGTAGTGGAAAATGAGCACGCAAAAATACTGTGGGACTTTTGAATCCAGACTGACAAAGTTTTAGAACACAACATACCAGACATCATGATTGTGGAAAAGAAAAAAGTTTGGATTATTGATGTTGCCATACCAGGTGATAGTCACATGGAGGAAAAACAACAGGAAAAACTCAGCCGTTATCAGGACCTCAAAATTGAACTGCAAAGGCTCTGGCATAAACCAGTACACGTGGTCCCAGTGGTCATCAGCACACAGGGTGCCATGCCAAAAGATCTCAGCCGGCATTTAGAAACAATAAACATTGACAAAATCATGATTGTCAGCTGCAAAAGGCCACCTTACTTGGATCTGTGCACATCATTCGAAAATACATCACACAGTCCTAGACGCTTGGGAAGAGTTCGACTTGTGATTTTGTGATACGAAATACAGCATATATATATCTCGTTTGCTATGACATACTATGTTTTTGTGTCAGTAAAATAATAATAATAATAATAATGACTTTGTTTTTATACCCCACTTCCATCTCCCTGAAGGGACTTAGGGCGATTTACATGGGGCCAAGCCCAATCAAAACAGTTCAAATGTGGCATACTAAAATACATAACATAAAATACATGAGAGCTTTCATTAGCTGGTGCTGACCACCAACCCATGAGTCTGCTGTAAATCTATATCTATAATAAAAGAGAACACTTGCAAACTTGGGAGGTAAGTTCCACTGTGTTCAGTATATATACCCCAGTAAAAGCATTTTTGCACAAGCAATTAGAAGGGACTGGGAAACTAATTTATCCTTTTCTCTTTAACATTTTTCCTACTGGATAGCAAAGGACCAATAGAAAAACAAGGGAAGGTTAGGAGTAGAGAATGACAACATATGAAGCGCCAGAAAAATTAGTGGATCAATATAAGGAATGCATTTATGCCTCATTTTTAGGACAGTTTGATGCCACTTTACTGTCATGACTTCATCCTGTGGTGTGTCAGAAATAAATAAATATTGATCGATTTATTGCTTCTGACACAATAAATAAATAAATCCTGTGGTGTTTAGTTTGGTGAGATTCTTAGTATTTTCCAGTTAGGAACATGTTTAGTGCTATAGTTTAGGTCGATGGACTAAAGCAGGGCTGTCCAACTTCTACCGGACCTGTGGCCGGAATTCCAGTTACTGATGACCTGGGGGGCCGAAGGGTCTGCCTCCGCCCTTGGCTCCGCCCCCTCCCCAGCTCCACCCCAGCTCCGCCCCCTCCCCGGCTCCACCCAGGCTCTGCCCCCTCCCTGGCTCCACCCCTGCCCCGCCCCCTCCCCGGCTCCACCCTCTCCCCGCCTTGGAGGTGTCTGTGGAGGACACCGGGGCTTTGACTTGGAGATAGAGATGAACACCAAAATCCCAGTCTCAAGTCCCAGTCCCTGCTTTGAACTGGATTATATTGCAGTGTGGACTCAGGGCCCTTCACACAGCCATATAACTCAGAATATCCAGGAAGGAAACCCCACAAAACCTGCTTTGAACTGGATTATATTGTAGTGTGGACTCAGGGCCCTTCACACAGCCATATAACTCAGAATATCCAGGCAGGAAACCCTACAAAACCTACTTTGAACTGGATTATATTGCAATGTGGACTCAGGGCCCTTCACACAGCCATATAACGCAGAATATCCAGGCAGGAAACCCCACAAAACCTGCTTTGAACTGGATTATATTGCAATGTGGACTCAGGGCCCTTCACACAGCCATATAACGCAGAATATCCAGGCAGGAAACCCCACATAACCTGCTTTGAACTGGATTATATTGCAGTGTGGACTCAGGGCCCTTCACACAGCCATATAACTCAGAATATCCAGGAAGGAAACCCCACAAAACCTGCTTTGAACTGGATTATATTGTAGTGTGGACTCAGGGCCCTTCACACAGCCATATAACGCAGAATATCCAGGCAGGAAACCCCACAAAACCTGCTTTGAACTGGATTATATTGCAATGTGGACTCAGGGCCCTTCACACAGCCATATAACGCAGAATATCCAGGCAGGAAACCCCACATAACCTGCTTTGAACTGGATTATATTGCAGTGTGGACTCAGGGCCCTTCACACAGCCATATAACGCAGAATATCCAGGCAGGAAACCCCACAAAACCTGCTTTGAACTGGATTATATTGCAGTGTGGACTCAGGGCCCTTCACACAGCCATATAACGCAGAATATCCAGGCAGGAAACCCCACAAAACCTGCTTTGAACTGGATTATATTGCAGTGTGGATTCAGGGCCCTTCCACGCAGCCATATAACCCAGAATACCTGCTTTGAACTGGATTATCGGAGTCCACACTCATATAATCTGGTTTAAAGCAAATAACATGGGATTTTATTCAGATGTGTGGAAAGGAAGGCAAATAAGAAGCCAGGGCCCTTCCACACAGGCCTATAACCCTGAATGATAAGGCATAATATTCATTCTGCCTCTGCTAATAATAATAATAATAACAACAACAACAGGTTCCTGGAGTAGGAGACCTCCAAGGGCCATCCAGGGCCATCCAGTCCAATCTCCTTCTGCCATAAGGGGAAAACACAATCAAAGCATTCCTCACAGATGGCCATTCAGCCTCTGATGATAATAATATAATAATAATAATAATAATTACAATGGGTTCCTAGAATAGGAGACCTCCAAGGGCCATCCAGTCCAATCTCCTTCTGCCATAAGGGGAAAACACAATCAAAGCATTCCTCACAGATGGCCATTCAGCCTCTGATGATAATAATATAATAATAATAATAATAATAATTACAATGGGTTCCTAGAATAGGAGACCTCCAAGGGCCATCCAGTCCAATCTCCTTCTGCCATAAGGGGAAAACACAATCAAAGCATTCCTCACAGATGGCCATTCAGCCTCTGATGATAATAATATAATAATAATAATAATAATTATTACAATGGGTTCCTAGAATAGGAGACCTCCAAGGGCCATCCAGTCCAATCTCCTTCTGCCATAAGGGGAAAACACAATCAAAGCATTCCTCACAGATGGCCATTCAGCCTCTGATAATAATAATATAATAATAATAATTATTACAATGGGTTCCTAGAATAGGAGACCTCCAAGGGCCATCCAGTCCAATCTCCTTCTGCCATAATGGGAAAACACAATCAAAGCATTCCTCAGCCATGTTGAATCAAACCTAAACTCTCCTGAGAGCAATAGAAAGTACTGAACCTTGAGTTTGGGAGTTCTCCTCCATCCAGAGAGCACTGTGGACTCAAATAATGATGGATCAGGACCAAACTTGGCACGAAGCCTCAGGAGAGGAGGAAGCCGGAAAGGAATGAATGAGCACCCCCTGCTCCGAACTCGGCCCCGCCCCTTTTTCGCTCTGGCCACGCCCCTCTCACTTGTGCACTCTCTCTCTCCTTCCCTCTTTCCTTCAGGTGGTGGAAGGGGGGAAGGAATGAAAGGGGGAAAGAGAGAATGAAGGAGGGAGGGAGAGGGAGGGAGGGAGGGAAGTAGGAGGAGGAGGAAGAGAGCCTGCTCCTCCTCCCTGCCCCCGCCCCTCACCCCCCCCCCGCCGCGAAAAAAATAAATAAAAAATATTCCAAAAATATTCCAAAAAATATTCAAAAAAATATTTTTTTAAAATTTTTTTCTTAAAAGGCAGATATCTTGCAGGAGGGTAGGGGGGCCGTGGGGAAGGGGTTGGGGGGGCCGTATACGGCCCGGGGGCCGCCAGTTGGACAGCCCTGGACTAAAGCGCTGTACCAAAGAATCTGGGGAATCCTAGGATTTATAGTTCAGCTGGATGCTTAGAATTGTCTGCTAGAGGAGTCTAGTGTGCCCCACCCTGAACTACAACATCATAGCTTTCTGTAGTATGGAGCCATTACAGTTAAACTACCATTTAGGCTAGGCAGTATCTCAAAGTTTGTGAGAACGGGAAGTTCTGGGATGCTGGGAAATGACAACTGCAGTGGTGTCCCAGTTGTGGAGTGCACTGAGACAAGCGGCATCAGTGGCTAATCTATCTTAGCCACTCATTTTGGAGGATGTGACGTCCACTGAGGGCTGTCCTTCCCAGCCCAAAACTTGACCCTTTCTCCCCTGGTTGTCAGATTGCTCACCTTCTCGGTTGTGAAGTAAAACAGGAAGCCTTTCTCCCCTAGTTGTCAGATCCCTGTCCTTCTCGGCTGCAAAGAAAAAAAGAAACCCTTTATCTCCCAATCTCAACTATTTCCTTCTTTAAAAAAAATAATTTTCTGGATTTATTGAAATTGTTTTTGTCAATATATCTAATAACAGTGATATTTTAAAAATATAAACTGAATATAAGCTGAAATTTTTCACAAAAATGGACCGTCATTTTGGTGTCACCCCCGATGTGATTCACACTCCCCCTCTGTGCTTCCCTACACCCCTCTAGTGGTGCCACTGGTTCAGTCTTCTTACTGGGTTCAGGAATAGTATAAGTCCAGGGTCTCTCCAATGTCCTCCTATGGAGGAAATGCTGATTTCTCTTGTAGAGTATCAACTTACTAACAATGAAAATGCTTCACATTTCCTTTGCTGCACTATGATTCAGTGGACTAAGGATTATGGCTCAGTGGGACTCAAGTGACCAAAAAGAAAAAAGGATGAAAGAAAAGGACCTATTTGTAAAATAGAATTTGTTCCTTTATTTAAAAACCTATATGGAGTAAATACTGACCTCTGGAGAAATTGTTTATAACTGTATTTATTTTTTCGATTTTCCAGCTTTTTTTCAGTACAGGACATTCACTAGACATCTAGTTATGTGTAGATTCTGTGAATAGATGGAATTATTATCCTGTTTCATGTTGGACTCTAAGGACAAATCATTTCCATAGCTTTCTGTCTGATGTTATGGTAACGCGCAGATATTTTAGCCCAGTCTTCTGTATACTTTTTCTGTGCAAAAACTATGGCGTTTATGCAGAAGATGCACTTGTTTTTCTGGGTAGAATACTTTCGCAGAACATTTCAGTATATATGCATACCAGGACAAAAGTGCCAAGAAGTTGCACTCCCAGGATCTCATCTCACACAAAGTGAGAAATGGTACTTCTGTATGCAACTTGTAGTTTATGATGACTGGATACAAACCCAAACCCATCACACACTTTTCTGTTCTCTCTGTACCTTTTTTAAATACTGCGATTTGACTCATCACATGACAGATGAATTTGCTCCTCCCAATCTGTGCTATGTTCCTCAACATCACACCCTGTCACACCTCATGATTTTTTTTGTTTTGTTTTCATATCTTGCACAGCTACACAGTTTGAAACAGTCAGTTAGCACCATCCCCTCCTGCTTTTCTGTGCTTTTAGAAACATACTGGTATCTCAGTGTGCAGTTCAATTGAAAAGAAAAAGAAAAAAGAGATAAGAAAGAAAACAAGAAGAGGAAAGAATCAATTCATTTATACTTGTTCAGGAAGTCTGTCTCCAGCAACCACTAGAAGCATAACGGTGGCTGCCTCCTTAGAGAAAAATCCCAGGGTCAGCAGAAGCTGCCCCCAAACATGCCCCCAAGGATATCTGATGGTTTGCATATGGGATGCATACTGAAGTATGATCCCACAACTGAAGCCACATCTCTGATGCATGCTGAGGGGGGGCAATAATTTTAAGTCCATGTTTCTTTACTCCATTTCTGAGACCCTTTGCCTACTGTTGACTACAGCTTACTAACAAAGTGGACCATGCATCATGTGCTAATACCTGTAGGAAACCATATGCAAAGAGTCTCAGAAATAAAATATAAGACTGTGTGATGAGGGTGCCAGTGTTGTTTATTGAATGGAAAATATCATTAAATAAGAATGGATATTATTTTCAGTCTTAATTCTGCAACAAAACATACCCATAGAAGTTTAAAACGTGGCTTTGATGAATGGAATACTGCAGTCTTCCCTCTGTATCCACGAATTCTGCATCCACAGCATTCATAGCTTGGAAATAATTTTAAAATTCCAAAAAGCAAATCTTGGATTTGCCATTGTATATAAGGGGCACCATTTTACTATACAACTGTATATAATGGAGCTTGAGTATCTATGGATTTTGGTCCTGGGACCATACCCCATGGACCCACTGTCAGGAATTCAATTTCACCTGGGAACAGTTTGGCTTTACTATTTGCATCTCTCTTTCCAGTCTTGTTTTTAAATGCTGGTTCATTTTTGTCTTTCGATGATTTTTTTGCCATCATTTTACTTTTTTGAAGACATGTCCAGTAAGATGCAATAGCTGGAATATGTTTATTCTCATTCATACTTTCACATAGATTATATCCCCAAGTCAGATTCAATTATTTTGGAATCGTTTCTATCAACACAGATGGAAGTAGTAAATAGCAATATTTTAGCTCCTTAAGTATTCTTCATAGTTTCCATGCTTCCAGCATCAGAGAGCTCCAGCAGCTATACCATCACCCTATATCTGATGCAGAATGATAAATGTCTGCAGAGGCTGAAATTTGCATCCCAAATTTGCATCATGTAAAATAAAATAAATTAAACACCTTTCAAACCACATTGTAAATCAGTTAAAATTATTTCCAATGTATAGCAATTGTTTTACAGGGTCTTCTAGGGCTCAAGGTATGTGACTTCCTAAAGATCATCCAGTGGGTTTCCATGGCCCAGTGGGGAATTCTCTCAGAATGAGTACATACTTTCATTTTATTACCATACAGTCCACTTAAATCCCCTAAAAGCACCAAGACATGTCTGATCTTGGAAGCCAAGCAAGGTCAGCCTTGGATTGCTACAGAATACCAGATACTTTAGGCAAAACTAGTTCTGGGCAAAATTAGCTCTGACTATTCCTTGCCTAAGAAAACCCTATGAAAATCACGATCTTATCATACGTTGACAGGCAACTTGAAGGCAGAAAAAGAGAGAGAAGGCAAAACAACAACAACATACATACATTTGTGTGTCCTTCTCATGCAACCCACCAAAAGAAGGAAATTGATTAGATGGGTATGGGTGAGTATTTATTTGCTTATTTAATTATTAGCACTTTGTCCAATATCACAAGATCTCTAGATGGCTTGTAATAAAATCAGCTTCAGCAATTTGAAATTCCAGACAATAATATTTGAGGAACATTGTGATGGCAATTTGCATTGTAAAAGCAAATTGTAAAAGCAAATTAAATAATTGACTAATTCATTAATTGAGTAATTTAGGGGAAGTATTCCATTAGCAGTTTGCCTCTTGCCACCTGATGCTACACGAGGCACTTGATGCTAATTTGCTTCCCAAGCTCCAATAAAATGGAAACAGTAGAGCTGCCTTACAAGCTCCACTGTTACCATTTAATTGAAGGCAAAATTCCAAAATTGTCATGCCATTTCATAGGTACATTACACCGATATGTAAGTGTGGTTCCACTTATGATTATTCACTTGTCTTATTCATTTGTTTTGTGTTTTGGTTTGGTTTGGTTTGGGGTGGGGGTTGGAGGCGGTCTTATTATAGCAGTTATACAAAGCATTGTAATCTTCCACCCAGAGAGAGAGAGAGAGGGGGAGAGAGAGAGAGAGAGAGAGAGAGATCTCCGAGACTCAAAGTACATTTCTGTGTGACTATGGCAAGAGTAAAAGAGTTAATTCCTGCATTTCAATACAAATGACAAACTGGTCTAATATAGCTGCTCTTCTACAGATTAATATCCCTTCTACTCACCAAATGGCCAGGAAGAACCCTAAATTGGTACTGTACTTATTTACTGTCTAATCTTGACAAATGGGTAACGGAACAGGTAGCCAAATTTCTCTTTGCAGCGGCAAAAAGCCGCAAGTGCTTCATTAATAACCTGTAAACACTAAGATTGTAACGAAGAGTACTCAGAACACTTATTAATTGGCAATCAGTTCCTGTTTTAAATGATAAAGACAGTAATTCAACCAATAGCGAACTGTGACACTTGTTCTTATTAATCATAACCCAAATGTGATGTTATTAATTTCTTAAATGTTGTATTCTATTGTTCTACTTTCACCTGACTTAGCCAATGGTTTGTTGACCGAAATAAAGGCTACTGACTGACTGACTGCTCTTCTACAGATTCCTGATTTTTAGCACAAAAAGCTATAATAAGTTTTAAATGTCTTAAAAATAATAGGTAAATGCTGTTCTTATGTGGTGCCATCAACTTGGTTCTAGATTATGGAGACTCTCTCCCAGGGTTTTCTTGGCAAGATTGTTTAGAAGGGTTTTGTTGTTGCCTTTGTCTGAGTATGGGAGAGTTAGACTTGCTCAAGGCCATCCAGTGGGTTTCTATGGCTGACTGGGGTTTCGACTTCCATTTTCATGAGTCTTAGTTCCATCTTGAAGCTACTTCACAACCTGTACCACCTCATAACTGATTACCCTCTTGTAAGCTGCCTAGTCAAATGCCTGGCTCAAGAAAGAACTGGATGCAGGCAGTCTCCAGTTACAAACACCTGACTTACAAATGACTCATAGTTAAGAACGGAGGTAGGAAAACAGGAAGTGAGAGAAATCTATCCCCAGCAAGGGAAATTCACTCCTGTAAGACCTATCATTGGAAAATGGTGTCTCGACTGAAGCTTTCTCACCAACTAGCCAAATTCTTCAAAGCCCAATAATCACAGAGGCAGATAGAGAGGTGAAATCTTCTGAACAGCGGCACAGCAAAACAAACACTACATGTGTTGTTAACCCTTCCCTGTGCTATCCAAAACTTGCACACACACACACATGGGTGGGTCAAAAAGTTTTGCCTCCTATGTCATAAAAACATTAGAAAGTGTTACAGAACATAGCCTGAACTACTCACGTCATTTAACCCAGGCATCAAAACCATTCTGGAAAAATTCAGGGCCTTGCTTTGTGACCCATGATTCTAAAGCTGTTTTCATGTCATTCAAGTCATGGAATCTGAAACCACGTAGGTTTTCTTTCAGACATCCAAACAGGTAGAAGTCAGAAGGGGCCAAATCAAGGCTGTAGAGTGGGTTAAAACAGCTTTAAAATAATGGGTCACAAAGAAAACCCCCTAATTTTTCCAAAATAGTTTTGATGCCTGGGTTGAATGATGATGCAAATGTGTACAAATTGATGGTGACTATGTTGAACTGTAGTTTTGTGTAGAGGATGGTTCAGGCTATGATCTGTAGCAACTTCTGCTTTTATATGTTCATTCACAACGTTTTCATGACACAGGAGGCAAAACATTTTGACTCACCCTCATGTGTGTGCACACACATACACACATACATATAGCTAGAGTTACACTTTAAGATGAACCTGTTTGAACTTACAAGAAAATTCAATTTTAGAACAACCCTCTCTTGTTTGTAACTTGGGGACTTCTATTACCTTCTGCTCTTCATCCCAGTTAACATATACTTTAGGACAAGTTTGTTTCTCTACAAGACTTTTTATTCCCAGAGCTACAGTATTTGGGGGCAGGTTGATGCAGAATAAACAAATATAGTGCACGAAGAGTGGAATAGAGACTCCCAAACATGTACATTCAAGCACTCCTTGATAAAATAATAGAATATTGCAAGCACGTTAGTATCCCGCTCTGTAAAACACTGGGAAATAAACATTTAAACTTACTGTGGTGGGTTTGTAAGTATTTTGCAATCTGGTTGCCTTAATATATACACCTATGGAAACTATTACCACTGTTCTATTTATTTTAATATTTCATGTTATTTGTTTTTGGATTTTTCAGAAAGCAATGAGATTTCTCTTGCCACTGAGCAGAATAATAAAGACATTGGTTGCGATTAAATGCCCACTATGGTAAATTAGCAGTTGGCAAACAGTCATCTTTGTTCATCCAGCTGGCATTTGAAATGGGAGGGTGCTCAACTCCCTCTCAAAAGATATCAGCCTTTAAAGTTGCAACAAAGATAACACAGACCTACTGAAATGCAACCGAAGCATAGATAAATAGCATCTGTTGCGATTTTCCCAATTAGAAGAAGAGCAATAACATACAACGGCCAGCCCCTGCTTCTTCCCACAGTCATAAACGAATGTTGCCCACCACCTGACCTTTCCTGATTATTTTTCATGCAATCTCCTTTTCAACACTCCCATTCATTTATTCCAATGGTCTTGTCTTGGCTGTGAAGAAACATTTTTCATTGCAACTAGAATCAAGAATACAGTGCTATCTCTGACAGACATATATATGTATGGTCCCCATATTTTCAGAACTATGCATGGTTTCACTATCCAATATTTCACTAATTCCCTTGGGATTACCTGTATCAGCTATATTATTTTCTCCAATGCTCATCCCAATTAAAATAACAGTGTTCACTATTTCCTTGGTTTTGCATATCTGCACAAAGTCCAGGAATGTATTCCCTGTAAATATGTACAAACATTTGCGCCAATACACTTTTACTATCTGCACAGAAGACAAACATTGAAATAAAAACAATTACAAAACAAAGAAAATTTAGATGCAGGGATGTATAATAATTTTTTGTATGACAGTTTACTCCAATTTAAGAATGGTTGTTATTTAAAGCCAAGTGAAGGAGAAGGAGGTAGGTTACAGGAAGATTTTCATGAAATGCCCATTTTTCATCTTGTCTGTCTAGTGAAGATCTGGTGCGTTTCCTGTCCCCAATCCTCACTATTTCATCCTTCAAAGAGACAGCTGCTTTGGCACAGCCGTGCAATGTTTAGAACAGACAACTCTGGGAGGTATGGCGGTGGAGGAGGGAGAGGAGGGCAGGGCGAAAGCCTGGAAGGCAGTGCCGAGATGAACTTGCAGCTGAGTCTGCCTGTGGGTTAGCTGTGGCAGCTAAAGGTCCTGTGAAAAAAGGCTGGGCGTCCTTTGCTTGCTTGGCTAGCCTCCAAACTGGAATGGTTCACAGGCCATTTCTCATACTTTGTCTGCTCCAGAGGGTCTGTGCAGCGAACAGAAAATGAATAGCTTTTTTATTGACCTCAAAGAGGTCCTTTTATGGGCACGGCCTACGCCTGTCCTTTTTATTTGATCCCACTTGAGAAGCTGACCTCTGCTTTGCCCTTCCCCAGGCAACAGGTGACATTCCCAGCCACCGTGAGGCTCTCGGGGGTGCGCCTGCCCCCCACTCCCTTGTGTCACAAGTTAACCTAAGGCAACCTTAAGACAAGTGGGCATTCAGCGTCTTCCATAGGGTGGAAAAAGTACCAGAAGGTTGCAACACTGGATAAATCAGGTCTGTGCATACACACATCCATGTATTCTGAAATCTCACATACATTTGCCCTTTGTCTACATTAAGGATCGGAATTGTGCAGCCTTTCAGCTGTTATTAAATCTCATCTCCCAACCTTCTTCATCCCTGGTTATGCTGGCTAGGACTGATGGGAGTTTCAGTCCCCAGCATTTGGAGGGTCAAACAGTTTATGTGGATGGATATATGGCCTTCTCTCTTGTTCTCCTTCCTTCCCACCAGAGTTACAGTGCTATGCACAAAGTATTCCAGTACACTGGTATTTTTAAGATTTCAAATTGTATGTGTATTTTTTTATTTAAAAAAACTACTGAAAAAAACATACATTAAAACGTATATCAATATCTTCTTTTTGTCAGAATTGAATGAATTTGCAGTAATAGTTGGCTCTTCTAAAGAGATCAAGCTTGCCAAGTTTCAGAAGAATAGGAGCAGGGACTTTTGGCAAGAGCAACTTTAATATCATTCAACTGAGTACTGCTCACTCATTCCCCCTGGGATTGATCTCTAGATTTTTTTTAATATCAAAATGATATACAGCACACACACATAATCCGAATATCTAGCATTTTCCAAACACGCACCAGTGTTGCATCATCCCAGACTCCATCACATCCGTTTTCACAATTTTGCTGTTAAGAGAATGAGCAAATCAAAGTTGATGAACGCTGGATTAATCCTGCAATATTTCATCATCCTTCCCTCAAAGGACATGGATTGGAGAGCCTTGGTAAAGTCATGCACGAAGATCAGAAGTTGGGACTGCCATTCACAAGACTACACTGTTCATCTCAGTCTACACTGGTCTTTTTCTAGACTGGGTAGAAATGTACCGGTTTTGAAGGTGCAGTATTGGAATTTCTATATTCTTCTAAATCCAACTGGAAATGAATCCTCAGAATGATTCTGATTCATTTTTATGCTGGCATTCCATTAGTGATTTATTTATATAGGCGCAAATCCAACATATAGTGGTGTAAGTTATTGTCATTGTGGAAACCAGAATTCTCTACTGACCTCATGCAAGGATCAAATTTCTCCCCCAAACCCATCTATTAGTTCCTGCAGCTTTCCCCTCAAAACACCATTTTACTGGATGATGGGGAGTAAGTGGTATCTGGGTATGATCTTATGCTATGTTCATACCAGTGATGGTATTTTCTAGGACTCTGAAGGATATCTAGGAAGACCTGGAAGCTGCCTCATTACCATGTATCTGGCTAGAAAAACCCAGCTAGCCACTTCTCTGCTGCTCCTATGTTCTCCAACAGCCAATAAAATGGTGTTTCTAGAGGTTTGCAGTAGCTTGGGAGACTTGCGCATGCGTCAAAGAAGATAGACGTGCCTAATAGAGCTCCCTGGCTGCAAATGAAATAAAGCTTTTTAAACGCTTTTCTAAAGCCCAGGAAGATTGTAAATCTCTCTCTCTCCATTCTCGAAGCAGAGGAAGTAAAGCAGATAGTGGTTTGAGCAACTGAAACTTGAAACCTCAGAAGACTGGGAGAAGGAAAGAACTGAACGTGAGCTCTAAAATGGCGGAGGGAGTGGAATGGGGGAGGAAGCTGGATCAAATATTACAAACACTCAACGAAATTAAGATAAGCAATGATAGCTTAAAGAAAGGGAATGAGGAATTGAAAGTGCAAGTTGAAATGATTAATATCCAGCTGGGATCAATTGAGGCAAAGGTGCAGCAGTATGAAGGGAAATTTATGGAAGTTGAAAAAGAGACTACAAAACAGAAACAGGAGATAGCCAACTTAAAACAACAGTTAGAAAGTGTAAACCAAAAGCTTCTAAACAAGATTGCTGACCAGGAAGATCGGTCACAAAGGGCAAATATACGTCTGAGAACAGCAGGACAGAACTTTCAGATGAAGGACAATGTAAAACAAAGCATTCTGAGTTGGCTACAGACTTTAACCCACATCATACCAGATGATATAGAAAGAGTGCACTGGGCTTACAGAGGAGGAAAAAAACCCAGGGACATTTTGATCCGATTTACAAGAGAGGCAACGAAGCAAAAGGTGTACAAACAGCTTCGAAAAACAAAGGACCTTACCTTGGAAGGTATAAAGGTTTGGCCTCTCCTGGATCTATCATCAGAGACATTGGCTAAAAGAGCACAGATGAAGGAAATTACAAGAGTCCTGGAGGGAAAGAACCAACGATATACTTGGGCTTTTCCAGCTATCCTGATCGTCTATAAAGATGGGAGAGTATTTAAAGCTGCTGATTTGGCTAGTGTAAAATGGTGTTTCTAGAGGTTTGCAGTAACTAAAAGTGAGTTTTGGGCAAATGAGATGGGAGACACTTTGTAGTTCTGGAACTTTATCACATACAGTATCTCCTGAATAAAGTTGTTAGTCTTGGTCTGTTTTGAAGAAGAGTTACTTTGATTCAAGCATGTCCCAAATCTGTTTGAATCAGGTCTGAGTTTAGGTTTCATGTGAAATCTGAAGTACACCCCTAAGTGGTATTCCATGGCGTGTGTGTGCATGTCTTTGTTCTGGACATCCTGTTAAAAGTTATGATCACATAAACTTGAATTGCGTCATTGCACATTATTTGTATTCTCAGGGGGGAGCTGAGACGCAAATGTACCACTGGGACCATTGTGTAAGTGGAGCCAGCACAATGTTCCACTGCTCAAAAGTCCTGATGCAGCATGCGTCAGTGCACAATAGGGTCTCCCATTGAGCAATGGGGCATCTTGCACACTGCCTTATTATGTATCATTGCAATTTAATGAACATGGCTGCATATCATGTCAGCAATGTGACTCCATAATTTTAAAGTTATGCACTATAGCTTCTGGTACAGGATTTTGGCCCCAGAGTTAGATAAATTTGCTACATTGGCTTCATTTGTAAATGGAATACTTTTTTCTAGTTTGCTGAACTCTCACAAACAAATTCTGTTTTGGTAGCATGCTTTGGTATAAGGGTGGAGAGAAGCTGAATACGTCTTGAATGTGTACAGAGTGAAAGATTTCCTGTAACCTAGCAATCTGCAATTCAGCAGACTCCCTCTGGTTTCTAAGCTTGTGTTTGACTGCCCAGGTTTTCATGTTTTCTTTTCTTACCCATGGGGACTAGAAACGTGTTCTTTTAAATGAAAGACTAGACTCAGAGGATGTTATCCAAGCTCTGTCCTGAGAGCCATGGCTGCACTACAAAGAAGTCATTTATAGATGAGCACAGACGGAGCCTTATTTGTCATTTTCACGGGAGTAAGTTAAAGGACCAGCAAGACAAGTCACTTTCAAAACTAAGTGTAGAGCTCCAGCAAAAGGGGGATATTGATCTTGTCCATTGTTTGTATTCAATCAAATTGTGTATTGTTTGGATGCTATGTAATTCTATTCTATGTGTGGCATTTTGAATGCTTTGTTAGCTGCCTCCAATCCCTTTGGGAAATATTATTATTATTATTATTACTTTTATTATACTGAACTAAATAAAATAAAATTACAACCTCAATCTGGATCACTTGTATACAAGCACAAATAATATGATATCATATTAAAGGGTTTACTGTACTATCACATCTGTGCAGACATACAGTACATGGCCCATATTATAGACATGTAGAGTTGGAAGGGACCCTAAGGGATGTCAAGTTCAACCTCCCGATAGTGGAAAAACTGATAGCTAAAACACTCCAAAAGGTCATCATCCAACCTGTGTAAAAAAATGTCTGATCTCATACATTACTCCTTCTACAATTACAGCGTACTCAAGTGTAATCCTATACATATCTAATCAGAAAGAATTCCCACAATATGGACAGAAATGGGGGATTTGTTAGCCTAGCTGTTTCCACTCTGACATACTAGTTTCAAACATACACAATTATTTTAAACAGAAGAAGATTTTAAACAGGGGGGAATGCATTCAGAAATTTCATCTCCTATATGCCATCTGAAGTGGTAAAGGCAGGAAAACATGCTTCACAGGCATTTGCTGATAATCTCTTTTGTCAGCAAGTGATGGGAGAGGAGGTAATTAACACAGAGAACAATGGGTCAGCTCTTAGTTATATGCACAGACAGAATTTGAGATATTACGTGCTATTAGACATTCAACATGAATCAGAATTATATAATATTTGGAATCTATAAAATACCATAGGTCTCTTTCATACTATACAGCAATTGCGTACAACTTTAACTGGCATGATTGCATGCAATTAAGTCCTGAGCTTTGTACTTTGGTGAGGCATTAGATTTCTTTGTCAAAGAATTCTAAATATCTCCCCAAACTCCAGGGGCCTTTTCATAGTTCACATTTGTAGCATCATGATTCAACTCTTTGAGATTTGCAATTTGGTGAGGCACTCTTCCTTCAACTGCATACCCAAGGACTTGGTGTGATGGACTTGTGGTAGTAAAAGTAGGCGCAGAGTGCTGTAACTGTGTAGTATGAAAAAGCCCAAGATCCCATAGGATGCAACCATGGTATTGACATAATTATCAATGTGCTATAATGATGAAAAGAGAACTTGGATTTCTGCTAACAAAGAGAAATAGTCCATACATACTGCAGGAACTCCAGAGAGTGCCACTGGTATAAAGCTAAAGTGAAAGCCTAAGAATTGCCACTGCTTTTACGAATATTTGAGGAACAGTTGCTTAGTTTAATTTATCATTGTTGTATTGTTTGCTCCAAATAGTAACACCTCCCGTACCAAAATAACTTGGACAAACCTGAGTTCAAAGTACATGGTTTGGAGAAGAGCACTGTTCTGGCTGCTATACAGAGATCTTCAAAGGGCCATATCTATAGTAGTAGTAGTAGTAGTAGTAGTAGTAAATTTTATTGATTAGCCCTTAGGTCATATCACAATACCAAACCCAACAAAAAGGCTTGATAAAACAATAGTAATATATACATTGTTCCATTAAAAGATATGAGGCCCCTCCCCAATTCTCCTATACACCTGTTGCAGGATTACAAAATTTCCCTCTAAAACCTGCTTCCCAATGCGGAGCAAATGGAAACCTGATCTGAGCAGGACAATGAATGGAGAGAATATTAATGTTTTCACTCTCATTTTTCAGTCATTGAGAAGAGCATGGCAATGGCAGAACTAATGCAGTGGCTGCTCTTGACATGCACCATTGGGTTTTTTTTTACTGGAATGCCCTGGGAGTCCCATTATTGTGCAATTCAGAACAGTACTGTCCATGGGAATCACAACTTTTGTGGCCTCTCCCTGCCACATCATGTCACAGGTCAATGCAATGTTAGGGTTATTCCAAAAGAATATGTTAGTTACATCTCTTTTGGATTATTGCAATGGACTTTATGTGGAGTTACATTTGAAGTATGCTCAGAACATTTAATTGATCCAAAGAGTTGCAACCAGATTATTACTTGGGGCTGGTTGCATGGGTGATATAGCTTCCCTGCTCTGCTGGTTGCCGGTCAATTTCCAAGCACTATTCAAAGTGGTGCTAGTGACCTGTAGGGCTCAGATCAATTTTATCTGAAAGACTGTTGTCTCCCATACAAACTGACAGATCACTCTGGCCCACAACACTCACAGGTATGTTTGGATAGAGCATGGGATTTTGGGCTGCATAAATAGGAGTCTAGTCTCTAGATCCAGGGAAGTTAAGCAACCCCTCTATTCTGCCTTGGTCAGACCACACCTGGAATCAAGCTGTGTCCAATTCTGGGGACCACAATTTAAGGGAGATGTTGACAAGTTGGAATGTGTCCAGAGGAGGATGACTAAAATGACCAAGAGTCTGGAGAACAAGTCCTATAAGGAGCGGCTTAAAGAGCTGTGCATGTTTAGGCTGCAGAAGAGAAGGCTGAGAAGAGACATAATAGCCATGTATATATGTGTGTGGGAAGTCATAGGGAGGAGGGAACAAGCCTGTTTTCTGCTGCCCTGGAGACTAAGCCGCAGAACAATGGCTTCAAACATCAGGAAAGGAGATTCCACCTGAACTTCCTAACTGTGAGAGCTGTTCAGCGGTGGAACTCTCTACCCCGGAGTGTGGTGGAGGATCTTCTTTGGAGGCTTTTAAACAGAGGCTGGATGGCCATCTGTTAGAGGTGCTTTGGATGCAATTTTTCTGCTTCTTGGCAGGGGGTTGGACTGGATGGCCCATGAGGTCTCTTCCAACTCAATGATTCTATGATTCTATGGGAGAGCCCCTTAATTAATGATCCTAGGCACTACAACTCATTTCCAGCACTTTTTGCTATCTTTTTTCAGACAGGTGAATATCTTTGATAATTGATTTTTTTTAGTGGAAACAGGTCATGCATAATGTACCAGAGTTTTTTCATTGTTGTCATTTAATTATTTATGTTTTTAACTAGTTTAAATTTTTAAAGGTTTAATTGCTTTTTAATTTTCACATGCTGTGAATGTGTTACCATGTTTGTTTTAACAGTTGTAAGCTGCCATGAATCTGAAGCTGGGAAAAAGTCAGGATATAAATAAACAGACGAGACAGCCATGCAGTGTTGGTTGTAGAAACTACCTCTGATGCCATCAGCACGACAGACGTTAAACTAACTTCCCAAAGATGAGGGAAGTAGAGAGAAAGGAAAAACAAAACAATCCTAGAAAGGAAGGGAAAACAAAAATATGAAATGAATATGAGTAGGTAAACAACTGTGATGAGTGAATTCTAATGAATAAAGAAATGAATTTGGTCTTTAATATTAAAATCAAAAACAACAACGAATTGGCATATTTCTGGCAGTGCTTTTTCATAGCCTAAACCAATAATATGAATAACAAACTCTGTTCAAACTCTCCCAATCGCCCTGTTTTCAGTCTAAGAAAACTTCCTTCCTTCCTTCCTTCCTTCCTTCCTTCCTTCCTTCCTTCCTTCCTTCCTTTCCTTCCTTCAGCATCAACTAGAGTTGGTATCACCCAGTGTCCCATTCCATGAACATTCTTCCATAACAGGATATTCACAATATGGTTGGTAACTAAAATACCACAACTAGACAAAATCAGTGACTATAAAAAAGAACAAGCAAAACAAAACAAAACAAGAGTGTTTGCAGACAAAACCATGTGATTTGAAGTATCATTGCAATTGGGCAGTAATGACAGCTCCAACCAGTAAAAGAAAATAAACATAGAGATTTGCAGGTATTCTGATATAATACATATAAACTGAGCTGACAAAAATGTTTTTGTGGTTATATCTAGTGACAGGAACATTTCTATAAAATAATATATTTCTGCTGGAACGCTGCACAATTTTTGTATTTATAGAAAGTCATGTTGGTGTCACCCACTCTGATAGTGTCACCTGGCAGTGATGCCACTGCTTCCTTCCTTCTTGGACAATTGCATTGATGTTTCCACTTTCCTTATTACCCCCATGTTCAGCCACAGGTTAGTCTGGCCCTGCAAGGGCAGCAGAAAAGAGCTCTGCCTCTGAGGCTGCTCAATGTGCCTGTGAACTGGTGACTATGCAGGGGCAATGTGCTGGGAGGTGGGGAGGTGCTGTTGAGTCACAGGGTCTGTGGTATCAGTTAGGCCAGGGAATTGTCTATGAGGAAACTGCAGAGAGACGGTCCCAGTGGCTGCATCTGGCCGCTAATGAGCTTTCTGGTGGCAGCATCATTCTCATCAGCCTCCATTTGTTTTTACAGGCTGCCCTTTGTTGACTTTAAGCTTGGGTGGCTCTTTTTTTCCTTGCCACACAGTACAAACATTCTCAGGCGTTAAGCTTTCCTTGCCCTGACGGCCCCCTGTTCATCTGGGGACTGCGTGGGAGCTAAATATAAACTTGATTGATAGCTTTTAACCCAGGGAAAGTCAGGATGCTATTTTCCTGTAAAATGTTTGATTGTCTGTGCTCTCTCCCCCTCCTCCCATCCCCCATTTCTCTCCTTTTTGTTTGTTTGTTTACCGGAGTGTCTTGAAGGCACTATGGTTTGCCTTCAAAAGGGAAGTTCTCTCCAGTCTTGCTGCAAAAGTGTGCTTTGTTTTTAAAAGCTGAAAACCCTCATGGACGATACTTCCTCTGTCTGAACATAAAAACAGAGCAATCAGTCAGGCTCTTTAAAACAGATGATTCCCTGGCCAGAACATTTCCAGATCTTTTTTCACTGTGCTCAGTGGACTCTGCTTCCACGCAGAAGTAGCCACGGAGTCTTTAGCTGTGTTTTTCCATGCTCTGCTATCCCTAGCAAAGTGTCTCCTCTCTTTTGTTGTACCATACTGTCTGCTTCAAAAGCCTAGATATCCTAAGCGGCATCAGATCTTGTCTGATCTTGGAATCTAAGCAGAATCAGCCCTGGTTAGTATTTGGATGGGAGATTGCCAACAAATACCAAATGTTGTAGGACAGTGTTTCCCAACCTTTTTTGAGCCACAGCACACTTTTAACATTAAAAAAATCTGGGGGCACACCACCAACCAAAATGACACAAAATAACACTCTAACATAATAAAGAACGGCTGGGGGATGGTGGTCTGATGGGAGCAGCTGCTGGGAGTGCCGAAGTTGGGGGAGGGGAAGGAGCCAGGCCATCCCCCTGGCTTCAGCTCTCCCACAGCTTCTCCAGCCTTGAGGGGGCAGTGCCAAGCCAGCGGTGGCAGAGCCAGCACATTGCTGGTTTGGAACTGTCCCCTCAAGGCTGAAAAAGCTCTGGGAGAGCTGAGGCCGGGGGAGGGGCCAGGCCGCACCATGCCCCACCCCCTCCCTGGCTTCACCTCTCCCACAGCTTCACCAGCCTTGAGGGGACAGTGCGAGCGAGGGGCGGGAGTCATGGCCCCCGTCCCTGGTGCCGCTCTCTGCCATGACTCTCACCCCTCACTCGCTGAAGCCGCGCAGAGGAGGAGAAGCATGAGCGGTGAACGGGCTTCAGTGGGCGGGGCTCCTCCTCTACGAGAGTGGGCAAGAGTCATGGTGGATTGGAGGCTGGCTGGGGAAACGGCTGAAGGAGGCGGCACCCCGGCCCCTTCTTCTTTTTCTTCGCCGCTGCCTGGCCCTACCTCCTCCTCACCCAAGCAGCAGGAGTTCAGCAGGAGGAGGGGGGAAGGAAGGGGGGCAGAGAGCTTTTCTCGTGGCACAGCAGGAGGTCCATCACGGCACACTACTGTGCCACGTCACAGCGGTTGGGAAACACTGTTGCAGGACATACTGCAGAGGAAAGAACTGGCAAAACCATCTCTTAGTATTCCTTGTCTAAGAAAGCCCTATAAAATTCATGGGGTCATCATAAGTCAAAAGACACTTTGAAGACACAAATATACAAATATCTCAATTTGAATCCCACTCTGAGAGACTTCAAGAAGTGCTGCGTCTTCTCCCATCAAAGATCCAGCATTGTGAATATTCTCATCAATCAATCAGACAACCAATTAATCTCTGGGAGGAAATGAAGCAAGATAGCAACCACTGAAGGAAGCAAAAGAGTTCTAGATCTGCACTGGAACAGAGACTTTGTAACATCATTTTAAAAGGTGATTAAAGTGAAGCCAAAAGATGCACACCAACATTAGCCTAACTTCTAACTGTAGCCTAAATTCTAAGGCAGAATTACTGTATAAAAGAATAAGTCTTGCTGTTGATAAAACAGTATGGGTTCTGAAAATGAAAGCACCACTTCACCAATCATTTTGGACTTTTTGAGAGCCCATCCAGACAGGACCTATTATGCGGGAGATCCCATTGTTTTACTAGAGACATCCAAACAATGCTTCCAGCAAAACCAAATTAATCCAAGACAAGGCAGGCAAACCCTGTTTTGTCCTGAATCAGTTTGATACTCCATTAGACCCGGGTCTTCCTGAAAGACCTGGGTCTAATAAAGTATGGGCCCTGTGGAGACAGATCCCTGGTTAGTCCTGGGACCACTGAGAGGTCAATCTGCAGAGCCCAATTTCCTTCTTCGTCCTGGTGGGCCTGGAGAAACAAAGAGGGTAACTAGCCCCTCCCCAAATCTCCCACGAAAACCTTTAAAATAAAAGATAAAACTTACCCAGCCGCCATTATGCCTTTTAGCTCTTCCCCCTCCTCTCCCAGCACTACATTGGTACAGTAAAAAAAAACCATAGGCATAATGGTAGCCAGGTAAGTTATTTTCTATTTTGAGGCCTTTTTCGGGGGGGAGGATGTATTGGTGCCCTCCTGGGAGATACCAGGAGGGCATCTAGACACACAATTTAAAGGGCGGTGTGTGGACTTTAACCCACACCATAGCATGTTTCTAAAACCCTTTTCGGAGTGGATTAAAGTGCTCTCTGGAAGCAGCCTGAGAAAGCCAACAAACTAATATTAGGGCTATCTAGCAGATGTTGAACTCTTAAATTTCCAAAATGTCTTTTGATAAACATCTTCATAAGAGGCTCCCGAATAATCTTCACAGTTGTGGGATAAAAAGAACAACTAATCTTTGTACTGAAAACTTAGTAAAGAAGAGCAAAGAGAGTGGTGGAATAATGGACAATTTTTGCCACAAGCGAAAATAAGCACTAAGTCTTCAAAGAGCTGATATCATGTTCCCTGTTTGGTTGATGCACGCTGGAAAGGAAAACAGGAGGAGAAATAAAACGAAGAGGCATCCTAGTCAGTGTTTTATCCACCATATCATGCAATCTTTTTTCCATTGTTGGAAAGATGAGTAGAATAAGATAAATATTGAAGTGTTTTTCTTGCCACAGAATAAAAGTAAGCTTGTGTACACATAAAAACAAACAGTTTCCCGGGAATTATGCTTGATGATGGCCTGGCCATTCTAGTCAATGAACTTTCCTGTTTCATTTTTATTTGTTTTTTAAAACACATGCTTAAATCTCTCCAAACTAAAACAAAAAGTTTTTTTATTAAAGATATATCTTGCCTTCTCATTTCAACACTTCTGCAAATTGGCTTACAATCTTAAAAATTAAGCAGAAAATGCCCTCCCCCAAAATACATTTGAAAAATCAATAAAATTGTGAAACTAAGAAGCTTAGCAATAGCCCCAAAATGTCCATTCATACTAGATCCAAATATTCTGACTCAAACTCATCTGACACCCAGGCAGGGCCGTAGCCAGGATTTTGTTTCGGAGGGGGCTGAGTTTGGTTCGGGGGGGGGGGGGGGGCTGAGACTGGGTGGAAGAGGGTCTACCCTAGCAAATCTTTTGTATTGTTATCCCAATAACCCCATTAATGTGGGATATAATGAGCATGGTGATCAGATCATGATATGAATAAACATAACAGTTTAAATAATGTACCAGTAAGGCCTTTTCGCAGACCACCCTGAGAATTTCAGGGGGGCTGAAGCCCCCTTAGCCCCCCCCCCTGGCTACATGCCTGCACCCAGGCAAATATTACAGGATGTACATCTTGACTGCAACTGGTTGCTTCTATAATACTGGTGGAGTGAATCTCCTTTGGCTTTTAGTATAAACCAGATCTAATTTTATAAAATTGGCCTCATGCAATGTGCATAAGGTGTACATAAAACATAAATGAATTTGTTTTTAGATTTGGGTCCCATCTCCAAGATACAGTAGAGTCTTGCTTATCCAAACTTTGCTCATCCAACGTTCTGTATTATCCAACACAGTCTGCCTCTCGCCAGATCCACAGCTATTTTAATGCATTTCTCTCCTTCCTTCCCCTCCCTCCCTCTTTCCTTCCTTCCTTCCTTCCTTTTTGTTTACTTCTCTCCTTCTCTCCTTCTTTTCCTCTTCCCTTCCCCCCTTTCTTTCCCTCTTTCTCCCCTTTCTTCCTTCTCTACCTATTCTTGGACTGCAACTCCCAGCAGTCCTTCTGATCAATCAATCTACCTACCTATCTATCTCTATCTAATTTATCTATCTTACCTATCTGGAGGATTGCTGGGAGTTGCAGTCCAGGAATAGGAAATTGGAAATATGCATGGATTGGGATGCTCTCAAAGAAATCCAAGGAGAAGAAAGCTTGCAGCTTGGAAGTAGTTCATATGGATCATCCTCCTATCCTACAGGGGATGCTGGGAGCTGTAGTCTGAAAGGGAGTGTGGATATGCTTGTGTGTGTTTTGTTTGCCAGGGGGGAAGTTGTTTTTGCGCATGTGCTGTAGCATCTTTTTGCTTTTTTGGCCTTTTAAGTCCTTTCTGTTGTGTTGTTCAGTATTTTTTATGAGTGATGGTCATTTGTTGGCCTGATAGGTGTATTGTGTCGAAATTTCATGTCAATTTGTCCAGTGGTTTTTGAGTTATGTTAATCCCACAAACGAATATTACATTTTTATTTCTATAGATTGTCCTCCCAACCTTGTTATATGCCTGCAAAACATGGACGTCACACTCAACTTGTGGAATGATTCCATCACCTTCGCCTTTGAAAAATCCTGCTAATCTCTTGGGAAGACAGATGGACAAATATCAGTGTTCTGGAAAAAGCAAAGATCACCAGCATTGAAATGATTATCACCCACCATCAACTTTGCTGGACTGGGCACATTGTCCGAATGCCCAATCACCATCTCCCAAAGCAGGCACTTCATTCTCATTTAAGAACAGAAAATGGAATGTCGGTGGACAGCAAAAGAAATTTTAAAATGAGCTTAAAGCTCATCTTTAAAAAGGGAGTATAAATACCAAGAACTGGGAAGTCCTGGCACTCAAGCATTTTAATTGGAGATCATCTGTTACCAATGGTGCTATGGATTTTGAAGAGACACAAATAGGGGGTGAAAGGGAGAATGGGCCAAGAGGAAGGCGCATCAAGCAAACCCTTGCCATGACCACTTTCCACCTGGAACTCTATGTCCTCAATGGGAAAGACAATGCGGAGCAATAACAGGTCTCTATGGTCACGTATGAATCCACAACTAAGGCAATTATACTTGGTCATGAGTGATTCACTCATATGTGTGTGTGTGACTGTGTGCGCACATTCGTTATTATCACATACTGTATATATATAATGTGTGTGTGTATTTATATGTCTATAGAGGGAATCCTACTGAAATGAAGTGTGTGTTTATACAGACAAACAGACAGTTAGAGATGCACACAAACACACACACGCACATTAAAAGCAATCCTGTATGTATTAAATTAGTATGGAAATGTATAGAAATGATCATGGAATTTTTTTTAAGTTGCAACAATTGGAATCAACCGAACCCGTAAGTGGACAAATAGGAAAGCAAGAGGAGCCAGCCTTGCTAATCCATTCTTTTCTGTCTGTAAAGGAACAAATTTCTTTTCTTTCTGTTGCTGGGGTAGCCTTCTGGGGCTTTTAGTGCCACCTAGCTAAATAGCTGAAGAGAACATTCACGTGAAATGGAGAGAACAAGGAAAAGGGAACAGGGCAAGCACGTACAGTGCTTTATAAGACTGGTAACAATGCCTGTCCATGATTTCTGAATCTGCATGCTATAATTTATTTACAGTACTGCATATGGAGACTGCTTTAAATCAATCTGGGTGTAAGTAGTGGAGGTGAATATGATTTTAATATCATTAAATGTACTTCTTCACAATTGTTTTCTAATCATATTTTAATTACTTTCAGCATGGTACCATTCATTTTCTTATTATTCCTGTCATGATGACATGCATATAATAGAAATCTAATCTAACATTAGTCTGTTAATGGTGAGGTGATTGATTGATTGATTGTATGTTTGTGTCTCTGTGCGCTTTCAATACACCTGTCAACTTATGGCAACCCCATGGATTCTGTAAGGTTTTCTTAGGCAAGGAGTATTCAGAGAAGATTTTGCCAATTTTTTCCTCTGAAATATAGCTTTTCAGCACCTGGTATTTGTTGGCAGTTTCTATGTTTACTTAGTTGTAAATCCCACTGTGTCCAAAAGGGCTTATTCTGAGGTAAAGGGACTTTATATTTACGTCAGACTGCAAGGGCACCAGAGAAGGTCCTGCCAAACACCCTTGTAACATTTTAAACACTTCCAAAATTGCAATAAAATACAAATCACAAATCAGTCTTTGCAGCCAACTAAAACAAGCACAGTGAGCCATTATGGTGCGGTGGTTTGAGTGTTGGACTAAGACTCTGGGGACCAGGGTTTGAATCCTTGCTTGGCCTTGGATAAGTCACACTCTCTCAGCCTCAGTGGTAGGGAAAAGCAAAGAACTCTTTGCAGGGAAAACCTTTTGATAGATTTATCTTAGGTTTGTCCTAAGTTGGAAAAGTCTCAAAGGCACACAGAACACCAATAAGTATACTTTACAGTCAGCTAAAACTTTACATCCAACTAAAACAAGTACATACATAGTAACAAGTAATAGAGATTATCAGAGTCGGTTGGAATCAGCATTCTGTCTCATCTGCCATAAGCCTGCCTCATATTTTCAGAATATGAGCCTAGTGCTTAGTAAGACCTTCAGAAGGAAAAGTACCACTGATTAGTGAACTAAGCTTCTGCCAGGGTCTCCAATTTGGTTTGGGGTCTCCTTCAACTGTTTGGAACTGGGCCCAATTCAGACTGAATCAATCTAGGACCAAAACAAAGGGTGCCGTGTTTCACATATTTTAATATATTTGTTTAATGGTTGTATTGTTTCTAACTATGTATTTTAAATATTTCGATGTTTAGTTCTATTTTAATGTGTGTATGTTCTTAGGTCTTAAATTATATATTGTATTGCTTTTATTGTTAGCTGCTTTGGGTCTCTTTTTAGAGAGATAAAGCAGGGCAGACATATAATAATAATAATAATAATAATAATAATAATAATAATAATAATGCAGAAGTCTCAGATTGACATTCTATCCCCACTGACTTCCGTTGTGAAATCAGAAATTGCTATATTTTTCATACAACTATATTAAACTTGGATTCTTGGTAAAGCCTAAAGAGATTAAAATCAAAACATCAAAAATAGCCTGGAGCGCTAAAGCATGGTAACAAAAATTTCCCCATGCCCGGAAATGCTGCCACATGCCCTCTATGGGTCATGGGGCCAATTTTGCTATGGTTTTAATTGTATTGTTTCTTTAAATGTGAACTGCTTTAAGTTCCAATTTTAGGGGAATGTGAAATTAATGGAGTTGGCAAATAAACTGGTCAAAAAGCAGACTGAACTCTGAGCATAATCTTTCCAGCTTCTTAAGCAGTCAAGGTGCAAAGCTTGAGAAAATCTGGAAAGCATGCCAAGGTCAAAGAGTCTGGAATACAAGAAAACGGAAAAAATGGAATACAGCTACCTAAGGCAGTTGTTGACTCCAATAACCTATGCCTCTGGTGGCAGTTCATACCTAGATGCCTGGCAGAAAAGGGCTGATAGTAATCGTTTATCAGGATCAAGTATTAGGTGGGTGACATTTCATTCCTACAGTAGCATAGTGGGCATCACAAAAACTTGATGGACTGGAAAATGAAGAGTAATTTTTGACAACAGTTCTCACCATAGGTTGTCAAGCGCTGTTTTGAGTTTAAATAATTGTTTTATATGCTTGTGGTTTTATTTTTTATTGTATTGTGTGTTTATTTTATGTGTTGTTCCAGGCACATTATGCTGTATGTAAGCCTCCCCGAATCTGTTGTTGTTGTTGTTGTTATAGCACGGGATTATACAACAAACCAAGGAAAAGGGGGGGGGGGAAATCTTCTTGCACCTGTGAGTGTCTAATTGGATTTACAATCTAGACTTCACTCCAGATGAATCTAAAGTCAAACTAGATGCAACATTTGTTGTATGACCAGCCCTGGCATGTAAGGGTTTCTTAAAAAAAATAAACAATGCATGTCGGGAGGCTTTACCTATTTTCCCCTGCAAAAGTCCAATCAGAACCATGTCTGCTATATGTGATGGGCGAATAAAACCCTTGAGTTCTGCACTATATTAAACTTGGATTCCCTTTCTTTTTGCCAGCTCTTTTGTCGTTTAAAATATGGTCTAATTATCAAAACAATTGCAGACCTGAGCTCATATTCAAGTACCATCATTTTTTCTTTTCAAAACTGATGTGAGATGGATGTTCTTTAACTAAATATTTTAAAACCAGTGTGAGCAATTGTAGTGAGTCTAGGTTCCTGCTGTGGGTACCATACATATTCATACACATCATGACACTGCTAAAATTGAGCTAAACTGGGGAAACGGAGCCCCGGATAGCACAGTGGTTTAAACCGCTGAGGTGCTGAACTTGCAGATTGAAAGGTTGCAGGTTTGAATCTGAGGAGCGGTGTGAGTTCCCGCTGTCAGCCCCAGCTTCTGCCAACCTAGCAATTCGAAAACATGCAAATATGAGTTGATCAATAGGGAAGGTAACAGCGCTCCATGTAGTCATGCTGACCACATGACTTTGGAGGCGTCTATGGACAACGCTGACTCTTCGGCTTAGAAATGGAGATGAGCAGCAACCCCCAGAGTCTGACATGACTGGACTTCATGTCAGGAGAAAACCTTTACCTTTTCTGGGGAAAACCCTTAAAACTTAAGGGGTGTTCCGATGTTGCTGCTAAATGATGATAGCAAACTGCAAAAAATCTTCTAAAACAAACATTTTAGGTGTTTAGATAGGTTAATAGGTTTTAAATAGTTTTAATAAGGTTTAAGTGTTTATTTTAATGCTTCCAATTGTTAATTCTATTTTAGTGTTTGTATGTTTTTTTAATTTAAAATTGTATATTGTATTGTTTTTGTGTTAGTCGCTTTGGGTCTTTTGTTAGGGAGATAAAGCAGGATAGAAATAACAATAATAATAATTTTACACTTGCTTAATGAGGTTTTAGCAGTAGAACAAAAATCATCTTGAGGCCGATACTTTCAATATCTTCTCAAGGGAGACTTTGAAAAGTGAAAGCAAAATGCATGACCACAGATTAGGAAAACACTGTTATCTTCTTCCAGAAAAATGCAGTCTTGACCACTGAACTTCACTACATTTTCCACAGAATGCTGGAAAGTCAATTGTGAATGTTACAATAGCTTCTTTTACATACATTGAATTTTTTCTAAAATTCCTCACAAATGTCTTCTCGGTATAGTTTCCCCTTTGCAGCCAACACCGGACAAGAGCAGTTCCTGTAATAATTTTATGTATGAGAATTGCTTTTGTTTGATTGCTTTTCAAAAGTTTCTATAGCATTTTCCAGACCTGAACATGAGGCCCAAAGGCACAAATTGGCAATAGTCATCTGGAAAAAATGAGGCATGTGATTCATCACTAAATGCTTATTGCTGAACAGAAGGCATCACAGTCAAATTGCTCCTTCCAAGACGGCCTCTAGGCTCAGTTTTCATATGTTGCGTCTTTCTTATTTTGCAGGAGTGGAAACTCATATATGGAGTTGAGTAGATAGGAGCATTTTGCTCTCCATACTTGGGCTCTTCCTACTTTTCTGCTTGATGCCTCCTTGAAATATGAACACAATCCTATATTGTCACTGCATAATGTAAATATCAACTGGTGGAGTTAACTAATAACTACATTAGCTCCACACAACTGCCATGCAGAATAGCACAATGTGTTCATTGAACTTTTTTCTGACTCGTTTGATCAGAAACAATGAATAAAAAGTCAAAGAGCATTCCAGCAACTAGCAAACCTGAGTACCTCCCTGGGACCAGGCATGTAGCCAGGGGGGGGGGCTAAGGGGGCTTCAGCCCCCGAAATTCTCGGGGTGGTCCACGAGAAGGCCTTACTGGTACAGTATTTAAACTGTTATGTTTATTCATATCATGATCTGATCACCATGCTCATATCCCACATTAATGGGGCTATTGGGATAACAATACAAAAGGTTTGCTAGGGTAGACCCTCTTTCACCCAGTCTCAGCCCCGAACCAAACTCAGCCCCGAACCAAAATCCTGGCTACGGCCCTGCCTGGGACCCATGTAAGGTGAAAGATTTATACGATCTGAAGAGAAACCAGAGTTTGGGACCCATGTATATTTTATTAAAGTGAGAACTGAATCTAGTTTGGTTCCTAATCTATCCTGGAAATTAGTGAGGGGAGGGGTACATTTGCAAAAGAACATGGATCCTTAGTCCTTGCAGTGCAGGGGCAAACTACAGATCAATAAAGTAAGACAAAAGCTAGCAGGAATACAACATATAGTGCATTTATTATCATATGAAGTACATTTTAAAAGATATTTAATTTTCATATTATGAGAGCTAACCATTTCAAATCTTCAAAAATATGGTCTTATTTGTCACCAAATTAGAAAGGATTGCTAGTCCTTACAGTACCAAACATTATCAGGTAGGCTAACTACAACACTTGATGATCATTTACATCCCAAGGTTAGGACAGCAGATGTGATGATGACCTACAAATGACTTCTAAAGTTCTCCACGCCATCTATTTTGGTAAAAGAGGACTCCGGCTATAAATGCTTTCTCTTTCCTGTAGGGAGAACGTTGCCCCTCTTCCTGCTCGCTGTTGTTGTCTCATCATTGGCTCAGGAAGTCATTTATCTCCAGTCATGTTGTTCAACAGTGATTCGGCTCCCTGAGTCCTCCTCCTTTGCTTCATTCACTTGTCACGTTCGCCAGTCCCTGGCCTTCCTCTATTCACAGAACAAACAGGAAGAGGGGACCCCGCTGTCTGGGAGGCAAGCCTCACACAATGGGCTGACATGAGAGCGCAAGCAAGAACTTTTGAGTGTGTGACACCATTTCCCCCCATTGATGCTGATGGACAGGCTCCCACCAGTTCCTTAAGGGCACTACAAGCAAGCAGGAGCAGCTGGGAGGAGGCCAATGCTTGCTAGCCACCACTTGTTGTCATAGGAACCCCATCGGCTGTCTCTACTGGAAGAGGGATTGTCCTTTAAATCCTTTACGAAGAGGCAGAAAAGATTATTTTAAAAATAGAATATCAAACACTAGGAAGTAAGTTCAAAAATAAAGCACAATTCCTGTGTTATATTAATGGTAATTCTCCAGCTAGAAATGTCAAAGGTACAATGGCCATACTTATTTGTAAACTACCCAGATAAATTTTGCTCTTAGGTAGTATAACAATTGTAAACAAATAAACAATTTAAATAAATCTACATGTATTTGAAGTAGCCTCAGCTAGGTACCTATTTTGCATCAGCAATAAATGGTATGCAAGGCGAAGATGTAGCCAAACAGAACTTTAGCTGAAAGGGTAGCCCATAGCTGACACAGGGGAGAAACTTAAGCAGTGGTTGTTCCACAGACCAAAAGACTTGTTTAAGAGAAAGAAAATTAGCAAATACAGAAGGGCATTTCAAGAGCTGGTTTTCATACATACTCGCAGTCCTGAACCAGCATGAGTGAACTAATTATTTGCAAGCTAATATATAAAATCCTTTCCTTTTAATAAGCATCAGGCAATACACTTAATCTAGTGAAGTTCTTACCCTGTACATCCTGGGCTTAAAGCCAACCTTAAAAACTGTGGCATAGACACAACTGGGAAGCCCTGACCTTTTGAGTGCTCTAACTGAAGATCAGCTGTGACCAGCAGTGCTGCAGAATATGAAGATGCATGAATGGAGAGCAAAAGGGAGAAATGTGCCACGAGGAAGGCAACCCTAACCAGGACTGCCTTCCACCTGGAAACTGATGCCCTCACTGTGGAAGAACATGCAGATCAAGAATGGAGCTCCACAGTCACCTACATACCCACCGCCAAGACATTACACTTGGAAGGCCATCATACTTGGACAACGAGGGATCGCCTAAGTAAGTAAGGAAGGAAGTAAGGAAGTAATACAATCTGCTGTTTAATAAGCGCCGGACAATACACTAAATCTGATAAAGTTCTTACCCTGTCTATTCATGAATGTCTAGAACTTTTCATCAAAAAATCAACCCCAAAAACTTGGGTCAACTTATCCACTGGTCAATGTGAATATGGTACCTTAATTCTTATTTTTTAAACCCATTTCTGAATAAAGTAGCAAAAGGCAAGAGCTTAATCTGCCTTGGAAGGACATAAAAGAACCACCAACCCCATCTACTTTCTCTGTTGTGGCACTGCTTCTGGTTTTTGAAATGCCTGGGTGGAGAAATGGCGTTGGCAGCCAGAAGTGGCTAGTCCTCTGAGGTAGCTTTCCCCACTTCTCAGAATGACTCTCAGTATACCTACTTATCACATCAAAATCCATAATTTTGCCCCCCATACCTGCCCTTGACTTGTACATGAAGTATACTTATACATTAGTATATATGATAATTTTGCTTCTATTCAGATTTGTAAAATATTAGACATTGTCAAATACAAAGAGGAGTATTATTATCTCTGCTTAGTATGTTGGACTGTTGCTTTCAGAACACATTCTCACATGTTGAAATCTGTTGAGCAGGAAGATAAATTCTCATGATACTCCTGTTACAAAAACATAGGAGTTACCTTCAATGTCTCACAGAAAAGTTTTAAAATGCTCTTGAGAATAGGTGTTTCCAGCAGATGCTTTCTACACATGAAATGGAAACATATTGATGAGAGATTTAGGAATAGATAAAATCAGCTTTCTACAACTCGTTGATCTCCAGCAGTGTATTGAGCTACAATTCTCAACCATAATTTCAATATGACAAATGACTAGCAGCAATCGGATTTTAACTCGACAACACCCAGCTGCTGCTGCTGTATTCTAAATCTACTAAATGAGGTAATATAATGACCACTTTATATTTTATTTGCTATCAATACATTAGATATAACAGCACTGCTTTTAAATTGAGTTTCTACTTCATATAATATACATGAAATTGTTTTCAGGAAGGTTAACTCATAAGATCATAAAATGTAGCTAGACAAAGTAAAAAAAACTTCTCCTTTTCACAAGATGGTACATCTTAAAGCACAATCTGAAAAATTTACTCTCTTTTTTTGGAGTGCAGCTCCTAGATTCCCTCAATCACCTTGGCCTTTGGCCAAGGTTCCTAGGGGTTCTGAAAACTGGGTAGAAATAACAATAACAATACCAAGTATTTTTTTATACAGGAAGCTTACTGAGGTTATCTCTTTCATTTGTAGTATCTGTTACACGTGAAATATTGTTTTTTAAACCATGCAACCTACATTTGTTTATTTCTTTGCACCTTTTAATTCTCTTGAGAGTTAGTGTATGTAGTGGTTAGAGTGTTGGGCAATGATACAGGTTCGAATTGCTGCTGAGCCATGAAATCCCACTGAGGTTTTTTTTTCAATGTCAAGAGTGACTTGAGAAACTGCAAGTCACTTCTGGTGTGAGAGAATTGGTTATCTGCAAGGACATTGGCCAGGGGATGATCAGATGTTTTACCATCCTGTGGGAGGCTTCTCTCATGTCACCCAATAAAGACACAAACCAGGTAAATAGCGTATAAAAATATCCTTTGAATATTATTATGGGCAACACAGAGTGAAATTATTTCATAGCAGACAGACCATAGCTTTTCAGTGAAACATACATATAGTATAAACCGGATTATATCCGAGATCACAGTAACATAGCAATGACGGATCGCAACTATACAAATATGGTAGTCCCAAAATCATTAAATCAAAACTCCAGTGTTGAACAGTCCAGACATAATAGGATAATAAGGACAAAAGGAGGCTGCGATTTAGCTCCTAAAAGTTCATTCGAAAGCAGGCCAAAGCTGCATGAGAAGCTGGAGCTGACAGACGGGAGCTCAACCTACTCCCTGGATTCGAACTGCTTCATCCCACTGACTGATCATACATTCTCACCCCCAAACAAAAACAAAACACAACCATGATACTTTCTCCTTAGGGTCACCAAATTCAGAAATGACTTGAAAATACACAGAAACAAATAATTCTCTTTCTCTTCAGCAGTATATGACTAGACTAGCTGGTGTATCTGGGAAGTGCAGTCCAAAGAATGACTTTTGAGCTTCCAATTTGGACGGAGATGAAATCCATTGATTCCCATGTTTTACAGTTGTGAAAGAATAGGGTTTCCATGAGGAGGGTTGGGATGGTTTGAACCATGGGGCGCACATGCAACTAACTAGTCCTACGCAAATGTGGGGGGATCCCCGAGTTCCCATGAGAAACTGCAAATGTTGCTTATCTGTGTCACACCAGTATACAAAACGGAGAACAAGGCAGTTTAAAAATACCTTCAGTGCCAGATTTCCCAGGCCATATATAGTTCACACGTCTCATAGGAGAAGGAAAGGGTTACAAATAAACACAGACATGGATATACACTCATTGCAGAGAAGGGAATGTAACAGGATGTGAATTAAAGCTAACAAAATATCCACAACAGTGCCAGCTTTCTTACAGGGTATATGGTTTTGTCTATATGTTCTGCAAAACACAGACAGACGGCAGGAAGGAAGATCCTGTCTACTGTAAACAAAGAACAAGTAAATTACAAACACTCTTATTTTGACAACAGAAGGGCTTGCTGAGCTTTCAGGGATGATTAGCCCTTGACAGACATCGGGACTGAGCCACTGGCTTTCTGAAGGAATTCCTGGGAGGAACACCGGATTAAAAGCAAAAGAAACCCAATGCAGCAGCGCAGCATTCATCATGCACAATGTAATCTTACATTTTCCCCTTTTAGATATTTAGGATGTAAAATGCTTTCCATGTGCTTTCAATACCCCTCCACTCTCTCACTCCAAATTATAAACAAATTCATTAAAGGCACATATACATTCAAAATTATCATAAGCCAAAAAAAGTCATAATTTAAATGGGGTCATTTTTGTATTGTTTTATTGCAAGTTAGTTATAACAGATTACAAACAAACAAGAAGAAAGAAAAAAGCAGAACAAAAAAAGAGACAATAATGAGCGAGAGGAAAGGAGGGGAGAGAAAAGGGGAAAGAAAGAAGAGGGGAGAAAAAAAGTTTTTTAAAAATCGACTTCCCAGAGTCCTCTCAAGGAATAAGGTTCTCGTAGAAAAGTAAAAGTGTCATTTTTCCATCTTGTTCCAGCAGCCTGATTTCTTCTATGTCCTTTATACACCGGTAATGTCTATGATTCCGTATTTCTGAATATAATTTTTAAAGCCTGACCAGTCTGTCTTTTTTTGGTCTTCTTTTAGCCCTTGAGATAAATAGTCCATTTGTATGATATCGAATAGTTTAATGATCCAGTCATCTGCAGTGGGTTTTGTTTTTGTTTTTTTTTGCTTCCATCTTCTGGCTAGAGTTTGTCTTGCAGCGCAACTCATGAGAAAAGACATTTTATCTTAGTTTGGGTTTAGTTTAGCTATTGTTATACCTAATAAATACATCTCTGTCAGTATGGGGAATTTGGTTTTTACTAACTTGGTCAACTGAGGAAGAGCAAATAAAAGAGTGCCAAATAAAATGAGCAAAAGATTTAGGACATAATATTTATACGCACCAATGGGAAGAAATTTGGAACAAAAATTTAAAATATTCAGTAGCCACAGAGATACAAGAGAATTGGTATAAAATGCAATTTAGATGGCATTATACACCAGTACAATTGGCCAAATTTAACAAGCAAATTTCAAATAAATCCTGGAAATGCAAAAAAGAAAAAGGCACCTTTTTCCATCAATGGTGGGCCTGCAAAAAACTCTAAAAATATTGGAAGGAGATACACTCTATAATCCAATAAATGGGGTCATATTATACAATTAGAAGGACTTCTTTTTTTAAAAAAAGAGGAACATAGGTATCCTTGCGGTGATGTAGTACAAAAATTTAAACAGCTTCTTAAGAAATACTAGTCACAAATATGTTGGGTTCCAGAAATTAAACTCTTCTTTTTATCTCTTGAGACTTCATTGCTCCTTCTGCGTCTCTCCTTGTCATCAGGTCGCAAAGTATAAGCCAAGTTTTCCTAACTTGGTGACTTCCAGATATTGGACTACGAATCCCTTGGTCGGCCAGATGGGAATTGTAGTATAACAACCTGGATATCAATACGTTGGGGAAGTTTGGGTGTCTCTATCTGTAGCACCCATGGGTCCGCCCGGGCCACGGGGGAGGGGTAATGCACCGGGGGTCCCGTTGGCATTGGGACCCGCACAGGCTGAAAGGGATTCGGAGGATGAGTTGGAAGGCCCAGAGCAAGATTGGTCAGCTTTTCATTTACCCAGTCCACCGCCAGAGAGTTTAGCCTGGGATTTCGAATGGGAGCATTCTCCGGGGAAGGAGCGGACCAGGTGGAGATGGGAGGCAGTGAAGCAGATAGCGGAGATAGTTATGAATTCCCAAATGGCCGAGGTTCCCAGGAGCTGGCCGAGCAGCAGATGGAGGCTAGCGGATGGGAAACTTCGGGGGAGGCTGCTTCTCAGGAAGATAGCGATACTAGGCTGGAAGAGCGGGGCCGTTCTCATAACAGGCGCAGGGACATAGAGGAGGGCAGGAGGAGCTGGCATCTGTCCCTAGACCGTCACCGTTCGGAAAGTAGAGACTGGAGGCGCCGGGCCCTAGATCGTCGGGGTCCCGGCCGAGGGATTAAGTACGGCCCCGTGGGAACTGATCCTCAGTTCTCCGGCCACGTCTATACTGAATAGGCGCGAGCGGAGTGGGACCACAAGTAACAGTGGTCATCAAGTCTTGCCTTGCCTTTGCCTTGTTTCCTGAGCCGCAGTGGTTTGCGGCACCTTGCCCTGGTTCCTGATTCGCATTGGATTGCGAAACCTTGTCCTGTTTCCTGATCCGCATTGGTTTGCGGAGCCTTGCCTCGCTTCAAGCTATTTGCCATTATACTTTGGACTATTGACTTTATACTTTGAACACTTGCATTTATTGGACT
This sequence comes from Anolis apletophallus, assembly GCA_030556195.1. Classification (NCBI taxonomy): domain Eukaryota; kingdom Metazoa; phylum Chordata; class Lepidosauria; order Squamata; family Anolidae; genus Anolis; species Anolis apletophallus. The sequence continues at coordinate 133,478,113 of JARBWK010000003.1, read as the reverse complement.
ATATACCTTTTGGACTGTTTTTATACTCAATAAAGTAGTTAGCCTTTACTACGTCTCCGTGTGTGTGTTAAAGGGGCAGTTCTAAGTCGGCGTTTGTGACACTATCAAAGAAAGTGGTTCGGGAATATTTAACAGTTTTTGCCCTTTGAATTATGATGAATAATTGCAAATATTTTGATAACATATTGAGAATATTGTTTATTGTGAACTTTCTAGGACATATATGCAAACATACACACATAGTGGGATACATCTGTGCAAGGACTATTTTAACCTTGGTAGGAGCAAATATTGGCAGATTTGTACTAGTAACTCATACTCACATCAGTTCTGTTCTGCTACTCTTTACCCTTACACTATGGCTGAGCAGGGATTTTAACTCTTAATAGTGCTAACTATGTTAAATGTCTTACTGATTACTATGTTTTTAAATTGTATTTATATATTGATTAGTTGTTCTATGTCTTTATTTTGATATTTAACTTTATTTGATTAGTATAATGCTGTTATTATTTTGTATTATGTTCTATTGCTGTAATGTCTTGCTATAGGTCGGGCATTGAATGTTTGCCTCTGTATGTGTAAACTGCTCTGAGTCCCCCTGGGGAAATAGGGTGGTCTAATAATAATAATAATAATAATAATAATAATAATAATAATAATTAAAAATCCCGATCCAGCATTCCACTCCATTGGACCATCTGAGCCCTAATTTCCAAAATGCCAATGCCTATGTTTGAGTGACTAATACAGAATCTAACAATTCTTTTTGTTTACATTTGCTTTGTCCATAAATAAATCCCAGTGCTGGGGAAAATAGCTGGTTCCTACAGTGGAAAAGAAAGAGAGGAAAGAAATGTCATATGGAGGTATTTTTACTCATTATGTGTGGACATCCACACACATGTGCTATAGGCATGTGCAAAACATATTGCTTTCATTTTCTAGCTTTCTTCTATGGTCAGTGGCTTAGTGCATTTTTCACGTTTTAGGACAATGTTTCACAAAGAGCAAAGGATTGCCTTATTGGCTGCCGCTCCCTTGTTTAATGAATACCACTGCTAATTAACTGATGGTGACATGTTACTCACTTTCTAATGGCTGTTGGGCATGTAATTTATGGCTCCACAAAGTACTTTGCAATACACTGTGAAAGGGACACTCAGAATGTGAGAAAGTAGTGACGAATTCTTTGGAAGGCAATATAATACTGGCTATGACTCAAAATAATAAAACATTGAAGATGAATTCTGGCTCAACAAAATTGCTATAAAGATTTCCAAATGCATGCATGATTGTGTTAAGGGGGGTAGCGCTTTCCTCTCTGAAAATAAATTGGGACAAGGTGAGAAGGGGAATGAATTAATTTTCTTACTATCTTTTTTTAAAAAAATGTATGTATGTATGTATGTATTTATAATATCAGGAGCGAACCAATGTATTTGAGAAAAACGAAGTTTAAAAACTTGGTTTTCCATTAAATGTGCTTTGACCAGTAGCTAGCCACTTGGCATGCCTCTGGTGTTGCTATAAGAAGGTCCTCCATTGTGCATCTGGCAGGTCTCAGGCTGCATTGTAATTGGTATTCTGTGGTTTGCTCTTCTCCAAACTCGCATGTCATGGACTCCACTTTGTAGCCCCATTTCTTAAGGCTGGCTCTGCATCTCATGGTGTCAGAGGACAGCCTGTTCAGCACCTTCCTTTTTTAAAAAAATAGAAAGGCATTTATCTATGTATTACATATAATAAAAGGCAGTGTTTGCGGTGGTGCGGCCGAGCGACCGAGTGAGCGACGGGAGGAATATGTGCTACTGTTTCGATTGGCTGCCATTGTGGGATTATTTGCACAACGGGCTCTAACTGGCCAGCCTCAGAACTCCAACATGCTACGGCCCCAGACAGAAGGGATTGGTTGCCATGAAATGGAATTTGCATAACTGCCTCCAAATGGCCAACCACATTCAAACATTCTAAAGTGACTCAGAGGGAAAGGGAAAGGCCTCAGCCAGTCAGCCACTGAGGCCCACAGCACTGACAGATCAGGACCAAACATGGCAAACAGACGACCAATGGCCCACTTCACTACCTGGTGTGGTTTAGGGCAGGAGGGGCCACGAATGATGGGATTTGTAGTACCTTCATGTCATTCACTTCCCAAACAACACTAAACCCCCTATAAAACACAAACCAGCCTCAAAATTGACAGAAAGGCTTCCTTACCTTGATTTTCCTGACTAGGCCTCAGCTCATGGGATATTGTTAGGCTTCCTTAACTTGATTTTCCTGACTAGGCCCCTGGGACTCGCAGTATCTTCACTAAGTTCCTGAGACCACTGCAAGCCACATAAACATCTAATAGGAACCAACCTTGGCACACAATGCCTTCCTCAAATAACCCGGGCACCGCCGGGTCCTCAGCTAGTAGATTAATAATTATACATTTGCTCACATGAGAAAGGAGCACTGAAATAATAATATAAAGAGCTCCATTGTAGGCAGACTGGCAACTTCCTTGGATGGTAGGTATGGTCATCAAGTTGTACTCTAGTTGTTAGGACATCAAGTTGTACTCTAGTTGAACTCTACTAAATTAGCCATGGACAATGCCACATTCCCTCTCTTCTACAGGGATAAAAGTTGCTGGATTGGATCCCAGTCTCCTGCAGATAGCAAGGTCACAGGATATGCTTGCACCTCTTGGCCACTTCTAATCCAAACATGTAACGTATTCCAATGTCTCAGAGTCCAACTGAGTTTACAGCCACACATGTGAGGAGAGTATTTGCAATCACATTGTTTCCTTCAGTCATAAGAGGTGATCAAATTAAGAACATTTGTATGGATTCAGTCATTATCGTACTTCATTAGGCATTCTACAATGTTTTATCCTTTTCCACAATGCATCCAGAAACAGACTTTCAGCGCTCAATTCAGAATTAGTTAGAATAGAGCTATTGATTCCTCTCAATCCATCCTATGGTCCCCTATGTAGTAGTAATAATAATAATAATAATAATAATAATAATAACAACAACTTTATTTATATTCCACTCTATTTTTCCAGAGGGACTCAGGGCGAATTACAGCTTCTGGGTCAGGACTCCAAGTAAGAACATAAGAACATAAGAAGAGCCATGCTGAATCGGACCTCAGCCCATCTAGTCCAGCATTCTGTATCACACAGTGGCCCCCAGTTGTACACGGGGATCTCGAGCAGAAGGGAGGGCAAAACCCTAACCTGCTCCCGACCCCCCACAACCAGTACCCAGGGAAATCCTGCCTACCTCAACCAACTCCGAGGTGGCACTTGAATGTCCTTTTCAGTAACTACCGATACACTTGGTATCCATGAATCTGTCTAATCCTGCCTTGAAGCTGTCCAGGCTGACAGCTGTCACAACCTCTTCTGGAAGTAAATTCCATAACCCAATGACCCTCTGGGTGAAGAAATATTTCCCTTTATTAGTCCTAATTTTCCTACCTTGGAGCTTCAGGGAGTGCCCTCTAGTCCTAGTGTTTTGTGACAAAGAAAATATTTTTTCTTTATTCACCTTTTCTATCCCATGCATGATTTTATACACTTCGATCAAGTAGGTTAGCTACAACTCTCCTGAGTGTGCCATTCTCTTTGCCTTCTCTCCTGTCCCCTCATGCCGCCTCTTCTGGGCATGTGTCTGTCTTCCCAATTTCTCTTAAACTTTTGCCTTAAATATCCCTGCCTTCAAGGGCAGCCTCATATATGGTCCATTATAGAAGTCCATATAAGATACTAAGGTCTCCAAGTTACAAATATCCAACTTACATATGACTTATAGTTAAGAACAGAAGTGAGACAACAGAAAGTGAGAGAAATCTTCCTCTTGGAAGGAAAATCACTCCTGGAAGAGTCATCATGGGGAAAGGCATCTCCACTGAAGCTTTCTCACCAATTCTTGTTTCTACAACAAGCCATTTGAACAAAATGTTCAAAACCTAATCATCACAGGGACAGAAAGTGAGGTGCTAACTCTTCCATATACTAACCAAAACACACTCTCTCTCTCTCTCTCTCTCTCTAGAGAGAGAGAGAGAGAGAGATACACTTAATGTTTTTATCTGTTCCAACTTACATGCAAATTCAACTTAAAAACAAACCTACAGAATCTTGTTCATAACTTGGGGACTGCCTTGGTATAGAGCAGGGCTGTCCAACTGGCGGCCCTGGGGCCATACACGGCCCCAGAGCCCCTTCCCTCCGGCCCCCTAACTTGTTTTAATAAAATAAATAAATAAATAAATAAAATACCCAATTCCGGGTTCTGGGAGGAGAGGCAGGAGGCGGGCTAAAGCAGGAGGAAGAGACGCGAGTCAGTTCTGCTTTGGCCTGCCTCCGTCCCGCTCTCCCTCGGGCGCTCCAATCAGGAGCGCCGGGAGGAGAGGCAGGAGGCGGGCCAAAGCAGGAGGAAGAGACGCGAGTCAGTTCTGCTTTGGCCTGCCTCCGTCCCGCCTCTCCCCTCGGCGCTCCAATCAGGAGCGCCGGGAGGAGAGGCAGGAGGCGGGCCAAAGCAGGAGGAAGAGACGCAAGTCCCTTCTGCTTTGGCCTGCCTCCATCCCACCTCTCCCCTCGGCGCTCCAATCAGGAGCGCCGGGAAGAGAGGCAGGAGGCAGGCTAAAGCAGGAGGAAGAGACGCGAGTCAGTTCTGCTTTGGCCTGCCTCCGTCCCGCCTCTCCCCTCGGCGCTCCAATCAGGAGCGCCGGGAGGAGAGGCAGGAGGCGGGCTAAAGCAGGAGGAAGAGACGCGAGTCCCTTCCTCCTGCTTTGGCCTGCCTCCGTCCCGCCTCTCCCCTCAGTGCACCGGCTTCCTCCCTTCTCTTTCCTTCCGCCTTCTCATCCTCCCTCCCTTCCCTTCTTCCTTCTCCCTCCCTCCTTCCCTTTCATCCTTCTTTCTTTCCTCCTTCCCTCCCCCCACCCTCTCTATCTCCTCCCTCCCTCCTTTCCTACCCATCCACTCTGTCCTCTTTTCTTCCTTCCACCCACCCATCCACCCTTTTGTCCTCCCTCCCTCCATCCTCCCCCCTCTTTCTCCTTCCTTCCTTCCTTCTTCCACCCACCCACCCATCCACCCTTTCGTCCTTCCAAGTTTTATGCCAAGTTTGGTCCTGATCCAACATTGTTTGAGTCCACAGCGCTCTCTGGGTGTCGGTGAACTACAACTTCCAAACTCAAGGTAAATTCCCAAGCAAACCCTTGCAGTACTTTCTGTTGGTAATGAGAGTTAAATATGCCAAGTTTGGTTCAATTCCATTGTTGCAAGAGTTCAGGATGTTTTTTGTTTGTGTGTTAACTATAAATCACAGAAACTGTAACTCCCAAATGTCAAGGTCTATTTCCCCCAAACTCCATCTGTGTTCATATTTGGGTATATTGAGTATTCATGCCAAGTTTGGTCCAGATGCATGCATCATTATAGCCTTCCAGTATTTCCTGTTGGTCATGGGAGTTCTATGTGCCAAGATTGGTTAATGCCATCATTGCTGGGGTTTAGAATGCTCTTTGATTGTAGACGAACTACAAATCCCAGCAACTACAATTCCCAAATGTCAAGGTCTGTTTCCCCCCAACTCCATCAGTGTTCACATTTGGGCATATGTAGTATTTGTGCCAAGTGGAGGGGGCGGAGCCGGTGAGGGGGCGGAGCTGGGGAAGGGGGCGGGGAGGGGGCGGAGTCAGAGGCGGGGGCAGACCCTTCGGCCCCCCAGGTCATCAGTGACCGGAAATCAGGCCCCTGGGTCGGTAGAAGTTGGACAGCCCTGGTATAGAGATAGTCCAATGTAAAGTGCATTTCAGAAGCTCAGTATTGAGGTTACCAGCGTGTACACTACCATTTTTAGGTCCTCTAACTCTAGGAAGGGGCACAGTTGGCATATCAACCAAAGCTGGTAGTAAGCAGTCCTGACTGTTGCATCTACCTGGGCTGACATTTGGAGAGACAGATCCAGGAACATCCCAATCTGTGAACACAATCTTTCAGGGGGAGTGTAACCCATCCAGAACTGGGTGACACACCTCTATCCCTAGGTGGAAGTGTGAGAACCATGTACATGAGAGGTGGAAGTGGGACAAGATATGCCCTCCAAAAGCTTTAATTAGAAGTGTTTTTTAAAACTTAGTGTTAAAAAGAAACTAGTGTTGGTCCCAATCAAGCCTCCACGGTGATGACATTTCATAAACAGGACACCACAGTGGAGAAGACCTCTCCCAAGTGCTTACATGATGTATCACTCCTAGTAGTGAGATACAGAGGATAGTTCCTCCAAGAGAACTCAATTCTTACACAGATATATCTAAGGACAGACACTACTTCACATATCAGGGTCATACATCATTTAGGGCTTTGAACATCATCACCAAGACGTTGAAATCAGACTCAAAGTGAATTGGCAGCCAGACTAACTCTTTTAAGACCAGTGTTAATCTATTTCTAGGGTACCTTGGTTAACAATCTTGTTCCTGCATTTTGCACTAGTTGTAGTATTTGAGTCCTCTTTAAGGGCAGCCTCAGGTACACTATAGTGCATTACTGCAATCTATATAAGAAAGTTACCAGTACCGAGTTACCATGTAATAAACTTAAATGAAACTAGCATACATGAAATTATGTGAAATTTCTTCCTTAACACCATTTCCCTTTTCAAAGGAGTCCCACACTTGCTCTGAAATTAAAAGCAGAGCCTTTTCCATGCATTTTCAGAACTAAAGGCCCTTCCACACAGCCCTCAATCCCAGAATATCAAGGCAGAAAATCCCACAATATCTGCTTTGAGCTGGGTTATCTCAGGGGCCTTCCACACAGCCCTAAATCCCAGAATATCAAGGCAAAAAATCCCACATTATCTGAGTGTGTACTCAGATAACCCAGTTCAAAGCAGATATTGTGGGATTTTCTGCCTTGATATTCTGGGATAGAGGGCTGTGTGGAAGGGCCAAGAGTCTGCCTTCAGGTAAGGGGACATATTCTACAGGGGTATGCAGCTGCAGGTAGCTTGTGATATGGTCTCAAAATGCAATGCTCAACCCAAAAAAACTGAAAAACGGCAGTTGGAACTGAAACTAGATTACAGTCTGATCCATGAGACCAGTATTAAGTTTACCATGTCTGGCAAAATATGTCATTTCTATGTATTTTTAAGTTATTCAGTGTGACTCTATGGTATTTTTGCACCATAAATCATTCATATTTCTGGTTTTATGCATCCACACAAAGTCTGAGAATGTAGTCCCTGTGGATAACAGGATCATACTGTATATTCACATTTATAAGTATTTTCCCCCTGTGAGCAAGTCAAGCAAATCAAAGAGGGGCCACAACATCAGGAAATACTTTATAAATCTATACATCCATTACTATAATATATGAAACACACACATCTCTCCATCAACCTCTTTCCCTTACCTATTATTTTTAACAATGAAAGTTCCAGGTTATTGATATCACTTCTAAAAAGCCAACCCTATTCAAAAAGCAAACAGGGTTATTCAAAGTCAGACAGAGAAGTTTTTTTTATCATGTCTTGAATTGTTGGGTCAATAGTTTGTCAAAAGGTCAGCCAATTACTGTTATCTTAAACTATTATAAATACTACCAAAGAGCTCTTGAATGTTAGCTTTGTACGATCATTTGCAATTGCTCTGTAAGCTAGTTAAGTACAAAGCAATGAATCTGACTCATGTTGAATCATTCTTAAAGTATTGCTATAATCTTCCTCATGTCACCACTGTGATTTGTCAGTACACGAGGTACACTGTAACGCGAGACATCTATGTGCCCGTTTATCAGAATATACATTCTTTCTGATGGAATCATTTGTCTGCCAGCAGACGTGAAACGTATTTTGGGATCTTTGTGTATAAGAAGAACAATCTGGTACACTAAGGAGGCGTGCAAAAAAGAACACTTATGAGATGTGTCGTGTCCACAACTTGGAGTGGGTTGTGAAGGGTAAAAGGCTGGCTGACCAAGCCAGACATAAACATACATGCAAATGCTAGCCAAGGCTCTCAAGTGCTGTCTCCTGATTAGCAATTGCAAGGTGATAAGTGTAAACAATGGTGGACAGAGGTCAACAACTAACTGCTGCCTTTATTCAGTCCCTTAGGGCTATTCACCATTTCCAATTAAAGGACTGTTTTGAGTGTCCAAAGCTACTGACAACCCACTCATGCTTATGTCTTCAATCTAACCTGGATCTACATTGGTCATTATCTGGCACTGTAGACTCATATAATCCAGTTCAAAGCAGATAATCTGAAATCAGATCCTGGGATATAGGGCAGTGTAGATACTTAAGCACAATTACTAGCCTTCATAAAGTAAGCAGCATGGTTTTCTCATGAAATATCTGCAGGGATTGCTGTGAGAAAAAGAAAATTCACCAAAGATATCAGGACAACCAAGAGTTATTTGCTTGCTGCTTCCAAAGACTGGATCTACACTGCCCTATATCCCAGGATCTGATCCCAGATTTTCTACTTTGAACTGGATTATATGAGTCTGCACTACCAGATAATCTGGGATAAGAAGATAATCTGTGACCAGATTTTGGGCTGTAGGGCAGTGTAGTTCCAGCCCAAGCTAGCAGGATTCTTTTGTATTAGAGCAAGATGCACAGATGGTCCAGAATGCTCTACCTTCCCCATATTCATTCTCAAAAGGTATATCAGAGCAGAGCTCACTACTTGTTTCTGCGGTGACCATCTCCCAGACAGGCCTCTTCCACCTGTGTTTGAAAAAGCCTGAAAATCGGGGGGAATTCTGATTTTTTAAAAACTTCCAAAGCAGTTTTGAACCATGCAGGAAAAGGTGGGTTTTGGGGGGGGGGGGGAATCCAAATTTGAACCACTTACCTTTTTTCGGAAATATTCCATAATGTTCGGATGTCTCTCTACTGCTAAATTAGCCAAAATGCCCGAAGGACCCAGAAATAGTTGTCTGTAGCAGTCTTCATCTAAATGTAAAATAAACTGATTGAATCTACAAAGGTGTCTAAAGAAAACAGCAAAGCAATAAGCAACTTTTGCAAAGCCAAGAGAACATAAACTGCTTAAAAACCAATCATTTCACTTTGGCTTGATTGCCATGAACAAGGCACTGGGGTAGCCAGCCACAGTCAGCCAGCCCTTTACGTCAGTAAGTAATGATAAAATAAAATGATTGATTGCATTTGCAAATAGGAATAAATGGATGGATGTGTCTTGAGGGTTCCCTCCAACTTAGTAGAGGAAGCAAATGGATGTCAGGAGAGTTTGGATGGTACCTTTCTGCCCAGAAGAAGGGGGGGGGGGTGTCATTCTAGATGTCCCTTGATGGGGTCTGTACTATGATTTCTGTTCTCCACCATTTAACATAGTTTGTGCCACACAAACAAAAAATCTGGAGTAGAACAACTACTTTCAAAGTAAAGACCACCGAGTGAAACAGTAAATAACACTTTCAAACCAGGAACAGATTTTCTTTATTATAAAAAATATTGTTTATAAAAACTTTGAAAATTCGCCAAAATTCCATTGATAAGTCAAAAGTAATAAAATTTGGTGAGCTAACAGTGGTCCATGTGTTATACCACTGCACCTCTAAAATGAGGGAGGGAGAATCCCCCGAAGTCTCTCCAGTGCCAGTGCTGTTTTCTTCCTATTGCTCATGCGTGTCTGCCATTAACTAATCAATTCGGAAGTTTCGGAAAGTTTTGATTTTGATTTTTAAAAATCGAAAGTGACTTTAGAATCGAACCACCAGCACCCCCTACATTTGAAATGAGTTTTGAACCATTTTTTTTAAATCAACGAAGCCTAATTGGCCTATTGGGCTGTGAATTTTATTTTTGTTATGGTATATTGAATTATTGAAAATTGTTTAAATTGACATTTTTTCCCCATTTAATTGATGGAATGTCATCTGTTCGGTTGGACTGGATAGTCTGGGTGGTGTATTTTAACTCTATGATTCTATCACCACTATATATATATATATAAAGGAAGAGTCGTCATGGAAAGACCGTCCCAAACAGAGAAACCTTACAACGCAGAGACACCAAACTTGCCAACAGAAATAGGCCTCAGACAAGGTACGTTTGTAGCAAAGAAACTTCCTCCCCAAAACCTAAAAGGCCCCCAAAAGAACGAGTTAAAAAACCTACATTTCCCAGCATCCTCCGGGGCTGCCAACGACTCTCCCAGCCTCTACATTCTGACAACATGATTGGCTGCCAATAAGGGCGGATTTGCATAACTCCTGTACTGGCCAGCCATCATGAACATTCCGACCCATAATAAACTGTCAGAGGAGGATAAGGCAAAGGACTGAGGCACAAACACAAACACCCAATTCACTTCCCACAGAAAATTTACACCCCTACAAATCACAGACCACGCCCAAAATTGACAGTAAAGCTTCATTAACTTAATTTCCCTGACTAGGCCTCACTTAATGGAATGCTGTTTACGCTCTGAATTGACAGTAAGGCTTCATTTACTTGATTCTCCCGACTAGCCCTCAGCTCATTGGACATTGTGTATGGCCTGAATTGACAGTAAGGCTCCATTAACTTGCTGTTCCTGACTAGGCCTCAGCTCATGGGACATTGTGTATGGCCTGAATTTACAGTAACCTACCTTGGCACACAGAGCCCCTATGACCCACGCTACATTCTACTACAGTTTGGAGGAGGGTGGACCATGGATTATGGGACTTGAAGTACCTCCATGGATAATGGGATTTGTAGTACTTCAAACCCCATCATTCCCCACAGACTACTGTGTCCAAGAACCAAGACCGATAAAGACCAAACTTGGCAAACAATGCACCCCATGACCCACACTCCATCCGACTGCAGTTCAGAGGAGGACACACCATGGATAATGGGATTTCAAGTACCTCCACTCACTTCCAAAGTAACCCCACCCACACAAGCATCAACCTCTACATCAACACAGCAGACGGAAAGACAAAAAACATTGTATATCCACAAGCTATGCAGAATGCCAGCAACACCACACATCAACAACTCCACAGGACTCCAACATCCCACCCACCAAAACAACCCACAACAACACAGCCATGACCCCAACAACACCATAACTAACAACAACTCCAACCCTTACATACTCAGACTTTCTCGCATCTCCAAAATAGGGCACAGCAACGCGTGCCGGGTACAGCTAGTTGGATATAAGGTGCAACCCCCCACCCCACCCCAAACTGGAAGCAAGGGAAAGAGAGATGCTTTCCTTTGGAAGACAGAATAAAATTTACCAGAAAATTTTGAATAGAATATTATGTTATTTGTGTTTTCTTGATAAGGTCACTACTATGCTTGATGAGACTGTCACACTTTGGAATGATGAAGTTTTCCTCAAATAATTAACAACTAACCATGTCAAATCTAGAACAACGTAAGATGTAACATGTGACCCATTCAATGAACCTCTGATTGCTTTCCATAGTGATTAAGTCAATATTAAAGGAAAGAAAGCAGTTTTATAGCTTCAAGAAGTACATTTCTGGACAATTCACTGTTGGCTGCTGGAAACGTATATCATAACACCATGTACTTGACCGTAGGCCACATAAACATTGTTTTATTGCTGATGAATGCTGATAAAGTGTTGTTTTGAATTATCCCCTGATGAAATAAAAACAGAAATGTTCTGTGTGCATAGGGTGTTACAGTGTGTTCCACTTAGTGCTCTACAACCTGGACACACAATTGTATTTTTATAAGTAACAGATGTTATCAGGGAATCAAGTTTTGTTCTTTCTTTTGCTTTTCGTGCCCTGGATTGATAATACTTTTCCTAAGCATCCTATCCATTGCTTTTGTATTTTTTTTCTTGCAGCTGTTTGAAGCCAATTATTGAATCCCAATGCTTTCCAACTTTTTCAAAAATAAGGTTACAGTTTGCTGAGGTTGTTCTATAGCTGAAAGGGGAATTGCTTTTACTTGCTGTATTTTTTTTACAGTAATAGTGTTTTAATACAAAAATGTCATTTTACTGATGTGCTTTAGAAAACAACTTTTAAAAGGAAAAGGAATGAAAGATCCTTTTGTTGTTGTTCTGATAGACCTTGGGACCAAAAATAAACTCTCTAAAATGGGTGCTAGGAATTGTCAGGAAATAGTCCAGAGCAACAGAAATATCATTTGGAGATTTATCTATCTACATACATACACATACATAGATACATACATGCATGTACACAAATGAGGGGGGGGGGACTGACTACAAATCCATCCACACTATAGGATTAATGTAGTTTTACATCACTTGGCTCATAACTATGGGATCCTGGTATTTGTAGTTTGGTGTGGTTCCAGGACTTATTTTTAGCAGAGAAGGCTGAAAAGCATTGTAAAACTACAACCCTCATAATCCCATAGCATAGAGGCATGACAGTTAAGATGATAAATCACCAGCAATGATAAGATCTACCAACTGAAAGGTTGCCAGTTTGAAGCTTCAGGTTGGCGTGAGCTACCGACTGTCAAGCCCAACTTACTGTTGACCTAATCAGTTCGAAAACAGCTTGAGCTGTAATTAGCGAAATTAGGTACTGCTAAAACAAGCGGGGGAGGTATTTTATAACACCATTTTAAAAAGATCAGAAAATGCATGGTGACCAAAATGAAATAGAAAGTCATGATGCCTCTTTGTTATAGAGATGGAGTGACAGCACCCCCACCCCTGTGGCTGGATTCAAGCACATCTTCCAAAGGATCAAAAAGCTGGATGTTGACATTGACACAACATACCTCCTTTCTGTTCTGTCTGTCTGTCTCTGTATTGTCTATCCGAAACGGCACTGAATGTTTGCCATGTATGTATACTGTGATCCGCCCTGAGTCCCCTTGGGGAAATAGGGCGGAGTATAAATAAAGTGTTGTTGTTGTTGTTAATGTTATTGTTAAAGTTGTGTCAGTGCACCATATATCAACAAATACCACCACTTCCCCAGACAGTGAAGTCCTCATCTAATAAGGACTTTATAAAACTATACAAACCTTGTTTCACTTAATAGTATACTTAGTGAAGAGGATGTTGTCCTAGAGAACCCAAATCTAAATATATTGGGACAGTTTGGTTGGTCTGATTATAGACATTTTTCTGATTATGGTTTTGGCCAGCCCTGTAGCCAGTTTGTCATGGTATCACCAGAAACTGACTTTGTTCAGTAGTTCACAGCCTTTCAAAATGGTCATTCTGCCTCCCTCATTTCAAGGATGTTATATTGTCAAATGTGCTGAGATGCAGAAGAAAAGTTGTTTAAATTAATGCTTTAATTATTTTAATTAAAATGTTTCCATATCACCTCAAAATTTAGCTGAGAAGACGTAATTTGCAACTTCAAAAAAAGAGAGCAATATCTGTATCTTTGAAAAGGAACCTCCATGATGACATACTCATATTAGTGTCACTTTTTTCAAAAATCTAATCAGGAAAGGAAATGACCTTACAGCTCAAGTACAATTTACAAACTTGGGTCAACGTCCTTCTACAAATCAGCAGCCAGGCATAGATCTGCTTTTATTTCACTCTGCTTATCTTGCTGAGATTTTCACCCACTAACCAACTTGTAGCCTATGATTTCGTAATAAAATTATTCACAAAATACTTTATCCTGGTATCCTTAACTAAGCCAAAAGTTACCAAGACACAGTTGAAGACCCATCACTTTCAGCAGGCCTACCCAGACAATTTTAACTGTGAATTTTAACCCGTATTTTATTGGTATCGGTGTCGGACTTTGTTGTATGCATTTTGGTATATGTACTTTCATAGTGTTATGTTTCATCTGCCTGTTTAATCATATGGTACCCCACCTTGAGCCATGAGGAAAAACAAATAGAAATCAATCAATCAATCAACTTTATTTCTTATGGGTCGCCCTCCACCAGAGGTGTTCTGGGTGACTTACACAATTAAAATAAACATGTTACATAGTCACAGCTTGTTACTTAACAATCATAGGCTCTTCTGAAGAGTCATGTCTTAAGTGCCCCTAAAAATGTATGTAGATCAGGAGTGGCTCTTTGGTCTGGCGGTAGGGAGTTCCACAAGATTGGGGCTGCAATTGGGAAGGATCTATGTCTTGTGGACTCCAAACGGACCTCTCTAGGGCCAGGGACATAGAGAAGATTCTCATGAGCTGATCGTGGCAGTCTCTGGTGGTGGAGTGGCATTAAACAGTTTCTTAGATATGGAGGACCCTGACCTTGAAAGGCCTTGAATGCTAGGACCAGGGTCTTATAGAGGACTCTGTGTTCAACCGGCAGCCAATGCAAGCGCTGCAGGGACGGCGTTATATGGCACCTCATTGATGTTCTTGTGAGGAGTCTAGCGGCTGCATTTTGCACAATTTGGATCTTACGAATTGCTGCTTGAGGTAAGCCCACATACAATGCATTGCAGTAATCCAGCCTCGACGTAACCGTACCATGGATTACCGTAGCCAGAGCCTCTGTTGGTAAATAAGGCGCCAATTGCCTCACTTGGCATAGATGAAAGAAGGCCCCTTTACTAGTGGAGACAATATGGTAGATGACCTTACTCTCTAGATTCTGATAAATGTGTATTCTTTTCATTTTTAACCATATCCTGTCTTTCCAAAATCAAATCGCAAGGGCTTTGAAAAGACTGGATTTTTTCAAACCAAATTGACTTAACTTGATGTTGGTGTCAGTCTTTGTTATGTGTATTTTGGCGTTTGCATTTTAATAGTGTTGTGTTTCATCTGTCTGTTTTAACCATGTTGTACCCTACTTGAGCTGTGAGGAGAGGCAAGTAACAAATAAGATGATGATGATGATGATGACCATACTTTGTAGCTTCTGAGAAACATTTATTGTTTTAACTATATCCAGTCTTTCCAAAACCACATCACACTATAAAGAAAACCTGGATTTTTCAAACCAAACAGACTTAACCTGAGTTCGGGAAAATGCAACACAATAGACAGCTCATAATTCATGATACCAAAATGAAAACCAAAGCTATGCCTTTTAAGTTCATTCAGGTGGAAAACATTTTGAAAAAGAAGCCCTGGATGCATTGCTTGACTCAGCAGCACAATACCGTATCGTAGTCAAATGCTGCCATAACCCGCTACTGATTTATTAAAGCTACTTCAACTATTTCACTAGAAAGGCCAGTCTTAGGTCTGAGTGCATTTTTATAAGTTATAAAACTTATAAGTTGATATGTTTTACAACTGTTCAAGTTAAATGTCTACTGGGATTCTTTTGTACACCCCATCTTTACATTAAATTAATATTTAGTTGAAACAAACAGAATTGCCCAGGTCCTGTGCACTAATCAATTCTCATAAAAAGTTCTACAGAAGCCCAATGTGTAGCTTTTTGTCAGCAGAAAACCTCTTATTCACCAGTGTATTGGTATATTATCTGCCCCATATTTCATAGCCTCCATTTGGCTAATTTGGTAGTGACAATAGTTAATCCTCTGTCATCCTTTTTATATCCTTTTGAAATATTCAGATATCTCTATCCTCTTCCCACTTTCTTTCTTTGTGCTTGACTTACTTTCATTGCTGAAAACAGAGCCTGACATTCAAGAGTAATTAGCACTCAATTAACTCAGGAGGAGGGAGAAGAAGGGGCAGAATGTTGCCTTTCCCAATTAGCTCAGGCAAAAGCAAACTGAAACAGCCTTTCCAGGCTTATCCACTCCTCCTCATTAATAACCTTGGCACCTTCTCCATACTTTGATATTCTGTGGTCATACAGAGAGCCCCTGGTGGCACAGTGGGTTAAAGCACTGAGCTGCTGAACTTGCTGACCGAAAGGTTGCAGGTTTGAATCCAGGGAGTGGAGTGAGCTCCTGCTGTTAACCCCAGCTTCTGCCAACCGAGCAGTTTGAAAACATGCAAATGTGAATAGATCAATAGGTAATGGCAGGAAGGTAATGGCGCTCCGTGCCAGCCACATGACCTTGGAGGAGTCTATGGACAATGCCAGCTCTTCGACTTATAAATGGAGAAAGCATCAACACCCAGAGTCAGACACAACTGGACTTAATGACAGGAGAAAACCTTTACTTTTACTATACATGTCCCGGTTTTTATCTGTAAAATATTGGAGAGGATGTTGTTTTTATTACCAATGGAAATGGTTGATGCCAACTGAAAGGAACTGAGTGTGTGTGCTGATTTATAGCATTGTAAAATGAGAATCAGAGTGATACAAGTACTTTGCCATTCTTTTTTTCTTAATAGGTTCAATTTAAAACTGTAATACAATGCCACAGTCACTACAATCTCGTAGCATCAAAATGCCAAGGGTCTTATTTGCCGGTTGCAATTCAAGTTCCAAATTCTGCCACCTTATTGTTGTGTCCCGCCACTGTATAACCTGCAAGTAGTAATATGTTGTAAGAAAAGTTTTGTCTATGCATTGGACTAGTGCAAAGAGCCTGAAAAACAGCTAGCAAATATAAGAACAACCCTACAGTTTTAAAGCAAGTCATCAAAGCAAGAATTACCCCCAACTTCTGTGGCTAGAATAGCTTGGCTTATACATTACTTTCAAATGGATCATAAAGATTGCGCCCCCTGACAAGTATCAGGGTTGTGGAAAGGCACCCCGCAAACTGTTGTATATGATGATCATTAGGAGCCCGCACGTTGCCAATGAGCAATAAACTGGTGTCAGAGGAAAATTAAGGGACGTATATCTGAGAGGCAGAGGAAAAGAAGTCCAAACCACCGCTGTGTGGCAATATTGGGAAAGAAGGGTCGGAAGAAATGGGTTACAGCTGTAATTTTCCAGCAAGGCCTAGAAGAAAGAAATGCAAAACGGCTGCTGCTCTGCAGAGTGAAATGTCTATTCCTTCTAACAGAAAACCCGAAATATACCCCAGAGAATGTCTTTCAAATTACAGTTGCCCCTCCATCTTCAGGGATTCTGCACCCATAGATTCAAAAATAATAATAAATAAAAGCATGCCTTGATTTTACTGTTCTAAATAAGAGACACCATTTTACTACACCGTTGTATATAATGGGTCTTGAGCAACCACAGATTTTGGTATCCATGGGGCATCCTGGAAGGAATCCCAGTAGATACCAGAGTTTCCACTTTATTCATTAATTACAGAACAAGTCCCCGTATCTGCAG
The DNA here is from genome assembly GCA_030556195.1 of Anolis apletophallus. Lineage (NCBI taxonomy): Eukaryota > Metazoa > Chordata > Lepidosauria > Squamata > Anolidae > Anolis > Anolis apletophallus. The sequence continues at coordinate 133,460,948 of JARBWK010000003.1, read as the reverse complement.
GATTTGTACTCAAGGCTTTGTTTTCCCATGCTGCTCCTTCCTCTCTATTTTCTAGGTCCTCCAGTGCAATTCTCTGGTATGCTTACACCAGAAGTTCATTTCAGTGTACTTAACAACAACAACAACAACTTTATTTTTATATACCGCCACCATCTCCCCGAAGGGATTCAGAGTGACTTACAAGTGGGACCAAGCTCAACACAACAAAGTTTACAAACTAAAAACACATTTAGAAATATAATACACATATCACAATCTGATTAAAACAATGAAAAACAGAATATAAAAACAACAATTAAAAGGAATAGAAACAAAACTCAATTATCCATAGTTTTGTGTTTCCACTGTAAGTGCAAGAACTTATATCCCACAAATATGAGGGTTGTATTGCAATTAAATTAATTATTTAAAAATCAAGAGAGGTTTGTATTACTTTTGTTATCGCAAGAGTATAATTGAAAATACTTGAAAAAAAGGAACTTTCTCCTTAAACAGTTTGCCATGAGAAGTAGTTCTAAGCAAAGGCAATTGAAACATCCTTTCACCAGAAAGTCTGAAGCTGTATCTTGGCCTTTAAAAAACAACAAATTCTGTGCCTTTCAAAACATTCACACTTCTGAAAAAGCTAGTAACACTATAAGCCATAAACAGAACCAATTTTGAAAGAGACTGCAGAGCATAAGCATGGCTCTACTTGTCAGCTTATGGTTCAAATAAACAGCATGTTCTGATTTAAGTCAAAACAGATATACTTTTTTCCTTTCCGTTTGCTATTATAAATAAAAAACAAGTATTACAATAAATATATAATATAAATTAACACTATTTATAGTTGCTGACATTTTCAGAGACCTGAACATTTTGAAAAACACAGAACTTCGCATTTGCTTCTTGTTCCTTTTTTACTTTCAAAATAAAGAACCGTGTCTGCGTGTGGTAAGTCTACTGTGGGGTTTATTCCAGACTTTGGAGGATCTATCCAAGGTGCTGAACCTATAGGTGGATTGAATTTGGCATCTTAGATATCCCTGTTGAAGTATGAAATAAAATGCAGCATGGATTTGGCACATCCTTCAAATGGAAGCCACTGGGTAGCAAACATATTTGGTAACAAAAAAGTCATTCACACAGAAAAGTAAGTTTGCTTTGAGAAAAAAAACTGCATCTGAAAAGGGCTTGAAAATCTTTTTTTAAAAAAAACCATTAAAACCCCCATGCATATGCATCTGGGAATCTGTTGACTTCATTACTAGCAGGTAGCAATATCTGGACCTTGTGCCCCATGATCATAGAATAAAAATACAACAGTCAAACAAAATAAAAAAGCCATTCTTTGGGATGTTATTTTTTCCTGTATCTTCTGCAGAATCATTTTGTATCTGTAACGCTGAGAGATCAATTTATACTTACGATGTGGCAAGTGGTACAAAGAAATTCATATGGAGTTCTGCCTAGTGTAAGCATTCACTGAGTGGATTGTCACTATTTTTTCCGCTCGCTTGGCACATCATAGGACCCATCGACACTGTAGAATTAGTGCCGTTTGAATCACTTTAACTGCCATGGTTCAATGCTATGGAATCATGGGAGCTGTAGTTTGATGAGGCATCAGCATTATTTCTGAGGAAAGAGACTTTGTAAAAACTGCAACTCCCAGGATTCCATAGCTTCTGGCCATAGCAGTTTAAGTGGTGCCGAACTGCATTAATTCCACAGTGCAGATACACCTTTAGTAAAGAGCAGTAAGACACCTCATTTTGTGGGTGATCTGAGAACGCAACAATTCCCCATGCTATTATAATTATAATTTTATACATCACAAATGAATCTGCTGTGCTTAAATAAATACATTTTTAAAAAGCAGCACTGCTACAATGAAGCACATCTAAAGAAGACATCACTGATGCTATGCTAGAAATAGCTCAGCAGTTTTATAATGTGATGAATTGCTCATAATCTGCTGTATAAAAATGAAAGGGTAAGCAAGGAAAGAAAACCCCGGCAATACCTTTAGGAATAACCAATATTATAGCACAAGTTTATGAAGACTTCAATCCACTTCTTCAGATGCACTGATGGAGCTCATGTTAAAAACACAGTTGTATTGCAGTTATATGGTTGAGGTAGAGATGTAACTGGGTATAGAAAGATGCAAATTGTGACCCAGGATATAAAAATTCAAAAGTTTCTTTGAGATGATCAAGGTTTGTGAAGCTAGTCTCAAAGTGTGAAAGCAATAGCTCTGTTTTTCCTAGATTCTGGGTCCCGATAGTCAGTTCCCTTGAAGTGAGAAACTTTGAAAACTCATGAAAAATTGGCTGTATTTCTCATACGTCGCTTTGCTGAAAGTTCAGTTGGAGCTTCTCATGCATCTGAAGGAGGAAATTTTAGTGTTTCTTATACTTTTTATAACAACTATACTGATCTGGCCAGTTAAAAACGTTGACACCTTTACAGAAGTGGCAAGCAGCATGAATCTATTTGTTTTGCCCTGATATCCCTCCCTCAGTTGTATATGATTTTTAAAGCAAAGAGCGCCATCTGTCTCTAAAGAAAAAGAATGGAAAAAATCAGTTTACACCTTAAGCTTTTGAAATTTATCTCTTATCCAAAATGCTTGGCACCAGAAGCATTTTAGATGTTAGAAGTTTTTTTGGATTTTTGAATATATGTATTTCTATATATGTACATAATGAGATGTGTTGTGTATCCAACTGGCTGCCTGTCCATTTTCGGGCTCAATTCAAAGTGCTGGTTTTGACTTTTAAAGCTCTATACGGTTCTGGCCCAACTTACTTGTCCGAACGCATCTGCCGCTACGTCCCACCTCGTAACTTAAGATCATCCTGCTCTCGCTTCCGCCAGCAACTCAACTGCAGCTGGCGGGGACGAGAGACAGGGCCTTCTCGGCTGTGGCCCGCCGCCTGTGGAATGTGCTTCCAAGCGAAATACGATCAACCCCATCCCTCCTAGCTTTCAGGAAGAAAGTAAAATCGTGGTTGTGGGACCAGGCATTTGCACAGTAACTGCAGCACTTTACTTAGAACGAACTAATATGATGATGGACATGAAAATACGGCTTCCGCCATTGATTGAATGTGAATTGAATGCGGAATGATCTAAACTCTCAATATAGATCCATCACCAAGAGAAAGAAGAGAGAATATACGTAAGTAATAATCGATGACATTATATATGCTTAACCTATTATAAAGAAATACAGAAGAAACCTACCCCCCCCGGGTCCCCCCACAATCTTATTTATTTCCCTTCCCCTTCTCTTGCCCCAAGACCAACTCTTATTACCCTTTCCTACTATCCTAGACCTTAGAATTGTTCCCCCACTTTTTATTGTTATTTGAAAATCATAATAAAAATAAAATTTAAAAAAAGAATGTGGACTTGTTATAGATGGAATTTTTAATTTAATTCGATTGCTGATAATTGTTTTAATGCTGATGCTTTAATCTTGTTGTATTAGTGTTTTTATATTGTGTATTCTTGCCGGTCCTCTCCATTGGCGCCCCCTTGTTGAGGGGGAGAGGCTTGTGTACTCTAATGAAGTTGTGAGCTATGCTGGTGGTGGCATAATAGCCACCGGTAGGGCCTCCCATGCCACACAGGTCACAACTGAAGGGTCTGTCAAAGAGTGTCAAAGGGCAGGATGGGCTCTCTAGCCTAAGAGAAGGAAAACTCTGATTTCAAACCCAGGCAGATGGTGCTCGTCTAACCCTATAAGGTCAACCATCTAAGAGAAGGAAACTCAAACCAAACCTACAACCTGAGGACCTCGCTGCCACCGTCCTAAGTTTGCTAGGCCCTGGCAGACGAATCTTTGGTTTAAAGGGTGAGGCCAGTTCTGTGCACACTGCGCTCCACCAGAAAAATCCATTGCACAGGCTCAAAGGACACATCCAACCTCAGAATCATCAATGCGGTTGTAGAAAGCGTGGGATGAGTCCTTCCTGATTCTTCGTTCACAAAGAAAAGCCAAGATTGTTGCCGCTGGCATCTAATTGTTGCCTTGTTGTAGCGGATATCTGGAGTCCCAGAACCCCCAAGGCAAATACCTCTGTGCCTGGCTGCTGTTACTTAGCGAGCACTTGGATGGATGACGCGACAATTTTACTGCTGTTCAATGAAACCAGCCTTTATTGTATCACATCAGCTGATGGGCCTGCCTTCCTTACAGAACAAAGCCGCTTGAAGACAGAACCCAGATCTTTTCCAGTGTTCAGGTTTTATACCATCAATGGAGTCAACATTTAGTCCCTCCCTTCTTCATACCTTGGCATTGGCTGGCACTCATGAAACCACATTACACTACCCAATTAAACAAAGCATTCTAGCATCTTATTCCTATTTGCTAATAAACTGTGGCGCAGTGTGAATTTCCATCATTGTTCTATGTTATTGCCTTATGAGCGACATGTTCTCAAATTTGTTACTTTACTACCGGGAAACCTGCCAAGTGGAAGCTTTCATTTGCCATACACGTCTTCTAACCCAGTGTTTCTCAACCAGTGTGCCATGGCACACTAGTGTGCCGTGAGCGATCATCAGGTGTGCCACGAGAAAAGCTCTCTGCCCCCCTTCCTTCCCCCCTCTTCCTGCCAAACTCCTGCTGCTTGGGAGAGGAGGAAGGGCCAGGTTGCGGCGAAGAAAAAGAAGGGACCGGGGCGCTGCCTCCTTCGGCCGTTTCCCCAACCAGCCTCCAATCCGCCATGACTCTTGCCCCTTGCTTGTTGAAGCCGCGCAGAGGAGCCCTGCCTACTGAAGCCCGTCCACCGCTCATGCTCCTCCTCTGTGGGAGAGCTGAAGCCAGGAGGGAGGGGGGGCATGATGCAGCCTGGCTCCGCCCCTTCCCCCCAGCTTCAGCACTCCCACAGCTTTGTTAGCCAATGCTGGCTTGGCACTGCCCCCTCAAGGCTGGTGAAGTTATGGGAGAACTGAAGCTGGGGGAAGGGGCGGGGCATGGCGTGGCCTGGCTTCTCCCCCTCCCCGGCTTCGGCACTCCCCACAGGTCACCATCCCCCAGCCGTTCTTTACTGTGTTAGAGTGTCATTTTGTGTCATTTTGGTTGGTGGTGTGCCCCCGGATTTTTTTAATGTTAAAAGTGTGCCACGGCTCAAAAAAGGTTGGGAAACACTGTTCTAACCCATCACTTGCTATTTCTTGTGCTACTGCTGCTGCTGCTGCAGGCAAGCTGCCCCTGCTATTCCATTTCTATTCTAATGCATCACCTCTCTCTGACATTTCTCCTGTTAAAGCATCAATTTCCCCTTTATTGTAAGCCGACCTGAGTCGCCCCCGCCCCTCCAAGGGGTTGAGAAGGGTGGAGTAGAAATATAGTAAATAAATAAATATGGGTTGCTGTGAGTTTTCTAGGCTGTCTGGCCATGTTCCAGAAGCATTCTCTCCTGACGCTTTGCCCACTTCTATGGCAGGCGTCCTCAGAGGTTGTGAGGTCTGTTGGAAACTTGGCAAGTGGAGGTTGTATATCTGTGGAATAATGTCCAGGGTGGGAGAACGAACTCTTGTCTGTTTGAGGCAAGTGTGAGTGTTGCAATTGGCCACCTTGATGAGCAGTGAAAAGCCTTTCAGCTTCAATATCTGTGGCATGTCCCACCCTGGAAGAAGCTGAGCAAGTTTAATGGCTAAGTGGGAACTGGAAGCTGGACACAAAATCCCAGTTCAATACCTAGTTTGTAACACCCCGCTAACTTTATATAAACCGGCGTATTCACCACAACATTAAACTATGTCTTTCCTTGGGCGCACTAGGATTTTTTCTTCCATCAAACAGAAGCTTCAGTGACCACTTGACTTCTTTCTTCTTGGATTTGCTGGAAATTATAGTTTTAGGCCTGTTTCCAATGCTTTCTGAACCCCTTCCTCCTTGTATCCCTTTCCCTTTGCGTCTATATTGCAGAATTAATGCAGTTTGACATCACTTTGACTGCCTGGCTCAGTGATAGGGAATCCTGGGATTTGTAGTTTGTCAAGGCACCAGCACTTTTTGGCAGAGAATGCCTCAGACTTCCAGGAGCCTTTCTATAGCAGTGCTAGAATATGTCTTAATTTCTGTATACCTTCATTGTTTTATATCTCACAAATCTGTACTTTTTTCAGAAACCTAACTACAACTCCCATCACCCCTTCCTCACTGGTTTGGCTCCACTTTGCATGGCCTTCTACTTGCAAAGGGGAGGGGGAGGCCAAGAGGGAGGAGGGGCGGTGCAAAAGGTGACGTCGGAACCCACAGAGCCAATGAGGAGTCGAAGAGCGCAGGGACCCGGATGCTTGGCTCTCTCTTTTCCCTCTGTGTTGGCTGCTCTTGGTAGCCATGGGGAGCTTGTTGCAGTTTCTGAGGCTGGTAGGGCAGCTGAAGGTGAGCAGCCGAGGACGCTTTGCTTGAGGAGCAGAAATGGGGGGGATTGGGGAATGGTTACGGCTGGGCATCATTGGCCACCAATGGGAGCATTCCCGCAGTTCGTTCCTTCCCCCCCTCATTTCAGAATGGTCTTTCCCAATTGTGTTCAGTGGGAGATGGGTTAGTCAGGACTGCAATCCCATCCAAGGCTCTAGGGGGCGCTGTTTTGCAAGGCAGCGATAATTAACTACAGTGGTGTTTTTGGACTTCATCTCCCAGAAGCCTCAGCTGCTTCGGCCAATGGTTAGGGATTCTGGGAGCCGTAGTCCAAAAACACCCCTAGAAGACCAGTGTATAATAGCAGTAGTTCCCAACCAGTTGCTTGGGCTTTTCAACTCCCAGAAGCACCAACCAGGTTGGCCAACTGTCAGGAATTCTGAGAATTGAACTCTTAATATGAAATGCATGAAACCAGAATTGAATTCAGATTACTATTATTATTTTACTGGCAAAAACCACAGTATGTCACAGCAAATAAGATCTATATGCTGGATTTGGTATCCAAAAAAAATCACAAGTCAAACACTTTCCAAGTGTCTAGGACTGTGTGATGTATTTCCGAATGATGCGCGCAGATCCAAGTAAGGTGGCCTTTTGCAGTTGACTTTGTCAATGTTTATTGTTTCCAAATGCCGGCCGAGATGATGATGATGATGATGATTATTATTATTTGAAACACAGCAAGAGTAGTACACAGCAAATGAGATCATTATGCTTTTGTATTCGATCACATGTCGGACACTTCCCAAGTGTCTAGGATTGTGTGATGTATCAGCGACTACTGCATGCAGATCCGAATAGGGTGGCCTTTTGCAGCTGACAGATGGTAATGTTGTCAGCACTGATTGTGTTTAAGTGCAGGCCAAGGTCTTTAGGCACTGCACCCAGATCACCACTGGGATCACCTTTACTGGCCTATGCCAGAGTCTTTGCAGTTCGATCTTTAAATCCTCGTATCGTGTCAGCTTTTCCATTATTATTATTATTATTATTATTATTATTATTATTATTATTAGGTTGCTGTGTTTCTCCAAGATACCATATTGTGTACATAGGTGGAAATGCAGATGTTCCATAGTAATAATAATAATGTGTTGTTGAAGGCTTTCATGGCTGGAATCACTGGGGTGCTGTGAGTTTTCCAGGCTGTATGGTCATGTTCCCAGAAGCATTCGGTCTTGACGTTTCATCCACATCTATGGCAGGCATCCCCAAGAGGTTGAGAGGTCTGTTGGAAACTAGGCAAGTGGGGTTTATATATCTGTGGAATGTCCAGAGTGGGAGAAAGAACTCTTGTCTGCTTGAGGCAGGTGTGAATGTTGCAATTGGCCAGCTTGATTAACATTGAATAGCCTTACACCTTCAAAGCCTGGCTGCTTCCTGCCTCTGGGAATCCTTTGTTGGAAGGTGTTAGCAGACCCTGATTGTTTTCAGTCTGGAATTCCCCAACAGACAGGCAAAACATTAGGAGAGAATGCTTCCGGAACATGGCCATACAGCCCGGAAAACTCACAGCAACCCAGGCCGTGATCTAGCAGCATTTTCTCGTGGTGTTTTGCCTACATCTGTGGCATCCTCAGATTATTTATTATTATAATAATTACTATTATGACATTGTGTGTATAAAAGTATATTTATTACAAGGGCTTTAAAAATAATATTGCTCATATTTTCTTTTACTAGCGAGTACCCCGAACAGGCTGGGTCTACAGAAATGTACCGAATCCAGAAAGTGTTTCTGATCATATGTACAGGATGGCAATCATGGCTATGGTCACTGAAGATAAAACACTGAATAAAGACAGGTAAGTGTTGTAGTTCAATGCTCAAACAACTACACAACACTGTCTCCCATTGTGAATAGTAGTATTTTTTATGTCTGGCACTGTGCAGATTGTGTTAAGTGGTACTCAACTTCCTTAGAGGGTTAGGTGGATTGGTAGCAAGAGATTAAGATTAGTCCCAAGCCATCCTGGTTGCCCAACTATTTGTTTCTTAACTATTTGCCATGATTGAAATGGGTTTTCCTGAAAAAGTAGAACTGGAACATTTCTTAGTGTTCCCAATATTGTTACCTGACATGGCATGTTTGGTTTAAATATTATATTCAAAAGTATTCAAAGCTTTGTGTTGCAATTATTGGAATATCTGTAGTAACATAAGGGGAATATCATATAGTTTCTATCCTATGATAGCTTGGCATTTGTAGTTTGTTGGAGGGACTTTCCTTTCCTTCAGCTTCTGCACTAGAGTGCTCTAGCATAATTTCCCTATAAAACTACAAACCCCTGCTTTCCATAGGATGAAATATGGATTGTTGAAGTGATATCAAATTGGTATAGTAGTGTGATATGGATACATTTTGACTCACTCTCTATGCTACTTATTAGGCAGATTTTAAGTTGTGAAAACAATGATTCAGTACAAGTAGATGGACATTTTATTTCACAATAGATTTAAATCCATGGACAGAGGCAAGTATACTTTTGACTAATTGAGAAACAAGAGGTTTTGTGAAAGAGAAAAAACCCCTCATGAGTGCGTTCATTTGTTAGTCTGTTCCTCTGTGCATTGCATTTTGTAAATACTTCTCTTCTTATAGAAATAACTAGAACTTTGCATCTTATATTTATCCCAGAGAAAAATGTTTTTACAAGTAATAATATGATACCTTCAATAGAGTTACAAGCTGGGTAGATGTGATGAATGCCGTGGATGTAGCATATCTGGTCTTCAGTAAGGCTTTCGACAAGGTCCCCCATGACCTTCTGGCAAACCAACTAGTCCAATATGGGTTAGGCAACACTACGGTTAGGTGGATCTGTAATTGGTTAAGTAGACGAACCCAGAGGGTGCTCACCAATGCTCCCTCTTCATCCTGGAAAGAAGTGACGAGCAGAGTGCTGCAGGGTTCCGTCCTGGGCCAATCCTGTACAACATGTTTATTAATGACTTAGATGAAAGGTTAGAAGGCATGATCAGCAAGTTTGCAGATGACACCAAATTGGGAGAGATAGCCAATACTCCAGAAGACAGGAGCAGAATCCAAAACAATCTTAACAGATTAGCGAGATGGGCCAAACTAACAAAATTAAGTTCAACAGTGGCAACTGCAAGATGCTCCACTTAGGCAGAAAAAAATGATATGCAAAGATACAGAATGGGGGACGCATGGCTCGAGAGCAGTACGTGTGAAAAAGATATTGGAGTCCTCGTGGACAACAAGTTAAACATGAGGCAACAATGTGATGTGGCGGCAAAAAAAGCCAATAGGATTTTGGCCTGCATTAATAGGAGTCTAGTGTCTAGATCCAGTGAAGTCATGCTGCCTCTCTATTCTGACTTGGTTAGACCACACCTGGAATACGATGTCCATCAAAATTGAAGGGAGATGTTGACAAGCTGGAATGTATCCAGAGAAGGATGACTAAAATGATTAAGGGTCTGGAGAACAAGCCCTATAAGGAGCGACTTAAAGAGCTGGGCATATTTAGCCTGAAGAAGAGAAGGCTGAGAGGAGACATGGTAGCCATGTATAAATATGTGAGAGGAAGCCATAGAGAGTAGGGAGCAAGCTTGTTTTCTGCTGCCCTGGAACTAGGATGCGGAATAATGGTTTCAAACTATAAGAAAGGAGATTCAGTTTGAACATTAGGAAGAACTTCCTGACTGTGAGAGCTGTTCAGCAGTGGAACTCTCTGCCCCAGAGTGTGGTGGAGGCTCCTTCTTTGGAGGCTTTTAAGCAGAAGCTGGATGGCCACCTGTCGGGGGTGCTTTGAATGCGACTTTCCTGCTTCTTGGCAGGGGGTTGGACTGGATGGCCCATGAGGTATCTTTCAACTCTATAGTTCTATGATTCTATGATACATATATGTACCGTATGAAAAAAAGCCTAAGAGCAAATCAAGCTGAAACATTCTCTCAAAGCCAAGATGAGTAAACTGACATGCTTTCGACATATCATGAGAAGTCATGACATAGAAAAGGCAAAGATGTAGAGGAAAACTATTACAGGTTGATAGACTCAATCAAAGAAGCACGCTTTTAAGTTTGGAAGACCTGAGTAGAGCATTTGAGAGTAACTTGGAGATCTCTCATTCATAAGGTTGCCATAAGTTGAAGTAGCTAGATGGGACTTAACAATAGCAATTGTGATTTGGCTTAATTTTTTTCACCTTATTATTGGTTTGAAATCTGAAACATATGCATGTGTTGTATGGGAGAGAACTTTTTTTCTCATATTTGTTAAAGCAGAGACGTTACTTTACCCAGAACATTTTTACTGTTCTTTTCAGTCAGACAAGGTCCCTACAATGGCTTATGTGTGATCTAGGAGAACAAGATCTTTAGTTTTATAATCTAAACATAACTCTAAACTATTTTGTTATATTTCCAGATGCATACGGTTAGCTCTAGTTCACGATATGGCTGAATGCATAGTTGGGGATATTGCACCAGCTGACAATATTTCCAAAGAGGAGAAGCACAGACGAGAAGAGGTCAGTATCACTGCACTTGTGCCAGGATAGTTGTCTGTAAATTCTGGAAGATCTTAAAAAGTGTTACTGTAATGGACTTAAAATTAATTAGATTATTTATTTATTTCATATACTTGTACCCCACCCTTCTCAGCCCTGAAAATATTACCAAGTTAATATTTATTATTGTACTAGCTTGGGTTCCTAGAGTTGTCTGGGTTATTAGAAGTCAGGTTTTGTTTTTTTACAAAATGCATAAGGTTGTGGGTGGGTCCTGGCCCATTGTCAGTCGGAGTCACAGTGCTCTGACTTGATGCAAGGTGAACTTCAACTTCCATCAATCCCCCAAACTCCTCCAGTATGTTTAGTTGCTGGTTGGTGCTGCTCTGTTTGTTGTGGCAACAGATTTGAAAAGGATAGGAGAGGGTTAAGGGGCAGGCAGTAGATGGGGTCATGCAAATTCCACACCAATGGAGAGAGAAACAAACACTGGGATATCTGTGGTGGAAGAAACATGTAAAATCTAGGATGAAATTGGTCCTGAATGAAAGCATTCCTTGGATGGTGGGCAGTGTTTGAGGAGGACATTGGCAGGGGTTGGGCTACAGGGGTGCTCATTAGGTAGCTCGGGAGCTACTAGTAGATCTTTGGCCCTCTTCCAGGTGATCTTCGGGCCTCACCAGCCGGATGGGGCGCTCCTGCCATGTGTGCTCCTACCCTGCGCGCACGCACGCTCCTGCTGCTGGCTTTCGCTCTTGCAGTGCTTCTTTTGCCTGTGGGGCATTGCAGGAAGAAGGAAGCATGAGGCGGGGCCTCTGGAGGGAGCGCCCTGCCTCTCTCTCGTCCAGAAGCAGCTGTGCAGCCTCCGTTGCCGGCGAGATAGGCAGGGTGGAGCGCTCCCTCTGGATGCCCCGCCTCGTGCTTTCTCCTTCCTGCAATGCCCCGCAGGCGGACGCGCTGCGCGGGTGGAAAAGAGCAGCAGGAGTATGCGCAGTGCACGCGGCGGCGGGAGCGCACGGCAGCAGGGGCAGATAGATCTTTTGTACTTGGTTGCTTTAAGAGTAGCTCGCATGCTGAAAAAGTGTGAGCACCCCTGGGCTACATGTTCATGGGAGTCACTATAACCTGAAATGTCATTGGAGGAAGGGCTTTTGTTGGCTCCTCAGTACTGTGGATTAAAGCTGTTTGTGGAAGCGGGAGCCTGTCTGTGGAAGTGGGCACCCCAGCCACATACACACATATTTTCACTTTTATTATGTCTATGTCTATAGATATTGACACTATGTGTATGTGTGCCTTCAAGTCGCCAGTTGGTAGCACAATGAATTTCATACGGTTTTCTTAGACAGAATATTCACAAGTGGTTTGCCATTGCCTTCCTTTGAAACTGAGCCTTCAGCACTCACATATTCCCTTGCAGACCACTCTTTCAAGTACTAACCAGGCCTGACTCTGCTTATCTGCTGAGATCAGATGGCATCTGGTGCTCTTGAGAGCATTTGGGGTATTATACAAAGTTAACATTTAGTATTGCATACTGACCACCAGAGGTCACAGTCTTGTCACTTTGCCTGGGGAACCCGTTAAAGGGAAAGTAGTTTGACATACAGAATTCTGTATAATATTTCTTTCTAGGAGGAAACTGAAGTATAGATACAAACGTGTTGTTCCCAGATATTATAGTCTTTTTAATAGGTTGTTTTTGATACAACTACATGCCAGCCCATGAAAACCGATCTGTGTATTGTGTTAACCCGTGATATGTCCAAGGAAACTTTGGCTGCATCTACTGTCTAATTAATGCAGTTTGACACATTCTACCTGCTGTGACTCAATGATATTAAATCACGAGAATAGTAGTTTTACAAGGTCTTTAGGCTTCTCTGTGAAAGGGTACTGGTACTGCGCTAAACTACAAATTCCAGGATTCCATAGCATTGAGCCATGCAGTTACAGTGAGGTCAAACTACATTCATTCGACAGTGGCTCTCAACCTGTGAATCTCCAGGTGTTTTGGCCTACAACTCCCAGAAATCCCAGCCAGTTTACCAGCCGTTAGGATTTCTGGGAATTGAAAGCCAAAACATCTGGGGACCTACAGGTTGAGAACCACTGGTATAGATGGACACTTTTCCATATGAAGGTGTTTTCATGGAGGGGGAAGCACAAGAAATCTGAAGGGGTATAAAGGTATGACTTTTGTCCAGTCTTGTGTGATGCACTTCTGTCACTAATCTCCTCAAGTGTCTTTTCATATCATTCCTCATCTACTCTCTCTCTCTGCTTTCAAATAAATTATACAGTGGCCTAAAATATTTGTGATACAGAGAGTTCCTTTGTACTTGTTAGCATTCTTGTGCCATTTTTCAAAGACAGTTTGGCCTATCCTTACAAATTCTAAATGTCAAAATGCTTCAGAGAAACTCAGGTTGGCCAAAAGCAGCGAAAGAACATTTTGAATGTGGATAATGGGAAATAAAATGTCTACGTTTTGTTTTCTTTAGGAAGCTATGAAGCATTTGACTCAGTTGCTTTCAGAAGACCAGAGAAAAGAAATTTTTGAACTGTGGGAAGTAAGTTTTGAAACATTGACACTTGTTTACATAGTGACCTATTTCTAGCTAAAAAGAGGGATGGTTATTTAATTATTATAGAAATCATTAGTTATAATGACTGACGCTGAAAGCTAGTGGATTTCAGATGGAAGGAAATTAAGCAGATGGTGAAATGCAGGCCATCAAGTTGAATGCAGCCAGCTGTTGGGGCCACCAAGGCCCACAAAGCTCGGATCTCTTGCCCTTATGCTATATTGCAATGAAACTGCCACCTATGGTATGTAGCTAGTTGGGGAACTGCATTGGATTATTTAGGCCACAACTAATGGTTTAAAATATGATCCACCTGGGAGACAGGCATTTTCTAGGGCTACTGAAGTGGCCTCTATCCTGATTTTATCCAACAGGTTCATAAGAGCCACTTAAACCTGGAAATACTTTGGATTTTAATTGGTTTTAAGGAGTCTTAGCAGTTTGTTTTTTTTTTTTAATACTGTTCATTTAATTCCAGTTTAATGTTTGCATATTTTTAGGTTTTAATTGTATTTTATTGCCTTGAGTCTCTTTTTGAGAGAGAGAAAGTGGGATATAGATAATAATATTGTTGTTGTTATTATTATTTATTATTGGTTATAGTGATCTTTGCTGATCTTTGTAAGAACATGAATAAATTAAATATTGTCAGGCAAGGGGGCAGGGATGAATTTAATTTCCAATCTTTGAAGGAAAGGCACCCATTTTAATTTTCTTTCATTAAATCAACTTTACAAACCCCTTTAAGGAGATTTTTGGACATCTGACTTGAAAAGTCTTAAACTGTTTTCTCAGTTTGATTTGTAAACCATTTTGAAGGATTACTTTAAAAAGAAGCATGAATTGTTTTGTGTTGTAGGAGGTATACTCTTCTTATTGTATGTTGCCGTATGAATGCTGCAGAGCTCTTAGCTTGAGTCAAATGCCTGTAAGAAATATACTTCTTTGTTGAATTATAGCTTGTAGCACCGTATTTTCTGACGTATAAGACTACTTTTTAACCCAAGAAAATCTTCTCAAAGGTCAGGGATCATCTTATACAAGGGAGTCAACTTATACATCAGGAGTCGTCTTATATGCTGGGAGTCGTCTTATAGAGCGGGTGCTGAAACTTCCAATCCAGATTGGAGAATCTGTGGTTGCCGCATATGGTGTAGGGAGCTCAAAAATGGCAGTGGCCTCGTCCCTGCCATATGGAGCGACTGTATGAAAGCATTATGGGTGATGCTGTACAAGTATGGTAGAAGAAAATCCATTCATCAGGATTTGTGGACTTAATGTGGTCTTGATGTTGAGGTGAAGGGGCATCTCACCGGGAGGTGCAAGTGAAGGGTGGAGCAAGTTGCAGGCATCCGGGGTGCCCGGGTTATGGAAAAAAGAAATAGAGTGCCTCTGGGCCCAGAAAAACACACCTTTTTTACCTGTCTGGCCCGCCCTTGTATCCTATTACCATACCTCCGCCTCTGCCTCTCAGATCTCGTTTCTGAAGACTGCAGTGAAGCGGTGCAGGTGCGAGATCTGAGGCAGAGGAGGTACAGTAATAGGAAAATCACCATATTGAAATAAAATGATGCTTTTTATTTGGTGTGTGTTGGAAAAGGGGTAATCTTATATAGTGAGTATATCCCAAATTCTATATTTTAACTGGAAAAGTTGGGGGTCGTCTTATACGCCAGAAAATACGGTATATTGTTTTCTCTCTTTCTACTATATGAAGTATCTGAACAAAGCTGATACCTGTTAACACTGGCTTTCACACAGCAAGATTGTAATGAAGCTAACATAACAAGCATAGAAGTGAATTCCCTATTATTTTCTCCTTCATGGGAAACCAGCAGGAGGGTAAAGATCAAGGTGTGCCATAGAAACTTCCTTTTATTTCTACAGTTTTTAGCTGATTTTGTGGCACATTTGGGAGACAACCTCAAACCCCTGCTTCCACCCACTGAGAATTTAGTACTTTTCCTTTTATCTTTCTCAGTACAAATCCATTCCAGGAAGCATAGCTGGTCACATGGGGTTTATTTATGCCTAATGAAAAACTGAGCTGCATGCTAAGGCTGCTCTTAATCTCTGGTCCTTTAGACTGTTAAGATGTACTCAGATCTGAAGAAAAAGCCAGCGTATTTGTCACTCTTCATCTAAGAAGCACACTGAACTATATCTGAAATGTCTTTGACTGTTTCAAATGGAGATGCTGAGGTGCAGTGGCATGGTATTCACTTCTGTAAACAGGCCAAAGCGATACAGCAAGGCAGAGACAACTCTGCTTGCTTTCCTATCTGTCTGTCTGTCAAGGATCTATCCTGCTTTCTCTCAAGGAGACTCAAAATAGCTAACAATTAAAATTGCACAATAAAGTGTATAAAATTAGAATAGAATTTTATTTGTAGGCTAAGCTTGGGTTTTCCCAATGTACTCTTCCCTTGAACTGTGCTGCCTAAGGATGGAGAGAAGTTGTTCATGTTCTGGACTTGGGATGGCACCAGGACGACTACTATATGTCTGGCTATTCCCCCGGTGGCTATCAGTATACCCTCTGATGTAGTTCAGTTCTTTAAAATAAAGACACTTGAGACAGGATTAAAGTTAACCAAATAAGTTTACTGGAACAAAAGGCAAAGTGAACTTCAGTTAGAGTTCTTGAAAGATGAATCAAAACAAAGTATTACAAAGACACAGTTTGTAGACTGAATTTGGTTACACTGGAAATAAACACTTGACATATACTCATAGAATATGAGGTAAAATATTTGACTATTGAAAGTAAAATACTGGATTTATTGGCTTCAGTAAGATAGTTGGCTATTAAAATACTGAACTAAAATGGTGAAGTACAAGCTATAAATGAGTATTTGGTAAATACTCTTGGTAAATACGAAGCTATATGGTGGTAAATACAGCTATGGTGACTCTCAGATATATACTGCTATAAAGATCTATAAGGTTTGTGTAGTTGGTAAATACAGCTATGAGAATCTATGAGGTATATACTACAATGATGGCTATATGGTCAATTCTGTAATGATGGTAAAAGTTAAAGCCGGAATACCCACCCAACCCCATAACAAGGTTCCCTGTGAGCCATTGGTCATTGCAATCCTGCTTGAATAATAAGAAGGGCTTTGTCTGCTGGCAAAAGGAGAACAGGAAGGGGACCAGTTTATCTTCCCGTGATTCCCATAGGATATGAGCAGCCAGTCATTGAGGAGGTGTTCTCTGTGTCCTCAACCAAAGGAATTTGTAACATTAGTGGGACTGAGAAGAAGCTTTCCCCTGAGGATCTCAAGACTCTGCCAGGCTCATATAGGGAGATATGGTCAAGTCTTTCTCGAAATAGTATTGGAAATTGCAGTTTGTTGAAAAGGTTGAAAATTCTATTGACTTGTTTGGGTGCTTTCTGCTTCAACCACTAGTGGGTCTCTTAGTTCAAAGATATTTCTGAACAGCATTAAAACAGCATTATTTATGCACAATTAGATGAAGCCTTGTGCATAAACAAGGCCTTTCAAATTTGCAAGTTTAACTTTCAGACTTGATAATATGGTGTCTCTAGGAAGCTTTAGGGCCTCTAGTGCGACTTTATGCCCAGCCTGTGCTGGAAGATGACGACAGATTTATACTGGAAAACCTAGCGATTCCTAGAGAGATGTTCTTTGTAGGAGACTCTAGGTCTAGCAGCACATATCTATCGTATAGTCCCCTCTGGAAGCTGAGCGTAGAGCTATGCTGAGGGATTTAAATGATTCATAGAGAGAACATCTCGAAGAATCTCTAGAGGTTTTATCCGGGGGGCTACATTTTTTAAAAAATTACTGTTTCCCACTTTCACTGTGGCCCTGTGCTCCAAGCACAGCGAATGTGGAAAACAGACTGTTCTTGTAGAGGGCATTAGGAGAATTTCAATTATTTCTGAATGAAAGGTTCTTTGAATGGGAATCAAAAACACCAATGCATCATAAATATAAGATTTATACAGTATCAAAAAGACATCCCTGGGAGGCTGCTAACACTCTCCTTAAATGGAAAATACTTTTGTCGGAATAGATGCTAGTATGCTTTTGTAGAGATCAAGAATACTTAAAGGTTGAGGTGGGCAATCTATATGCTTGAGCACTATGTAATCAGCAAAGGAAGGTGTTTGACCAGAATCTGACCAGCAGAGAAGTAGTTTTGAAGGAGTGCAGTCTGATGTATTTGAATACTAAAGTGTTATTGAAAGAGAAGTGGCTCACTTGTGCTTTGGAAAGCAAATAGGTAATTGCTTCAACTCATGGTGCGCATAGAAGGCCAGTTGACAAGTACTATGTGCTTGAAAATGAACAGATGACATTAGTGAAGCCAGGTTGTACAGGTGTAGTGTCTGTGACCTTTACTGCTCAATAAACATGGTTTGAAAGATTAAATATTGTGAACCTTTAGGAATATGAACATCAATGTAGTGCAGAAGCAAGGTATGTAAAACAGCTGGATCAGTGCGAGATGATACTTCAAGCCTTAGAATATGAAGACTTAGAGCAACGACCTGGGACCCTTCAAGATTTTTATGACTCTACTGCAGGTATGACCTTGCTTTTGTTCTAAACACTCACATGTGAAGCTTGGCATTATAACACATGAGGCTTGCTGCAAAGTGTTTCGGCATGCTGTACTCCTATTCTTGTTTAGTGTGCCCCCAAGATAGCTACCCATCCTTCACCATTTGTGGTTCCATCACTCTCCTCCAGCACATTCTCCATTCTGTGCTACTCAGCATGCCCAGTTGCCATTGAATTGTTGCACTCATTTTTAGTCTACTAAAGGTCCTCCCTTGTTTAATTTATTTTTGTGGCCAGTATCATTCATTCTAGAAATTTGAGCAGTCATAGATCCATCAGAGTTTGTTCCAAAATAATTTTCCTTCCTCAAGATATTTTAAAGCTTACCTGAAGATCTGTTCAGCGTTTGCTTCTGGGCATTGCAGGAAAAAATATATCCTGTTGGTGCATTGATGAGTTCTGCAGTTAGAAGCGTTGTTTAGCTTTATCTAGTGTTTTATATTTGAAAGTCACAAGAACACAAAATGGTTAGTTCCAGAGTTTCCCTTATCCTAATTGTTTGGGACCAGAAGTGCATTGGATTTTGGAAAATCTGTATTTACAGTTCCGTACAAGAGATATCTTGAAGATATCTGGGATCCAAGTCTAAACACAACATTTGTTTATGTTTCATGTACACCTTATGCACATATACTGAAAGTAGTTATATATACAGGTACAGCATTTTAAATAATCTTTGTACAGTATATGACAGAAAATTTGTGTACAGAAACCAAAGTGTCACTATCTCAGCCAGCTGTGTGTTGTTTCAGCCTTAGGGATGCTCAAAACTGTAATGATCCCACAACCCTTTTGTTATTTGTAGTACATCAATAGCTAGCAGAAGGGGAGATACCCAATTTATAAAGCCTACAGACTTGTGTTACTCACAAGCTTCAAGTTGTCTACACCTTAAACTCATTGTGTCTCTTGATTATTATTGGCATTCCCATTTTTTCTAAACCTGTTAGCATGTTCCTTTTCAATCCCCTTTTAGCCTAATCACTCTGGCTTTATTTAAGCCAAGAGTAAGTAAGCTCCAAAGGCCAATTTTCAGCTTTTAAAATCTCCCACAGGCCATCCCAGATTTTTTCTTTTTTAAAAAGTGGATGGAAGTCCCAGCCTTGTAAAGTCTTTTGAGGCATGGGAGGAAAATGAGACAGACTCTCGCATTACCAGGGCTTGCAGGAACAGATACTGACACTTTTTGACAGAATTTGGTTTTAAGGGGGGCATAGAGCTGGAACAAATGGGTCTGGTGGACTGCCAGATTTTGCATTAAGCCTTTCTTATGTATTTTGCTAACTGCAAACATGATTCTTGATTGACAGCATGGCCAATTGTCCATGTACTTGCATACAAAATGTGCACAGCACCTTTCAATTTTGGCTGTATAATTTTGTGCTAAGAAAGGTCCATACTGTCAGATTTCTCCATACATCTGAGAACTGTTTTGTAAATAAGTCTGTAAAACTATAGGTAACAGCCAGTAACCTCTTACTGTGACAGCAGGCACACATTTTCCATTGTTTTGTTTGATTTTGTTGTACAATTTATGTACAAATGGAGGAACATATGAAAAGTGCTGTGCTTTCCTGCCTATTCCTGCTCTGAGCTGGATTGAAAGCTCTGATATATTTTTGATTAAGCTGTTTGATTCTTTGAAAACACTTCTGTAAGGTATGCATAAAGTACAAAGAGCTATTTTGATCAGCTAACCCATTTCCATGTATGCCATTGGCTTTTGAATGTGATTTGTAGACCCTTATACATATCACCTTTGATACTCCCCTAACTTAAAAAACGCTCATGTCTTGGTTTTTCAGAACTTCTTGTCACTGTTCATAGGACACCTCATCAATATATCAAACGTTAAAATTTACCCAAAAAAATCTCATCTTAACACAGTAATGTTATGTTCAAAACCAGTGCCACGGCAGTTAAAAAGCAAGTGAGCCCATTCTGACTAGTTTGAATTTGTTAGAATAGCAGTAGGGCAACTAGGTTTGGAGTAACAGTTCTCATGTCAATTGAGAGATGTTAACACACAAACATCTCTCAACTAAACACAGTCCCATATTGCAGTTAGTTTGTTTATAATTGAGATGGTCTCTGAAATATTGAGAAGGCACCTTTCCTTCTTTCAAACCTATGTGCTTTGCTTCTCCCCCGCTCACACTGCTCCTGGATCCCGGGCGGCAGGCGCGAGCGGGGAGAAGCAGGTGGCTACAGGGAAGAAGGCAGCCGGCTTCCTCCCGTAGCCACTCCTGCTTCTCCCCGCTCGCACTGCTCCTCGGATCCCGGGCGGCAGGCGCGACGAGAAGCAGGAATGGCTACAGGGAAGAAGGCAAGCCGGCCTCCGTAGCCACTCCTGCTTCTCCCGCCGCACTCCCTCGGATCCCGGGCGGCAGGCGCGGGAGAAGCAGGAGTGGCTACAAGGGAAAAGGCAGCCGGCTTCCTCCGTAGCCACTCCTGCTTCTCCCCGCTCGCACCGCTTCCCACCGCGTCGGGCGGCGATCTCCGGCCGCGGCGGGGAGAGAGGGGCGAGCCGCGGAGAGAGGCTCCCCCGCAGCTCGTCCCTTCCTCCTTCCGTGACATGCCGGCTTCCTCAAGGGGCAAGCAACCGAAATTGCCCTTCTGAGGAAGCCGGCATGTCACGGCCTTAGGAGGAAGGCTTATATGATACTCTACTATATTTTGTAAAATGAGCAGACAGGTTCAAGGAATAGACAAATTATGTGGTCCTGAAATTTATTTTCCACTTTATTATACATGTAGTTTAGCAAGAAATGCTTTGAAAACATTTCTAGTATAAGTGACCAGCAAGTCGGTACAGAATATAAGGTCACCTATCACACAAATGGGGACTTTGTATAAATAAATACACTTTTCAATATCATTGCCATTCTTGCATGCAGGATAAGAAAACAAAGTAACTAACTGTGATCTTTGATCTGCAGGAAAATTTAGTCACCCAGAAATAGTCCAGCTTGTGTCTTCCATAAATACAGAAAGAAATACAAAAATAGCAGCATCAAAAAATGATCCACCATCATGAGTCACCTTTGAAATGTGTTTAGCTGTATGTAAAATAAATTATTTTACAATCCTTGTATTTGTGTGATTGTTTTTTTATGGCATATGTACCTGGAGACTGGTTGTTAACAAAATCTAAATATACATATAGCTAAGGCAGTCCCATACTTTTTACATTAGCTTCAGAGCATGACAGGATATTCAGTGTCTTTTTTTTACATTGATTGCTATCTAGCATTTAAAGCTGATTTTTTTAAAAAGCATGACTGTATAACTTTATAGGTGCCACTGGCCCCTTAGGACTATTATATGAATTCTTGTCTATCTTCCGGATTTTTCTTTTAAAGAATGTGGCACAAGAAGGTACTTTACATCCAGGCCATAAAGTTGTATATGAAGTGCTGCCTTGCGGAACTCATGAAAATGTGGAAGATTAAGTTCTGATGTATCAGTGGCCACTACTTCAATGAAACATCAGTTGTGCATGTCCCTTCAAGGCGACTATTGACTCATGGCAATCCCATTTATTTTATAAGGCTTTTTTCAGCAAGGTATACTCAGAGATAGTTTTGCCTAATCCTTCCTCTAAAACACAGCTTACAGCAATTGAATAAATCCATACTACCTAGCTTAACATAATACAAACCCAGCAAGTATCAAAGAGAGGATGGCCCAAAAGATTTGGAAAAACAAGACAAAGGTTCTCTACTCATGATCAGAATTCCAAGAGCTGAGTATTCATGAGATACTGTTGAATTTTAATGTAACGTTCTCATCTTTTTCGATTATTGTTTTTATCTCATCTGGGTTTTTGTATGGGGACAGTGTCGTTACAGATCTTACAAACTGCTATATTAGTGGAATCTCTCCCACTGAATTGTAGCTTTATTTAAATAGTGTGACTCAAAATGGAATTACAAATTAAATTTGAAGGTAAGTGAATAGATTTTTTCCTGTAAGTACATGTCTTTTATTCAGGCACCTGGCCGAACATAGCTGGAAAATTCGTATGATAGTTTGAAATAGTCCCACCACATGTATTGTTGATAGAAGCATATACATGCATATAATCAACCAACACCATATAGGCAAGTGTAGGCTGGCTTTAACACAGCAGGTTAATCACCAGCTGCAGCAGATCTTGCCAACTGAAAGGTTGACAGTTCAAAGCCGGGTCAGGGTGAGCTCCCTGCTCACCTAGCGGGTCAAAAACAGCAATGTGAGCAGATGAATAGAAACCGCTTTAAGCAGGGAAGTATTTTAGGCACGGTGTTTGGAGGAAAAGTTTATGAACATAGAAAGCTCTCGGCAAGGAGATAGAGCGACAGCACCCCCCTGTGATTCGAACCAAGCACAACTTCCAAAAGATGCCGAATGATGAGAAAAAGCCTATACATACCTTTATCTGTTGTCGGTCTTGTCATTGTATAATCAGCAGTGAATGTTTGCTGTATATGTGTTCTCTGATCCACCCTGCGTCCCCTTCGGGGTGAGAAGAGCGAAATATAAGTACAGCAAGTAAATAAGGCTGCTTACAGAAAAATATTGCAGGTGTGTCTGGTCCCAAAACAGAAGTAGTTGCCTCAACTACATTGGCAGCAATGTGTACAGAATGCATGTGAGCCAGCAACAACCTTGTGGAAGTAGCGTGCAATGATGCATGCACCCTCTGAACCACAAATTAACATAGGGATATGTAATAGATAAAGCCTGGTTGTGTATCTTAAATTTACAAATTACATATTTTACTGTTGTGGACCAGTAGTGCTCTTAGACCACTATTAATAGGTTTACCAAGCTGTGAGTATTAAGAAGCATGATGGAGGCTGGTACCCTGTTTGGTAGTTATAAGACTCGATATGACATTTGCAAATGCAGCAGCTTGGCCAGAATGTTTAAGAATGTTATTTTGTTTTAAGAAATCGGAATATTTCATTGTATATCTTTCAGTGTTGAAAAAGAGCCCACAACTGACAGACTTCCAGAGAGAAAATGCAAATAGTTTATTAGTAACCATTGTTTTTGTTGTGCCAAAATGTTTATTAAGCAAACAATTAAGCAGTCAAAGGGAGGCTGTAGATTGTAGACTGATGCCTCAGGACACAATGGCATGCCTCATAAAAACAGTCTGACCTTTAAATAAAGCAGAAGGCCAAAGCAAGTGTTTGTGCAGAAATGAAAGGAAGCAAGAACAAATTTATTCACCTATTTTAAGATAAGCCATACATTTTGAAAAACGGAATACTAAAAAAAAATTAAATATGCATGCATGAATAACACTGGTAGAAGTGGCAGAAGCCATTTTCAAAAATGAAACACCAGTTTGTCTTGTAAGAAGTTGAATGTGAAAAAGTATATATGAAAACAAGATTGATCTTGTTTACATACAGAAGAGCCATCTAATTTCTCCATGAAGTCACAAATGTAGGCATATGCTCCCCTGCCACACACACTCTCTAGGGTCAACTGGAGAAAGAGACCATTAGCAGTCATCTCTCCAATTTTCCAGCTGGCTTTAATCATAAGAGATCACCAGGAACTGGGCTGTCTATTCTCTATATAGCAAAATGTCTACATCTTAACCTTATGGAGAAAATAAATAGGTTTTGTGTGCGAATGGGACCTAGGCCATGAGACAAAGAACCAGGGGCACCCCTTTAGCCTAGCATTGGAGATCCTCTTCTGTCTCTGGGAGCCGAGTGCCGACAACCGAACTCTGGGCGCTGGCCTGGGCAGCAGAACTGAGGACCTCCTCAAAACTTCCTCCAGGATGACTTGCTCCCCCAACTTTGGTCTGAAAGGAACAATCAAATTAAATCAATGAATTACCCTTCTTAAGCCAATCACTGGTAAGTCATTTCATTCTTGCCATGGCCCTTGATTCACCTGGGCCTTCTCTTGAGCGAATGCTGCCACCGCAACCCCAGTTTTGTCTCATTCTTCCCCTGACGGACCATCTGCTCCATTATAACTATGTTTTACTCTGTTTTATTGCATTATATGTTTTAATTGTTTTATAATTTGATATGTTATATTTGTTTATAATGAGGCATTAAATTTTGCCATAATCTGTAAGCCGTTCTGAGTCCCCTTCGGGGTTAAGAAGAGGGGAGTATAAATATAGTTAATAAATAAATGAATATATCTTTGGTTATTAGCCAAACAAATGCACATAACTATAACAAAAGGGTCTGTATCTTTATTGGCTATGAGATAATTCACATTATATTTGGTTTCACTAGCTTCCTCCTAAAAAGAGACACAATACATGTTTAAAATCCCCTCCAGTTTCCAGACTGTTAATTATATATTGGTTTCTAACCAAAAGGGAAAAGGTAATAAGGTGTGAACAGGAACCAGCATAAATTTATCAAAAGTCAACTTCCTATGAGTCATTCAGTTCTGTGTGATTTTAATCCATAATGAACTGATAACAACCATCCTATAGGTGGCTTATGATGGTGCAAATCCAATTTATGCTGTAAGTCACTTCTTCAAACATTGGAGCGGTTGAACTCTCCTCAATAAATTGCCACCTATCTATTCCCCCGCTTACCTTAAGGCTTGTCACAGTGGTCTCAACCTTTTCTTCAAAAGACTTGAATGTAGGAGAATTCCTGAAAAGGTCAAAACAAAGAATCCAAGTTTCAAAATGTTTCAGATTTGTCCACGTTCTTTTTTCCTTCTGAACAATGTTACCAGAAATGAATAAATGAAAGTCCCAACAACCACAGCTTCTATCACCATAGCTGAATTCCTATTACAGTACACAAAATCATTTACTCTTTGCCTTACTGCCAATATAAGCCCCAAGGTGATTTACAATACAAATTAAAACAAATTATAGCTAAAAATGCAGCATGAGTATCCCATTTCCGAAACACTTGGGACCAGGCATTTTTTGGCTTTTGGAATACCTGTATTTGCATATACTGTATACAATGATATATCTTAAAATGAGATCAAAGTCTAAACATTAAATTCATTTATGTCACATACATACCTTATACATGCAGCTTAAAGGTAATTTAAGCTGCATGTTTTGTGCATGAAACAAATTTGTGAATATTAAAGAAAATAAAGGCGGCACTATCTTGGCCACTCATGTTGACAATTCTGAGATTTTGAGTATTTTGGATTTCCGGATAAGGGATGCTCAATCTGCATATATAATATAAAAAAATTAAATTATATTAAACCAATAAAATGTAGGCCAAGGTCCTGCATTGCAAAATGTACATGTATTGTGTGATATTGTGTGGCTGCGTCTTTGTAGCCGCAACTCCCAGGATTACTCCTTCTAACTCAATTTTAAGCAGTGCATATGCCACAATACAACTACTGGTATTTGATTGGTTGGTTATTAGAGAGCAGAGATAAACCTAGCTATTTTCTTGCAACTGAAGATGCTACCAAAAGCATCTGCACAGATCTCTGGAGGTCCATGCAAGCTTTCCTCGGGTGATATACTGTACTTGCAATATTTCCAGCTGCAAGAAAACAGCTAGATGTTTTCCTACTCATGCCTAACAACAAATAAATGGTCACCTTGGGGGGCTCTACTGCTTATATGGTGAAATTTATATTGGGGGAGGGGGCTTTTGGTCACTGCAAGATTGGAAGAGAATTTTGACATGGCTAAATGAGAGCCAGAGAAACTGAGCCTCTTTCAGGAGAGAGCTTTGTAGCCTAAGAGCAGCCACTGAAATGGCTCTCTCCCATGTCTTCAGCAGATGAGCCCAAGCTCAATGTGGTGTTATTTCCATTGTTTTATCTTCTGTCATAATTGTTCTTTAAAAATCTACTGTATTTAGAACCAACCTGAAACAGGGCTGTGGCATATGGAGTAAATCTTTGAATTCTTAGTATTAGGAAGAATCATAATCACCTCTACTACCTGGAATGTTACACTGGCGCCAATGAGATCTTTCTTCCCAATGTAAACAGAAAGCTTCAAGTAGGATTTTGTCTAGGTTTGCATTCAAGGCAAAGGGGAAAGCTCCCTTCTTCTACATGCCATGACAATTATTTGGCTTTAGCCTCCTACATGGGTATTTATTAAATGCACATGTGACCATACAGGGCCAAGCAATGTGAGCAAGATGGGGATTTAAGGCTTCAAAAATAGGAATAGATCATATGCAGCTTAACTAACTCCACATTTGCTTTTATGTTGTCAAATTTACCATTCCAAGGGGTAGAGTAATTTCATACAACACAGTAGATGCTGAAACTGGCAATTTAGGGTTAAACTGGGCCATCTAAACAAAATTACACAGCTCTTATGTGCTTCAGATACCATGAAAATAATCTATTTTAATTGGTTTTTTTCTGAGATCACTGTTTAGTGGCATTAACAACTGATTATTAAACAGTACCTTCCATTTTTCATTGTCTATTTTTAGAACTGTTCCTGCCAGTTTACTTCAGCTACTCAATATGTTTACCTTCTGCTTCTCTTTTAAACTGAATCAGACACAAGCCTCTTTTTTAATGAGAACCTTGTATCCGATGCTGTCACAAGATTCTCATTAATCAAATAAAAGCAAATATCAGAAGCAGAAGTTAAAAACAACCAAATGCAAATTCTTTTCATGTGACACAGATTTGATTCCAAGGATTCACTAGAAAGTAAAAGATATATGATTATATATTATCTGTAGTAGAAATAATGATGTCTAAACTTTTACCTCATAGCAGGCATACTTATGGAATGGCGAATAGAATAACTGCATTCCCAAAGCAGGAGGAAAAAAGGAGAAAAATTATTAAAACAACCTTGCAATTTGACTTACATTAAGAACAACTAATTGTATTTATTCAACTTCTTTGGCACAAATGTTCTGGTAAGAAGCTGTTTTGATGTTATTTATCATATAATGTAGCAGTCACAAAAAGATGTACAAGATTCAGAATAATAGTACACAGGATCTTGTTTCCTAGACCTAAACTCTTATTTGCTATTCTCAATTAGAGTCAACTTATTAAGTCAATGGAATTTACATAAGTGGGTCTCATTCAGCAATTGATTTAAATTAGTACAATCTAGTTAGGAGTAGAACAGACTGCTGTGTACCTTTCATACTGTATGAGCCATAATCTACTGTTAAATAATTGGGTTCATGTCACACTGAAAGGATGTGTGTGTGTAGTACAATGAGTTAAACCCTTGTGCTGCTGAACTGCTGTCCTGAAGGTTATCCCAAATTTATGGGGAGGGACGAGCTCTCATTGTTAGCCCTAGCTCCTGCCAACCTAGCAGTTCGGAAACCTCCAAATGTGAGATCAATAGGTACCGCTTCGGCAGGAAAAGGCAAAAGATGCTCCAAGGAGTCATGCTGGCCACATGACCAGGGGAGGTGTCTACGGATGCAGGCTCCTCGGCTTGGAAATGGAGAATGAGCACCTTCTCAGAGCCGAAGATGAGCACCACCTTCACAGCCAAAAATGAAAGGAGAAGCCTTTGCCTTTATGTGTTTGTGTCCCACTGTATGTCACTGTAATCAAGGCATTGAATGTTTGCCTGTATCTGTTTATATACTGTAATCTGCTCTGAGTCCTTTCGGGGAAAAGTGTGGAATATAAATGATTATTATTGATGATGATGATGATTAGCTCTACACATGAAAACATAAAAGTTTACATGGGTTTTTTAAAAAGAAATAATAAGTTTGGTGACGACAGCAGAAAAGAACTTCAGAAGAAAATAGAAAATGTCTCCTGGATCAGTATAAGGAGGTATCAAATACTTCATGGTCATCCCCGAGTATAAAAAAACCACAGACCTAGCCATAAGGGTTGACTGGCACACAGAGGCTTTGAGTAACGGAGACCATCTGGGGAAAAAATTATTCAAACCAGGCCAATATTCTACATGTTAACTGGACACTTATTTCTTCATTTGTTTCCTATTATTTGTAGTTTATTGCAGAAACTATTATCTACTAAATTACTGTTTTCAAAGTTTGCTATCAATAAATAACAAACACATTTCAAAGGCTGAAAAATAAGGCATCCAAGCTTTTCTCCCATTTTCCCACAAAAAAGAATGGTGCTATGTGGCTGAGTATTTTCTGTGTTTCTACACATATCCACAACGAAAAAGTTTCAAAATGAAAATGTGTCACTTTTGTTCATAAATGCCTTTTATCGTATGAGATCTTCCATTTCACTTGAGCAGCCTTGCTTCTTGTCAGACGGGCTGTTCAATTCGGCATTGATGTGTAGCACACCTGACTGTTTGCCTTTAGGCGTTTCTGTTACAAGCTATGATTTAAAATCATGGTTTATTTCAAACCAGATCAACAGGAAACATGGGTTGCTTACCTGTAACCATGGTTCCTTTAGTGGTCACCTGTGAATGCATACAAAAGATATATTCCAGCGCTTGCGCTTTAACTTCGGAACCTTCTATAAAAAATTAGAAAGAATTAATGCTGGAGCCCCACCCACCTCCCAGAGTATATATAGCCAGTGGGAGGGGCTACAGCCCTCAGTCCTCTCAAAACCGCGCGAACGCAGTTAAGAAAGAAAAGAGGGCATGACTGAGGGGAGGAGGGCGGGGCGTATGCATTCACAGGTGACCACTAAAGGAACCATGGTTACAGGTAAGCAACCCATGTTTGCCTTTGCGTGGTCACTGTGAATGCATACAAAAGATAGATTAGCAAGCTACTGACCTTGGAAGGCGGGAGTCATGCCACCGCAGAAAACAGGACCGCTCTGCCGAAATCAGCCTCCCTTCTGGAAACGACATCCATCTTATAATGGGAGACGAACGTCAACGGGGATGACCACGTGGCAGCACGGCACACCGCATCCAAGGAAACGCCCCTCAAAAAAGCAGCCGAAGTGGACACCGCTCTCGTGGAATGTCCTCGAATCTGCTGTGGAGGCTCCCTGCCCGACATCCGGTAGGCTAGCCGTATCACCGCAACAATCCAAGCAGAAAAACGTTGCGGGGACACTGGAAGGCCACTGGCATCCTTCCTATACTTTACAAAAAGTCTAGAGGTTTTACGCAGAACTGTAGTTCTGTCGACATAAAAGGCTAGAGCCCTGCGCACATCCAACAAATGCAGACCCTGCTCTAAAGAGGAAGAAGGGTTCTGAAAAAATGAAGGTACCACAATCTCCTGAGAAAGGTGGAAACGGGACACTACCTTGGGCAAAAAGGAAATGTCTGTGCGCAAAACAGCCTTATCCTTATGAAATTTCAGATACGGTGCGTCAACACGCAAGGCACACAATTCACTGGCCCTCCTAGCGGAGGTAATTGCCAGCAAAAAGGCAACTTTCCAGGTCAAAAAGGAAATATCTACAGAGGCCAAGGGCTCAAAGGGAGCCTTTGACAATGCTGACAAAACCACCTCTAAGCTCCAAGAAGGGGCCACCGGAGCCATAGGAGGTTTAGTCTTTAACAACCCTTTAAGAAACAGCTTGACCATAGGGTCAACAAAACAGGATGGACGGCCGGAGCTCCGCTTGTAAGAGGAGATGGCTGCCAAATAGCACTTCACAGAGGAAAAGGAAAGTCCTCCATCAGAAAGTGAGGCTAAAAAATCTAACACTGTGGAAGTGGAAGCCTCTAAAGGGGAAAAACCCTTCTCTAGGGCAAATTTAGAAAATCGGGACCACTTAAGAGCATAAGAAGCCTTAGTGGAGTCCTTGAGGGCCGAGTCAATGATGTATCGGACAGGTGCAGACAGAGACGCTATAGAGGTGGTTAACCCGGAAGGATCCTCCACGCCGTAAGCTTCAACCTG
Source organism: Anolis apletophallus (assembly GCA_030556195.1). Classification (NCBI taxonomy): domain Eukaryota; kingdom Metazoa; phylum Chordata; class Lepidosauria; order Squamata; family Anolidae; genus Anolis; species Anolis apletophallus. The sequence goes on along the minus strand of JARBWK010000003.1, from coordinate 133,431,071 downwards.
TGGATGTCTGGGTAACGAACCCGACCCTCCTGGGTAGTTAACAAGTCTGCCCTGTTGGGGAGATGGTGAAAAATTCCCTTGGACATGGCCAGAAGAGGGGAGAACCAAATCTGACGGGGCCACCAGGGAGCTATCAGGATGCAACGGGCCCTCTCCCTCCTTATCTTGGCTATCACCCGGAGGAGGAGCGGGAAGGGAGGAAACGCATAAAGTGAGTGACTGCCCCAGTGAAGGAGAAACGCGTCCCCGAGACAGCCCCGAGGGAGTGTCCCCTGGAGGCGGGCACAATATTGGGGGCATTTGGCGTTCTCCCTGCTGGCAAACAAATCTATCTGTGGCCTTTCCCATGCTACGAATACCCGGGACACCTCCTGAGGGTGCAGGGACCACTCGTGCGTAGTGAGGGGAGACCTGCTCAAGGCATCGGCTAGAGTGTTCTCCTCGCCTGGCAAGTAAAGGGCGATCAAGTGAATGCCCCGGTGGATGCACCACTCCCAGATCTGTATGGATAGGAGCAGCAGAGTGTGGGAGTGAGTTCCCCCTTGTTTGTTGATGTAGTACATGGTGGTCGTGTTGTCTGTGACCACCTGTACTACCTTGCCCAGCAGAACCTCCTCGAAGGAGAGCAGAGCCTTCATGACGGCCAAGAGTTCGAGGACATTTATGTGAAGAGTCGACTCTGTTGTGTCCCAAAGGCCCTGTGCCACTAGAGTGCCCGAATGGGCCCCCCAACCCGACATGGAAGAATCGGTGGTAATCGTAATGGAGGGGGAAGGGGTAGAAAAAGGTAGGCCAAAACATACATTGTCCCGGTGAGTCCACCATGCTAGAGAGTCCTTGACCTCCTGGGGCAACACCAGGCGGTTGCGAGGATTGTCCACTAAAGGGCAGAAAACTGAGAGAAACCATGCCTGCAAGGGGCGAAGGCGCAGCCTGGCGTACGGAGTCACAGCCGTAGTGGAGGCCATGTGCCCCAATAGAACTTGCACCTGTCTCGCTGGCAATGAAGCCTTTTGGATGGCCTCGCTGAGCAGGGACTGGAGTGCCACAAATCGGTCGTGTGGGAGGAAGGCCTTTTCTTCCACCGAATCCAGCCGTGCTCCAATAAACTGGATCTGGCGTGAGGGGGTCAGATTGGATTTTTCCAGATTGAGGACCAGACCTAGGGACTGGAGAAGAGACAAGGTGGTAGACAGACAATCCCTAACATGGTCACAGGACTGGCCCATAATAAGCCAGTCATCAATGTAAGGAAAAATGGTGATTTTCTTAGTCCTTAAAAAGGCCACGACAACGGCCATGCACTTGGTGAAAACACGAGGTGCAGAGGCCAAGCCGAAGGGCAGGGAATTAAACCAGTAGGCCTGGGAGCCTATACGAAAGGTCAGATACCTACGATGGACAGGAGCTATAGCCAAGTGAAAATAAGCATCCTTCAAGTCGATGGTCACAAACCAACAATCTTTATTGAGGAGAGGAAGAATGGAAGAGAGTGTCACCATTCTAAACTTCCTAGGGGAAATGAACCTGTTAACACCCCTCAAGTCCAAAATGGGACGAAAACCGCCCCCTCGTTTGGAAACTACAAAATATCGTGAAAAGAAACAAGCAGGGTACATGGCAGGGGACACTCTGGAAATGGCACCCTTCTTAAGGAGTGACGATACCTCAGCAGTTAAAACAGGCGAACTAGGGGTGGTCCTAACCAGCCCAATCCGCGGTAGTCCCCAAAACTCAATGTGATAGCCCTCGCTGATAATTCTCAACACCCAAGTGTCAGACGTAATAGTAGACCAAACGGGAAAAAATGGGAGAAGTCTATCCCTGAAACTAATGAGGTCGCCCGTACCCGGAGGGACGGCCCTCGCGCACACTATATCATCAAAAACGCCGCTTGGGGCCCGACTGACCCCTCCCCCTGTACTGGTAGGGCTGGTACGACTGCTGGCGGTTCTTGGCGGCAAAGGCCTGCCTACCTGTAGACTGAAACTTATTATACGGGCGGTATCTGAAGCCCCTAGAAAAACTATAATTCCGCCGGAATGGCGTTGATGAATTCTGCCACCATGGCTTCGGTTGGTAGGTCTGAGTCGGAAAGCCGAATTTCTGAGCCGCTTGTCGAGTCTCCTGCTTATCCTTCAAGTTGGTATTTGTCTCCGGATGGAAGAGACCCTCCCGATGCATTGGGAGATCTTCTGCCAGCGCCTTACCCTCATCTGAGAGGGTAGAAGAACGAAGCCAAGCATGTCTCCTAATAGCTGTGGCTGTTCCAAATAGCCTGCCCGCCGACTCAGCCAGGTGTGTGGCCAGGTCCTTTTGCATCTGGGTTAACTGCAGGGCCTCGTTGTGGTAGGCCCTCGGCCATCTCTGTTCTTCAACCGAAAGGGAATCAAAGGAGGGCAGTATCTTGCCCCACAGAAAGGATTGATACCCGCTCATATAGGTGGCAAAATGTGCCATGCGCATGACAATGCTCGCGGAAAAATGGACCCTTTTGCCCAAAGCATCAACACGCTTTCCCTCCTTGTCCAGTGGCGCTAAAGCCGCCCCTTTTGGGCGCTTGGTTTTCACCACATCTACCACAACCGTGTTAGGCTTAGTAGGGCGTAACGCCCAATCATGAGCCGACAAGTCAACTTTGTAGAGCGCATCTACTTTCTTAGGAATGGCTTGTGGAGAATAAGGAGGTACATCTGGAAGCTCTCCCAACTTCAGGAGGTAAGGCAGAGGGGGAACGGCCGTTGAGGAAGTACGGACCTGCTCATCGGACCTAAACATAGGGTCCTGGACGGTTTCCACAGCCTTCGGGGCAGAAAGATCTAAGGCCCTCATCATTCGTGTGAGAACAGCCATGAATCTAGAAAAGTCAGAGGGGGTGGGATCCGGATCCCTAAACACCATGTCCACATCCTGCATATCGTCCACCATCTCAGAAGAAGATGGATCTAGGACATCCTCAGTCGCAGGGGCCTCCTCCTGAAAGGTAGGGAGCACAGGTTGAGGAGTAGGGGTGGATACTGTGGCCGCTGGTCTGCCAGGGGCTCTGGTAGTAACTGGCACAGTCAAGCTGGGCTGAGGCTGTGGAGGATACCCATATTGAGGGTAGCAGGGTGGCATCCAAGGCATGGAAGGAGGATAAAATAAAGGAAATTGCCCCATGAAAGGTGGTTGCCAGGGTGATTGGAAAGGCATAGGCATTTGCATAGGCTGGACCTGCGAGTTGGGCTGGCAAGGCTGCGGATATTGTGGAGTAAAGGCAGGCTGAAAAGCAGGAGGTGCTGGAAAAACAAAAGGGAGCTGAGAAGCAGCTCCTCTGTCTTCACAAGGAGGAGGAGTTGCCGAGGCGGGGCCTCCCGCTCTTCCCTCCGAGGCCAGCAAAGAATCAGAAGCAACAGTAGCAGCAGCTAAAACAGGAGCCCGCACTCTCCCACGTGCATCTGGAGAGGAGGGGGGGGAGGCGGAGGCTCTCGAGGGCGAGCGACGTCGAGGGAGCGAAGGCTCCTCTCGCTCCGGAGCTTTAGCGCGCGCGCGCGCAACAGTAGCAGTGCTGGGAGAAGCCCTGGGAGAAGCAGCGCCCGAGCCCGAAGAGACAGGAGCCTGCGCTGTTACAGCTGACGAGGTAACTTGGGAAGGCATAGAAAGGGCAGAAGCGAAACCTATGCCTCCCGAGCTCGATAGGGAGTCCAAGAGCTCTGAGGACTGGAGGCCCTCTAGTGGAGCGGTTTGGTCTTGCTCCTGCAAAATTTGACTAGGAAGCCCCGTTGCTTCCAGCAAGACAGAGGGAGTGAGAGACAAGCTGCTTCCCGCCAACTCCAAGGAGCTCTTCGAGGGATTCAAAGACTGGGCGCCATCTTGGCGGCCATTTGTCTTTTTAGCCTTAAATTTCTTCACAGCGGGGGCAACGGTCACAGCCCTCCCCTCAGTGTTTAAAGGCTTAGATTGAGCTGTATCTTCCAAAAATTGCTGAGGGGGCCCTGATGACAAAAGGGACTTATCATACAGGATAGCTTTAAGCCGGACAACCCTCAGTTTCCTCGTCTGGCTAGTAAAAGTCTGGCAGATGGCACAGCCCTTAGCCAGATGGCCCTCCCCCAAGCAGGTCAAGCAGAGGGAATGGCCATCAATGTTCGGAAACAAATTAGGGCATCCAGAGCATTTCTTGAATGAAGAGGTGGCCATAGTGCCCACCAAAGGCAATACACTCACGAAGTTCAGTACAAGAGAAGTCAGAAACTGTCCAAATCAGGGATGGAGAGATCAGGATGGTCAATACGGTCCAAGTCAATCAGGGATGGAGAGATCAGGATGGTCAAAAACGGTCCAAGTCAATACGTAAAAGCACAATCAGAGGTCAGTAACGAAGAGAAGGTTCTCTAGTTCCTAGCCGGAGCGCGGAAAAAGAGGACTGAGGGCTGTAGCCCCTCCCACTGGCTATATATACTCTGGGAGGTGGGTGGGGCTCCAGCATTAATTCTTTCTAATTTTTTATAGAAGGTTCCGAAGTTAAAGCGCAAGCGCTGGAATATATTTTTTGTATGCATTCACAGTGACCACGCAAAGGCAACTATACTTCAGTACAAACAAAAAAGACCCCAATATATGAAAGTTTAATTTGTATCTACACACACACCACCCAAAAGGATCTAGAAGCTTACCCAGTATGTACAATGTGTCATTTCTAATTTTAATAACAAACTATATGAAACATCATAACATACATACATCTTACCCAAGTGAATGAGACCTGGACCAGCAGCATAAGGAAAAATTAAGAAGAGTTAAGCAGTAGCTTATTGCTATGCAAACCTTTTCCAAAATCTGACATGGAATATTCAAAACCAGAACTGTTATGACGACAGTTATATAAATTTTGCATTTAATTGGTCTGTGCGCATGCTGTAATCTGAGACTTGCACATTATTTGTCAATGAGGCCAATCGCACTGCATAGATCGGAAGTCACCTGAAAGATTCAGTAGATTTCATGGCAATGAAGTACCCCATTTAAATCCTGGCAGTTATTAAATGCTTCCTTGAATGACTAGAAAGAGACTTCTACAAAATACAGTAGATGGGCAACTGACAGAGGCTCCATCAATTTTCAAAAACCTTTGGGAAGTAGAATATTTTTGCTCAGGTTTACTTATTTTTTGAAAATGAGGATTCCAATTCAGTTGGAGGAGGGCATAAACAAAGCAAAACAAAAATAAGTAGGCAATTTGAGAAAAGAAACCAACAAATACTTTTAGCCACAAAATCTGGGGTGCTTGGTAGCCCTTGTGAGGGAGACGTAGTTTTAAAAGAGAATTTTCAGGGATGTTTCCAATGCCCATATGATTTACTGCCGTATTGGCCTGCTTTTGCAGAAAACGCTGGCGGTTTGAGAAAATGTTGCTGCAGAGAGGGAGTTGCTTTTCAAAGATAAAGTACATCAGGACAAAACTGGCTAGCTAGTAGTTGGCTAGTACTCCCTAAGTCCCGGTCGTTTGGAGTTATGCTTGCAACAGAAGATCAAATAAGACTGATTAATTAAGATAGTTAGGCTCAGAGAAAAATAGACTATAGTTGTGCCATTGAGAAAGTCCAATGTGTGCCTTCCTGCCTGTCAAAATTATAAAGAGCAATGAGCATCTGTATAGCCATCTTAGACCAATGAAATTATTGATTTTGAACACCAATGAGAATGTGTTTTCAATGCTGTCCATGTGATAAAAGCTTTGCAACCCCATTTGGGGTTGCAACAAAACCTTTGATTGTATTTCTGTATTTATGTTTGTCGTCATGCTATGCCCGCAATAAAAGTCTTTGTAGGAAGAATCCAACGTATAGCCTCCTCCTTGCACTGCTACTCGGGCCTTTGAGGGGACTTCTAAGCTTGTGCATTTGGAGTGCTGGTGAGCCCATACTCCTACATCGGTGCCCCTTCACTTGGAGGCCTCAAAAAGATGGTTGAAAAGCTTTTCTTTGCCCAACCTTGCTCTACAACCATCAGGCACGTAAGTGCGTAACACTGATAAGTACATTTGTCTCAGTTCACACAACCCTTTTTAAATTATGTTTTGAAGTTGGTTTGACATTTTCCATAATCTGAATATCCGAATAATAAATGTTGGTGAAACTGGGTACATCCCACTTTTGTCACATAGCTGCCTGTAGAAAAGTGCACAAGGGAAGCTTGTTCCCACCAGCTGCAACCTCAGAGTGGGGTAGATGATAAGAGCATAATCCACTTTGAAACAAGCCCCAAAAGTACTCTCAATTAACCACAAGAATCTAAGTAATCCGTGCCTGTTCTTGAAGTCCGCATCACATTTCATATAATTTCACTTGCACAGAAGAATTTAACATGAACAATCCTAGCTTCAAATTCTGTTAATAGGGATGGAATATAACAAAACAAGAATTATTATTTCATCCCTGAAAAACAAAGTAATATCAAAGGAACTAAGAGAGAATAATCTATGTATCAATCTAAATAAACAACACAAGAGAGAAACAGAAAGGTAGCTTCAAAGTAATCTTTCCAATCCTTGTCACTGGCTCATGGTTTCAGCTCCATCAAACAGATGCAACTTAATGGTTTACCAGTTACTTATAAGACAGGCTTATAATGCAAAATTAGAACAATGGGAGACTTGGCAACACTAGAAATGGAATACTACCGTGTTTCCCCGAAAGTAAGACGATGTCTTACTTTCTTTTTACCCCCAAAAGCCCCACTACGTCTTACTTTCGGGTACGTCTTATATTGGACATACCCGAAAAATTCTTCACCCAGTAGGGCGACGGTACCTGTGAGGGGCCGGCTGCCCGCCGCCGCACAGCCGGCCACATGGGCCGACCGCGGCACGCCTCTTGCACGGCACGCCTCTTGCCTGGCCTCTGACGCGACGCCGCTTCGCCCCGCCTCTTGCTCCTTCTCCTTTCCCCCTCCCTTCCTTCGTCCATTCGAGTGAATGAAGGGAGGGGGGGGAAGGAGAGAGGCGGCGCTAAGGAGCGCCGCGTCACAGCCAGGCCTCTGACGCGACGCCGCTTCGCCCCGCCTCTTGCTCCTTTTCCTTCCCCCCTCCCTTCGCATGGAGTATGGCTTACATTCGGGGTACGGCTTACATTAGCTGACCCCCCTGACACCCCCGATACGTCTTACAATCGGGGGTGTCTTACTATCGGGGAAACACGGTATGTAGGGGAACAATCAAACAAGTACTGGTGCTGTTGGTAATGGAATCGGAGATATGGAGGCATTTCAAGAATGAACAGATTTAATGCAACAACAAAAGCTTCAAACCTATGCCATCAGCAAATACAATTTGGTGCAATATATTCACTAGTGTTTTAGTGCCCTAATGTTCATGTATAAGTTTAGAAATTTTAATCAAAAAATCAGACAAAAAAACCAACAACCCTGGGCCAACATATCCAGGTGTCAATGTGAGCACTGGATCTTAACTCTTATCAAAAAGGGAAACAATTCCTTTTTGGAGCAAAGTGGCAAAAGCTTAATCTGTTTTGGAAGTACCTAAAAGAAGTGCTGATTTAGTCTTTTTGAATACCTGGGCAGGAATACCTGGCGGTGGCCAAGGGTAGCTAGCCCCTTAAGGCAGAATTGGTGGTTTCCCTTCTCTGCAGAATAACCCTCGATTTATCCATGGGTCACATCAAAATCCTTAATTTTGCCCACAAAACTTGTCCATGAAGTTGACATATGCAATACATTAAAAAGGACACTATATACAGCTTCCAATGCTGAACTTCCGCATTCAGCACTCAAGCACTGCATTAAGCACTTTTTAAAAACTTTCAAATATTGGATGTAACATAGTCTGTTGCGGAAAGAGCTTTTTCTATTAGTGGGAGGTGTCTGATCTAACAGAGCTTTCCTGCTGACTGAATGAGAGTGTAATATGTAATCTTCACAAATGCAGTCTTGCAGCCTCAATCTATGTCTCACAGGATTGTTGAGAACAGTGAAATAGGTGATGCTGGGAGATACAGGGAAAGGAAGGAATCTGCCTCCTTCTCATTGGTGGAATAAAACTCAAGAATTGTGAGGAATAAAAACTCTTGCTCCAGTTTTGCATGCAGAACAGAAAAGGGGACTGATTTAATTTTGTTTCTCCATGCGCTCAAGCAACCAAACTTTGTGTTTCTTTCCCTAAGGTCCACTTGCTATCTACACTTCAGAAGACCAGGTTTTTAATAGCAGGATCGAACAGAAAGATCCTGAAGACTTTGCATGAAAGATGGCTCAAAATAAGGACAGAATTGTACACTGTGGAGTAATTTATTTGGCAGTTAGTGGCACTGAACATAATTGAAACAGTGTGTGTGTGTGTGTGTGTTTGATAGTTCTATAAAACATTATGGCTGGGAAAGGCTATAACTGTAACGTTTAACTTGTGGAAACAAGTTAAACGTTACAGAAAATGCTCTGTTATCGCTTCTTACCCTCTCAGACATAATGAAGGAAATTCAGGCAGACAGCTCCAAATCAAAGGAACAACTACTTAGTAATGGCCCTGAAGACATTATATAGTTCAGCAAACAAGAGGATAGAGATGAAAGTACTATAAACCAATGCAGAGTAACCAGTTCGAAATACTCTTTTTTAATGTGTAATACTCATTAAAAAAACCACCTACACATGTATATCTGATACTTCAGTGTGAGGCACACATGAAGCTGTTTGTGGCTCATAAGAGTCTCAAATGAACATTTCAGCACGGGAGGAAAACAGGAGAGGGAGAGAAGGGGGTTACAGGCAGTCCCCAAATTATGAACAACATAGGTTCCGTAGGTTTGTTCTTAAATTGGATTTATATGTAAGTTGGAACAGGTACTTTTTTTAAAGTATAGCTTTTGCCATGGATAGTTTGTGTTGTTTGTGCCCCTGTTCAGAAGATTTCACTGCTCTTTCTGTGATTATTGGATCTTGAAAAATGTGGCTTGTTGTTGAAACAAGGATTGTTGAGAAAGCTGCAGTTGAGAAACATTTCCCCTATGATAATAACTCTTTCAGAGTGAATTTCCCTTGAGGGGTAGGTTTCTCTCACTTCCTGTTGTCCCACTTCCGTTCTTAACTATGCAAGTCAGTGGTTCTCAATCTGTCAGTCCCCAGATGTTTTGGCCTTCCAACTCCCAGAAATCCTAACATCTAGTAAAGTATTTCAGGGAGCTGTAGGCCAAAACACCTGTCTGTATAAAATACATGATTGTAGTAAAGTTAACAAAATGTAAAAGCTCAATTGTCCCTATTTCAGTCAGAGGATGTAGATTTTTTAAAAATACCAATAGTTATGTATGTCTAAAATCTATAAATGGATTACAATTCAAACCGATGTGACTTAATTTGTGATTAGGCTACTATTTTATAACTCTCTGGAAATGCACATGCAAGATTTTCTATATCACATTCCTCTCTACTCTCACCCTTTGAAAGTTGGATTACAATTACAGAGCCAAACCCGATGTGACTTAATTTGTGATTAGGATTTTCTATTTTTTCTATTTTATAAAACAACAGTCTCTCAGCTCCATTTTGAAAACTGAGCTACAGCTTTCTGCAATGTGATGCTTAACTCTTTAACCCTATATCATTTGTGTACATTCCTCTCTACTCTCAAATTATGTAGCTATTGTCACAGTTTAGTTGGGAGAAAGCTGGGTAAGAAAGACCAGAGAGGAAAAAATTCTAGCTACTCAACAGTTACTTCTTCCTCCATTACCAATAATGTCATAGGAAGGAAAACAATTCCATTGTGAAGAACAGCTGTGAGTCTCTGAACAGTTCTACCTTGCTTTGTGTAGAGCACTTTGCTAAAGGCAGTGAAGATATATATGAAATATGTTTTTATTACTGTTTAATGTTCCTAGGGATTTGATAAAACAGTCACTGTATTGATGTTTCCAAGAATAGCTTGGAGGTAAGTTTTTCTTCTTCAAACATTTCTGTCTCAAAGATTCCATTCATCAAAGGAATTAGGCTAATGGAGATTTTCTGGCTCCGCTTAAACATGCTAAGTGTTATTCACTAAACAGGACTCCAATAAATAACATCTGATTTCTCTTGCAACTTACCAAGATTTTAAATCAGAGAAACCATTTAATGAGCTATCATTATTTCCTTTGTGATAAAAGGAGCAAAAGTGTGTGTTGGCTTAGACATGATTCAACTTAATCATCATAATGTTATAAAATAAAGAAAAAGGAAGAAGATGACTAAACTTTATCTTTGAAATTAAGTCCATTTTTCTGTACCTCATATCTCCAAACTTCTTACTGATGACTGTTCCAACATTGCTGATAGCAGCTGTGGCCTTTTGCCCTGCTTGACTCAGAGTCTCCTGTGTCCTCTTATACCTAGAAACAAAATACACAGCAATGTCAATTTCAATCTTAACAGAAAACAAAATTCAGCCATTGAGGTTATAATTCAGAGGATTATTATTACTATACCTGAAATTCACCAACAAACTATTATTAAGACTTTAGTACATTAATCTCAACTGAAGAATAGCAAAGATTGGACCTTATAGTTTAAAAAGTTGTTTGTTGAATATTTTTGATCCCAACAGCTTTTCAGTAATGTTAAGCATGCTCCATGTATAACAAGATGCTCATCCAGATGAAAGCAATAAGCTGCAACAACATAATTTTATGTAAGTATACAAACATAATTGCCAGGGGAAAGAAAGAGCAATTACCGGTATTTCCCTTTCTTCATCCATCCATCCACCCACTCTCAGTTTGTTCTCCTTCCCATTCTTCTCTAAGTGCACATTGTTGGATTGTGCCACTTAAGAATCTACCTTTTTCATTCCTTTTTTTCCATGAAAAAAAGCTGCCTACATGATGTAAACTATACAATTACATTAACAAGGAATGGTTATTGCTTGAGGCAGGCAGGGCAGTGCTTTCTCACACGTCAGAACACCTTAATCAGATCCTATATTGTCTCTCTTGCACAATTTGTCAGCAAGTCACATGAATTGCCTTTTTGCCTTAAAGCAATACAAGTTCCTGACTTCTGGCTGCTAGAGATACATTCTTCTCCCCTGCCTTCCCCTCAAAGCCCTGGTTGGTCTACATTCAGGCGGTTCAAAGGGGGAAATCCTCATTCACAGCTTCTAAGGGAGGCAGGAATCTAGATGGAATACTTGCTTTAATAACTCAATTTTCATTCTGTTGTTTTTCCTCAGCCAAAACAGGCACAACTCTTTGTGCCTCAGTGGAGTATCTCTTAAGGACACCCCTAGCCAAGTTGGCAGTGGAAGGCAACAGCAACATTAACATCTTAGCTTTATTCTACACAATGGCTAAAGGAAATAGGTCAGAGTCAGACATAACAGAAACTGCTGCCTTATATGTGTTGTCACTTTGGAGACACAAGAAGCGCCACTTTGCTTGTGCCCAGCCCAGCTACAGGCCTACTTGCTTACAGATGGGATGAGACTAAAGCCACTTTTGCTAGAACAGCAGTAGCGTCCTACAACAGAAAACAATGCCTGTTCCAGCAAACTGGTGTTGCTGTGGGTAACAAGTCTGAACTGAAGATATATCATGTATTTCATATTCTATTCGGGTTTTTTTTTAACCAGATCATATTATTGCAATATCTTTTAGACAAGGCCACCATCTTTCGGTAATTCCATTCTCTTTCTATTTGTATCACAAAACAGTTCCTTTTTTCAAATCCTGGGTCACAACAGATCACAGTGAAATTAAGGGGTGCTTCCTTTCTATCTGTGAGTTTTAGAAAGATGTGTTGGCATTTGTGAGAGAGCAAGCCAGCAGCAAATAAGAAAAAAAGGGTTTGAAATCAAAACATCACTTGCAACTTCCACTTTAAAGATATTTTTCTTTTGTCTTGGCCTTTGTTTTTCCCTTTGAAATACAATTATAGCTACTTCAAAGATAATAATTGTGCTTTATGTAACCAGAAGTGAGGAGAAGTGGGAAGACTGAGGAAAAACTCTTAAGGGTTTGGTTTTTGCCTGTGGGCATATTTTCTCCTGCGGTTAAAAACAAAGTGCGTGCTTCCTAAATCTTTTCAACGTGTAGTAAAGCAGGTTGGAAAGTAGGGAAACAAACAGGAGCATTTTTACAGCTTGTTCTCTTCTAGTAGGCTTCATGCCTGCTATTAAGTATTTCCAACCCACCTGCCTTCTAAAGAACAACAGCACAGTCATTTACAGCAGTTGACTCAAAAGTACGCCCCACTGGAGTTCATGCCCTACGTAAGTATGCAAGGAACTGTAATCATAGGGTGGATCTAGACAGCCCCTTTATTGCAGAAATTTCCCCAATAAAAAGGGGGCTGTCCAGAGAACATTCTGGACAATCCCAAATTAATTAAGCATAAACCAGGGAAACCCTGGTATGTGTCGAATTAATTTGATAGCAAGTTTATTCCGCGCTTTCTTGGAAGGCGTGGGTCAAACCCACTACTGCAGACCAGACACCATTCCCACAGTTTTCCGGGCTAAAAGCCCTACCTCCCTTTTAAAAAATAAAAGTACTTACCAGCCTCCACTGGAGAGCTGCAGTAGCTGGCACATAGACATGCTAGGAGAGGGGGGGGGGGGGTTGAGGAGAAAAATTACGCCTCCCCCTTCTCCTGACGCATCATTATGTGCCAGAAAAGCTGCCACAGCTCTCCAATGGAGGCTGGTAAGTACTTTTATTTTTTAAAGGGTGTTTAGAGCTTTTGGAGAGGGGGGTAGAGTCTCCAGGTGTTCTCTCAGGCCAGTCCCAGAAGAACATCTGGACACATTAAGAATTATTATCTGCCTACTGAAGAGAGATAGAGTTGAGTTCTCTTTAGCACTTTGTAAAATAGTGTGTGTGGACAGGGCCCCAGGAACATCTTAGTTTTTAAAACACGAATGCTCCTGGGATAAAGCCCTGTTTGGAAGACTTTAAGAGATAAAAGACTACTCAATTTTCTTCTTCTTTAAATTACTTTTTAAAAAGCATTAAAAGTGAAAATTGTCAAAATTGCCAGTACACATTTTTTAAATCTAGTAGTCCAACTGCAGATCGCTCTGCTATTCTTGATCACCATTACCTATGGGCCTAAACCTAAACCTATATGTGGCTTCATGTACTCCTGCCTCTGTCCTCTATTTATTGCCCTCCACCTCACTATCTACCACTTATTACAACTGTCATGCTACATATACTCCCTTAATGTGTTGATTTCCATTTGTAAACTATGTCCTGAGAGTTTTTAAAGTATGAAACATTAAGAATATTATCTGCCTACTAAAGAGAGATAGAATTGAGTTCTCTTTCATGGTCACTGTGGATTCACACATTAGATAATTAATCCCTGCGCTAGCAGCACCAATCGGAACCTTCCAATAAAAAAGTCTAAGACAGGCTAGTCCCCGCCCACCCTCGCCCCGAGTATATATAGTAGCCCCAGGGCGGGGCTAGCCCTCAATTCTCTTGATCCGCCGCCGTTGCTGCAACCAAGAGAACCTTCGTGCGAGCTTGCTCTCTTTTTGACTCTCCCTATTGACTCTTGCTGGACATTCGGCTGACTGGACTGCCTTCGAACTCTGACCTCTGACCTCTTAACATGGCATCCACCTTCAAGAAGTGCGCAGAATGCCCCAACTCCATCCCGGAGTCAGATGGGCATGCCTTCTGCCTCTCCTGCCTCGGAGAGGGCCACCGCACCCAATCCTGTCAATTCTGTGCTTCTTTCACGCAGCAGACGAAGAAGAACAGGGACGCAAGATTGAAGGCCGCTCTATATGAGCGGGCGGTGCAGTCCCCCACTGGGCCTGAACCCCCTGTGGCTACGAGTGGCAAGCAGCCGGAGGCGTCCACTCGTAAACCTGACCTCCCAAAACCCGGACTAAAGAAAAAGGTGAAGAAGCCGAAAGAAAAGCCGGCCCAAACGGCCATTCCCGTTCCCCAAGATGGCGGACACCGGGTACCTGCACCACAAGATGGTCTTCTTCTCACTCCGCCATCTTCCTTTTCAGAAGTGGCGGGAAAGTCTGCTGGGCCCGGGCTGCAAGCTTCTGCTTCGCCTTTTGCGGCTGCTGCTGAAGCTTCTGCTTCTGAGCCACGCCACCTACAGGCCGAGGGTGCGTCGACGCAGCCTCCTGAGCGCTCTGTGGGCGGGACCTTCCAAGCACCAACCCTGGCCACGCCCCCGCTGCAAGGCCCACCCAGACCTACAAATTGGGAGGAGACCGGCGTTGGCCACGCCCACCCCGCACCGCTGCGGTCCCTCCCACAGGGAGGTGTGAGGCCGAGATCACCCACATGCCCCTCCCGGGATGGGCATGACTACGGGAGCTACAGAAGGTCGCGCTCCCCATCCCGACGCAGAGCGGGCTCAAGATATTGATCGCGCTCGAGACGCTACGCGCGCTCCTCCAGCTACTCATCCTCCTCCCCGTCACCCAGGCGGCACCATTCGCGCAGATCATACAGGAGGAGCCCATCGCGGCGCTCTCGCTCCCCAGTACGGGTGAGCCAGCCGGCAGCTTTGCTCCCTGCCATGCCGGGTTTTTGGAGGCTGGGTCCGGATGGCCGCCTGGTGTATGCGGGGGAGTCCTTTCCAGCGATGTCTGCGCCCGTGTTTCCAGGAGCATCCGCCACCCTGCCGTACGGCCCAGCGCAGCCCACGTCGACAGCGCCGGCAGTGGCTGCAGGGCCAACCTTTCCGATGGCGTCGCCTCCGTACAGCCCAGCACTGCCGGCCCCAGTAGCCCCTGCGATGCCTGCCTATTCGGCTGGCCATCCTACAGTGCCAGCTGGCCTCTGCTGGCCCCACCTGCTGTGACTGCCTTTCCGGCGCTGCCTGCCCCCAGCACAGGGCCCCCAACAGCCCCGGCTGCAGGTACTGTTACCCCCCACCCAGGCTGCAGCTTCCAGCTGGTACGGCCGCGATTTCCATGGCGTCCGTACAGGCTGCGTTGGACACCAACCAAGACTGTACAGGGATGGATTCGGACTCTTCCTCGGAAGAAGAATCCGCCCAAGCACCCAGGGCTGCGGACTCTGTGATGATTCAGCCTGCTGATGTGAACATGTTTGTTTCATTTGTGGGGAGGATGATAAAAGCCCTGAATCTGCCAGAGCCGCCACCACCGGAATGCGTGGCAGACCCTATGTGGACCTCCTCGGAGCAGGTGGCGTTGCCCACTGCGCTGGTCCCAGAGATCCCATTTATCCTAAAATTGGCTAAGGGACCGGCCATTGCCCCAGCTCTGATCCCTGCGGTCCCAAGGAAGCTAGACTCCCTCTATAGGGTCACCTTTTCCGAAGCCCAATGGGTCTTGCGGCCCCCCAAAGTGAACACGGTGGTGGCCGAGGTGGCCAAGTCCCGTCGCCCCAGGGCTTCAGGCACCTCACCCCTTGACAAAGAGGGTAAAAAACTCAATTCTATGGGGAAAAAGATATACTTTACTGCTGCCATGTTTATTAAAATGGCGCATTACGCCACATATATGGCGGGTTATCAAAAATATCTGTGGGAAAAAATGACACCGGTCCTGGACCTTCTCCCAATGGAACAACAACCCATCCCTAAGGGTTTTCACATTGAGGCACTATCCCTTACAAAGATGCAAAAAGAATTTGCTAAGCATTTAGCAGAGAATGCTGCGGGGCTCATTGGGGAAGCAACCTCCCTCAGGAGACACGGTTGGCTACGCTCCGCCTCCCTGTCGGAGGAAGCGAAGTCACTAGCAGAGGACTTGCCCTTCCATGAGGGTGGCCTCTTTAATCCTGATACCGATAAGGACCTCAAAGATAAACAGGAGGTTCGGGTAGCCGCCAAATCCTATGGGAACACCTGGCAGTCCTCGGCGCCCCAGCAGAGGGGGCGGGGGCAAGGAAATTGGAACCAATCCCGCAGGTTCTCTAATTCAGGGGGGTTCTATAGAGGCAGATACAACCGCTTCCAACAGAATCGTAGGGGGTCCTTCAACTCTTTCAACGAGAGGTCCCGATACCAGCCCTACCAGAATAAGCCTAAAGCCCAACCGGCCTCAAAGAAGCGTCTTTGATGCCCCAGTGCTTCTACCCCTCCCTCCACAGATGGAGGAGGAGGTGCCTGTCGTTAGTTATCACCCAAGGGAGGATGTTGCCGTTGCCCCTCCAGTTGTTGTCTTTAAGGACCGTCTACGGCCCTTCCTACAGGCATGGGAAGAGATCACCACCGACAGGTGGGTTCTTTCCATTGTAGCAGATGGTTACTTCATTGAATTTGACAAACTACCCCGTACAGGAAAGCTTAGATATAGCCCGTCATCGGCGACGCTTCAGGAAGAGATTGCTGTATTGCTGGCTAAAGGGGCTGTCTCAAGATTAGATTGTTCAATGTTTACTCAATGTTATTTTTCACGTTATTTCTTGGTGTCAAAGAAGGACGGTGGCTACCACCCTATTCTAGATCTTAGAGGTGTAAATAAATGCATCACTCCCAAGAAATTTCGCATGGTGACGCTTGCTTCTATTTTACCACTTCTGTTTAAGGGTGCCTGGTTTGCCACTCTAGATCTGCGGGATGCATACTTCCATATATCAATTGCCAGTTCTCACCGTAGATTCCTCTCGTTCATGGTGGGCAATGAGGCCTACTCCTTTAATGTCCTGCCATTCGGGTTGGCCACTGCTCCAAGGGTATTTACTAAGTGCATGGCCGTAGTGGCAGCCAACCTTAGGACGAGAGGGGTTACCGTTTACCCGTATATTGATGACTGGTTGGTGGTGGCACCCTCGTGTGACCAATTACGCTCCCATCTCTCTCTTATCCTCTCTTTACTCCAGTCCCTCGGCCTGGTCGTCAACTTACAGAAATCGAATCTGCAACCAGCTCAACAGGTTCAATTTATTGGGGCCCTCCTGGATTCGCTGTCAGAGAAGGCGTATCTCCCAGGGGACCGCTTCGACACACTCCGTCAGCTTGCCCTGTCGGCCAGCACCTGCCCATCTGTCACGGCAAGGGATATACAGGTGCTCCTGGGACACATGGCCTCCACAACGTCGGTGACGCCGTATGCGCGCCTACGATTCCGGCCACTCCAATCTTGGTACTTGACAGTATTCGACCCACTCAGGGGGGACCCCAACTCCCGACTGTTTATGCCCCAAGACGTCCGACAGTCACTGTCATGGTGGACAGACCCGCAATGGGTCCGCTCGGGCGCCCCCTTTCACCCTCCAAACCCGACAATGACAGTGACAACAGACTCCTCCTTGACGGGCTGGGGGGCACACTCAGACAACCTAGTGACAGGGTCTATGGTCGGCTTGGGAGTCCTCCTTGCACATAAACGTGCTGGAGTTGCTGGCAGTAGACAGAGCCCTGAAGTCGTTCGAACGAGTGATCACGGGCAGAGTGGTGCAAATACTCACGGACAACACCACCGTGATGTATTACATCAACAAGCAAGGTGGCACCCACTCTTCCTCCCTGTTGCAGCTGTCTGTCCAGATCTGGGATTGGTGTATACAGCGGGGTATCCACTTACACGCGCTCCACGTCCCAGGAGACGAAAACACACTCGCAGACGTCCTCAGCAGGACGCCCCTCGGCCATCACGAGTGGTCACTCCACCCAGCAGAAGTCCACAGACTGTTCCTCGCGTGGGGTACTCCAACGGTAGACCTGTTTGCCACATACCAGAACACAAAGTGCCAGAGCTTCTGCTCGAGGTACACAACACAAACAGACACATCCCTGGGGGACGCATTCCTGCATGTGTGGAACGGGACCCTCATGTACGATTTCCCCCCGTTCCCGTTGCTACTTCGAGTAGTGGCCAAAATACAGAGGGACAGAACATCATGCATCCTGGTGACACCCTGGTGGCCTCGCCAACCATGGTTCACTGTTCTCATGCAACTGTCCAAAAGAATTTTTGTTCCGCTACGGAACAGGACAGATTTACTTTCAACGCAGGAGGGGAGGGTCCTCTATCCAGAGGTACGCAAACTGAGGCTCACCGCCTGGAGGATCCTCCCTTCCCAGTAGATTCGTTCCCTTCCCTGTCACAACCAGTGAAACAGATTATCGATGCTGCACATCGGGCGTCGACTAAGCGCTCTTATGCGTACAAATGGGAACGGTTTTCTAAATTTGCCTCTTTGCGGGGGTTTGAACCCCTATCTGCCCCCATTTCGGTAGTGTTAGATTTTTTGTCGGGGCTGTTTGGCGAAGGAATGTCACCTTCGTCTATAAAATGTTATTTGGCGGCACTGTCATGGTTCCGTCGGAAGGCGGGCCAACCGTCGTGTTTTGCTGACCCGTGGGTCTGTTCGTTCCTTAGGGGTGTTAACAACATAAAACCGCCAGTTGCCCCAGTTCCCCCGGCATGGAGCCTAGATTTGGTTCTATCTGCCCTTGCCAAATTCCCCTTTGAACCCTTGGCATCGGCCCATCTTTCTCATTTGTCGTGGAAAGTGGCATTCTTAGTCGCTATCACTTCAGCAAGGAGGGCCAGCGAATTAGGTGCACTCCGAGTCGACCCGCCATACCTAAGGTTTCACAGGGACAAGGCGGTTCTCCACACTGATATAGCCTTCCTCCCCAAGGTAGCGACATCTTTCCATACTTCTCAGGAGATAGTGTTACCTGCTTTTTTTAGAGACCCTGTTACCCCATTGGAGAAGTCTCTCCATTTGCTCGATGTTAGGAGGGCTCTAGCTTTTTATGTTGATAGAACTGCCACTATTAGGCGGTCTCCCAGGTTATTTGTAAAATACCGCAGGGATCATCTGGGCATGCCAGTTTCCACTCAAAGACTGTCGGCATGGATTGTCTCCACTATTAGATTGGCTTATCAGTTGGCAAACAAGCCACTCCCAGAACAGATTAGAGGACATTCCACTAGAGCTATGTCCACTTCTGCAGCCTTTCTTCGTGGGATTCCCTTGGAGACTATCTGCCGTGCTGCCATTTGGTCCAGCCCCATGTCGTTTGTGGGCCATTACAAGTTGGATGCGGTGTCAACGAGAGGGGCGAGTTTCGGGAGAGCAGTGCTGTTTTCAGCCGTGGCATGACGCCCACCGTCCAAGGTACTAGCTCGCTATTCTATCTAATGTGTGAATCCACAGTGACCATGAAAGAGAATTATGGGTTGCTTACCTGTAACCGTAGTTCTCTGAATGGTCACCTGTGGATTCACACATCCCCGCCCGTCCTCCCCTCGAGTGTCATGCCCCGCCTTCTGGCTGCCTTGTTGCGGCGGAAGAGAATTGAGGGCTAGCCCCGCCCTGGGGCTACTATATATACTCGGGGCGAGGGTGGGCAGGGACTAGCCTGTCTTAGACTTTTTTATTGGAAGGTTCCGATTGGTGCTGCTGGCGCAGGGATTAATTATCTAATGTGTGAATCCACAGGTGACCATTCAGAGAACTACGGTTACAGGTAAGCAACCCATAATTCTGCAACCTCCTCTTTCGCACTTTGTAAAATAGTTCCAAGACACAGGAAACAGGGCATAGCAGCAAAGTGCACAACCTGGTATTATCAACAACATGGCAACTCATCACAACTGATTGTTTCCAACCAAATAACTCATAAATTATGGAACATAATACTTCACTGGTTTAAATAAATTTCTCATGAAATTCACTAGATCAACTCAGACAAATCACTGCTTCACAGCTTTATAAGATAAAATATTTCTTTATGCAAGGATAACATGGCAAACTGCAATGTATCACATAGAGCTCCTTGGAGGAAATCTGGGACATAAATGTGATAACGAAGTAAAAATAGCTGTTTTAAGTCATTTTGCATGCTGCAGTTATTTGTTGAGAATAACAGCGAAAATAGCTGTTCTTCTCTTAAAATCAGCCTCATAATGTTGGGCACAATCCTCTTAAATTTGCCCATGACTGCCTTATAGGACATGCTTTGACTTGCTATGATTACATTCTTTATCAAAATTGCTAAGTGGTATTAAAACCTTGAGGATAACTATTCAATTGCTAATTTATTTGAGTGCACGTTCACATTTCCCAAGTCACCTTTCCCCTTTCCCTCTCTGGTGGTTTACATACTCAGGTTGGAGCCCTAAACAGGCTATTGAGCAGGATTCAACAGGATTCTCCTGAGGGTAGAAGCTGCTTTTACCAATGGAATTAGGATGGGGTGACCATCATTGCAGGGCAAAGTTGGCCTGGGAAATCTTTTGAATACGCTTTTTTGGTGATGCAGAAGGCTGAAGGCAGAGATGGGCTGGAAAGAAAAATCTCACACATGTTTTTTTTAGCACGCGCAGATATCATATACACAACAGAAAACAACCAACAAATTACTGCTTTAACCATTAGGTATTATCCCCCGTATCCATGGGGGATATGTTCCCAGACTTCACTCTATTGAAACAATGAACTTCTGGCCCAAGAATAGCAGAGTCACACTGGAGGTCTTAGAAAATGCTTAGACAGACCATGTTTTATCAGATGTTAATAAATGAAACCTACAGATATACTGATCCCATAGATATGGGAACTGAATTGCAACATGCTCTGAGTGAGCAGAGAATGTAAATAAAATAAATGTTATTAGCGCTAATAATATACTAATCAATCAAGATGACTCTGCAGGACAATTATAATTGGGGAGAAGGTTCTTTAGTGAAAATTGTGCAACCAAATTCTGGCTACTGCTCCACAATGGTCCAATGCAGGGATGAATTGTCTTCTGCTGAACTGAGCTCTTTTCTTCATGAAGCTCTCCTGTTTCCACAAGCCTCTTAAGAGTTATATGTGCTCAAGCCTTCACCATGGCTAATACGAGCCATGTTTCCTCTTAGTCAGGGTTTGCAAACCAACTTTGAGTCTTTGGCTATGATGGAAATCCTGATCTCTGTTAAATACAATTGTTTCTAGATTCATGTCTTCATATTTGCATTCCCCCTCCAAAGCTGGCTCTTATTGTTGGCCAACAATGTCAGACATTATTAGGGCAGGAATCCATAAAATGTGTCCATCCCACACTGATTCTACCAGTAAAAAGCAAAAGAGGCAACTTTTATCCTTCCTCATTCAGCTGATGTCCCCAAAATCTACTCCAGAAGACTGAAATGGGTAGAAATCACAGAAGTCTTTCTTATTTTTCTGCCCGCAGGATCCTCTATCTCCTTCATTTCATGGGCACGTTGTTAGGATTCAAAACTAAAAATAGAGTTACATGGTGCTTTTCAGGGTAACAACAAAAGGCAGATCTCTCTATTGGGGAAGCATCTAATGAGGCACCTCAAGCTAAATGCAGTATCACTCATACATGATAAGCGAGGAGACGACAAGCACTCTGGCTTCTAAGTCACAAGAAGTGTACTAATACATGCTACCCAATCACTTCTGTTTGTAAAAGTAGCAACTACATAAACTACAGAACACAATTCTGTGATATGTTCATTATGTTGTCTGAATGCAAATACTTTGCCTACTCTGGTTTGTTTCTCTTTCACCAAATCAGTGGGAAAATTTATAGTTTGTTTTCCATTTGTTTCTTTGGCTGCAGTATATATGCCTTTGCAATGTCCAACGAGGCATTCATACAAAACACAGACTGGGTTTGCCCCTGTATATACATTTTTGTCTCCATTTCTTTTGACCTAATTATTTTTGCATTTATCCACAGTTTTCTGTCTAAACTGTCTAAACATCTAATGCACTTATGTTCATATTCTACATGCCTGATTAAACCAAACAAATGAAATGAGTAAGGCAAAAAGAGTATGTTGACCACAGAATCATGCTGGTACACCTACAAATGGGTAAAGATAGGTTCAGTCTAGGAATCTCTGGGTTTTCTACTGTTACTCTATGATCAACGTTTGGGCGACATTAACCAGAGTCGTGCTAGAGGACGCAGAGATTCCTAGAGATGATATATTATTCAAATCTACACAGTTGAAACCCACAAATTTGGAGGGCAAATTATAGTTGTCATATCTATCTCAGCATATTAGCCTCCACTATATATAATACTACTGCAATAAATCTAGCACCAAGAAAATAATCATCAGAATTGCATATTTGGGCACAATAGTTAAGAAAATAGATTAAATTAAAAATACATAGCAGGCCAGATGAAAGCATTAAGGCATCTTTAGACTACAGTGACCATAATCCACAACAAGCACCCCATTTATGTGAATTACATTCCAGCACATCAGGACAGTATGAGGCTGCCCTGATGTGCTGGAATGTCCTTTTTTCTTCTCCATATGAACAAAATATTGTTTTTCCCAAGTAAATTTGTTGCAGGTTATCTCTTAAAATGTAAGTTACATTTTTATGAATCCCGGGGTGGGTGGGAGGAGTAAACAATAATCCAAACTGTAGTTTATACATGGGCATATCTCCTTTCCAACACTCACATTTGTGCTTTTAAAAAACTAGCTAAATATGCTATAACAACTTGTATTGTGTGCATCCCACATTTACATCCAGGAATCGCAGAATGAGACATCATATAGCCCTTACATTTTATTCTCACAACTATCCTCTCAGATATGACAGACAAGGGAAAGAGAGCTATGCAAGTCTATCCAGTGAAGTTTCATGGCCCAATGGAAGCTAAAAACCAGTCACTAAAGAGTTCAACAAAATAATCATTGTGCAGCCCAAACTTACTGGACTCATGGGATAGTATTCAGTGCTACACAACGGAAACAATGAACATGTAGGCGGTTTCCACTCACGCATTAGTTGTTTGCACATCATGCCAGCTCTTGCTAAAGTTCTGTTTCAGTTCATTCATCATGTTGATGCCAAGCTTTTGCTTTATTTCTATAAGATGCTTCTCTTTAGCTGCTAACACTTGACGCAAAGTTGCAATTTCATCCTCAAGCTGAATAGAATTAACAAAGGAAAAGCTTGTATTATTGCTCTTCATTATATATATATATATATATATATATAACAATTCTAGACACGTTTTCTTGAAGGACACAAAGGACACAGTAAAGTAAGTCAAAAGTACAGTCCAACAAAATATGGTCAGCTTAATTTCATTACCCTTCAAATTTTGTTACAGGTGGTTTGTTTGCCTGATATTCCACAGTTCTCCCAGCACAAGATATGAGGCAGATTACAACCATTTAAAAATTTAGTACAGTGGAAACACCATTTTCCCCATGATAACTCTTTCAGGAGTGAATTTCCCTTCCTAGGGGTAGATTTTTCTCACTTCCTGT
Organism: Anolis apletophallus; assembly: GCA_030556195.1. NCBI lineage: Eukaryota > Metazoa > Chordata > Lepidosauria > Squamata > Anolidae > Anolis > Anolis apletophallus. Next base: position 133,407,889 of record JARBWK010000003.1, on the reverse strand, counting down.
TGTCTCATTCTATTCTTAACTATGAATCATTTCTAAGTTGGATGATTGTAACCTGGAGACTGCCTATATATGAAATATAAATTAATTTTGTTTTTAGACCTGGGTCTCATCGTTAAGATATCTCATTGTGTACATATATACAAATATGGGTACTCCAAAATTCCCCAAAAATCTGAAATCCAAAGCACTTCTAGTCTCAAGCATTTTGGATACAGGATAGCTGCCTTTAGTCCCTATGAGATGAAAGGCCGAATATAAATAAAGTTAATAAAATAAAATACTCAGCCTGTACGTGCAATTAATTTGCTGCAATTAGTTTACAAAAAAACTGAGAAATATGGCATATTTATGTGCACTTATGATTTCTGTTAATTAAGTGCCAGTTACAGGTTCATTAAAAAAAACCAGTATGGGAGTGAATAATAAGAGCGCGGGTGTTAAATACTAGCAATTAACAATACAAAAAGGCATGCCAATAACGTAATTATTGTCTAATCAAATACCACAAAATATTGTGTGTGGGGTTTTTTTTGTTTTTTTTAAAAAACTACACAAGGACATTGATGCTGCTGAATATCCTAGTGCAAATTTTTACATGACAGTTTATTTCAAAGCATGGAAATTTAGGATTATCTGATAAAGAAACGGCTGTATCAAATTAAAATGGTGGCAGACATAGAAGCAATATGTTTGCCAATTTGTTTATGTATTTATTACCCATTGTGGCTTCAATGAAATATCCATATTCTTGACTCTATGACCAGGTAAGTCCTGTTATGTGTGAAGATCTCCATACTGAAGTGTCGTGAGCAGATGGCCTGGTGATAATCTTGCTCTTTAAGAGAGGCTGTCTATATAGAAAACTAGCTTCCTCTAGCTTGCAGAGCTAGGAGAAAGCGTCTTAGCAAGAAGCAAACCAGCAAGGGGAAGCTTATATTTTCTGTATTGTTTTTTTTAAAAAAAATAAAATAAAACAAATTAAAGAAAGTCCCCAATTTGTTCTAGTAAAGACAACATCATAAATAAAGGGAGAAAAGGGCCTAGCTGGGTATCTAATTGAACAAGATACCTTCACTGATTTCACAAAACCTAATCAGAACTAGTTTATAAAAGAGGCATCTTTTTAAGATGTCCTATCAGATAAAAGGCTAGAGGATTATAAACAATTAAAGTTCTGAGTGAGGTTCTTTTTATCAAACTATTCCAATACATTAATGTTTTTGACGATAAATTCTGTACAAAGAATTATTCAGCAAAGTCAATTTGGCATACATATACTGTATGACTGAATGCACTATTAGTTTCAATAGAGCAGACTGAGGGAAATTGATGGGACTTTCTAGCCATCACCACCTATGTCAGTTCCACTTATTTCGACAGATCTAACTGGGATGGATATTGATGCAGCCCACTTTGAGCAATTTTACTATCATTAGGCCACAGCTTGCAGTTTTTACATATGAATAATAGTTTTTCAAAAACTTCTACACAGAAATGCCCAAAAAATAACTTTTATAAGCCTAGCCGTATGTATACAAGGAAATGGCCTGCTGTTAGCAGTCATAATTCTAATACATACAATACATTCAGAAATATCTGAAAGACCTCCACACTATTTGTACAATTTACTCAAAATAATAATGTAATTGTGATTATATGTAAATTTGAAAATATAAAGTTTATAACAGTTAATCTGGAAGTGATGACTTCCCAATTATGGGAACAGACACAATCAGGGCTTTTAGGATATTCTTGAAATGGGAATGAATCTATTCTAAGGATTTTATGGCAATGACGCACATAGATATTTTCAAAGGCACTGTGAACTAGAAGGCAAGCAACTCCCATTAGAAGCACAGCAACTACTCTAAGCAAACATGAATTCATTATAGCTTTGCGAAAGAGTGAATTCTGAAATTTTCCAGGCATTTCTAAATACAAATCCCCAATGCATTTCCTTTCTACAATGTATTTATAAGATATTTAAACATTGTGAACAATTTAGAACAGTCTTCTGAGCAGAGCTGACCTAGATTTTACAACAGCTATGACTTAATAGCACTCAGTATTGTGATATGCGCCTTGAGGATGGGGGCCTTAACCTCTGTTCACATCAAGAAGAAAACTAGATTTGGGAAAAGTACATTAAATCCTATGTTCCTGCTCTCCGGTACTTTCTCAGGAAGAGGTTAAGAGGGAGATGTGACATGCAAATAGGCAAACTAAGTAGGACTGTTTTTCAAATGTATTCATAAAAACTGTCTTGCTTATAAAACTAAGCCGGATAGATTCAAAATTGTTATGTCACATTTATATTCACGCTCCTCCCAACTACTCACAGAAACAAACATAGAATTTCTCCATTTTGTCCCTGAAACAAATCTGTGAAGTGGAAAAACATGAAACAGATAAATTTGCCCCGAGATAGAAGTGTAATTCATTTTTCTAGGACATGGTTTCCCAAGCTGCCCAACAAACTATGCACCATATTACATTAATTCTCTTGTCAGTCAGTCTGCATGTAAGATGATGCCTGTTTAAGGAAACACTCATTATAAGAAGTATTTGGGCATTTACTTCCCTGTCCTTTTTGATCAGGAATATTGAACTTCATTCACCCCACGTGGATACCATTTTGTAAATATTAAAGTCACAATAGTATAAAAGCATGGTATAGGCAATTCCAATCCCCCTCCCCCCTGGAATTCATTTTTACAGGCAATATGTGCTCCAGAATAAAGAATTTTGGTCTTAGAAATATTTTCCTGAATCAGATCTTGAAATGACATATCAAGAAGATCAATTAATGTTACCTTTTCAAGTTCTATTTTTAACTCTTCTCGTTCTTCCTCAGAAATCATACTGTTAAAATCAACATCGGTGACCATGTCTTCATCTGCTTCATGTAATACTTGTCTTTGCAACAGACCTTTGGAATTAAAAGACAATGAAAGTTGGGGTAAATCAATGTGCGGGGGGATGCAAAGATTTCCAATATGCTCTCATTCTTTACTAAAGCAACTAAGCTGGTTTGGAATTTTCTCTGCCTTTTATAAATCCTTTGAAAACTTTTTTTTAAAAAAAATTAGTCGGACTCTTAACAACTAGGAGCATGGTGGGGCTTAGCAGCAGAGCAAATACTTTGCAAACTTAAGGAGCCAGGCACAATCCTTATGATCTCCAAGGCTATAGAGATGGCAATACCTCTGCTTGAAATCTTGGGAAATCATTGCCAATTGAAATAGTGAGTAGTTATTGTCCATGATACTACCCATAAGAACACAACACCAAATTGCAATGAAATCCCAAAACAGACGACACCCAAATATCTACAAACTTGATATGTGGCATGTGTTTGCAGCCTACATTGAAAACATGTAATAATTACACCTGATTATTTAAATGTCCTTTTCTACCTGACTACCATTCTGCAGTGGTGGGACTGCATACTTCAAAGAGATGAGACTAGGTTGAAGACCCCAAATGCCCATGTCAGATAGGCTCTTGCTGAGAAATCAGACTAAAATGACAAACAGTTAATGGGAAGCTACAATAGTTAAAGGTGATGTTGGCAGAGGATCTTTCAGACAAAGGCAGCAATACCACGGCTAACACTTGTCAATATTGTACAAATGGAAGTATAATAAGTCCCTTTGAATATCTTTCACCAAGAAACCCCATAACGACACAATTCAAAATGAAACTACTAGGTTCAACAGAACTCAGTGAGATACTGGGATTAAAACAGAGAACAATTACAAGTAGTCCAGTGGATAATGACGCAATTGCATTGAATTTTACAAGACCCAACAGTTTTAGCCAGAAAGCAACACAAAGATTGTCCATATTATCTGAAAAATCAAAGGGAGATTGAAACCAAGATGGTATTTTATCATCAGCAAGATCTGACTAGAACGACCCCAGCACAATCTAATAAAGAGAACTATTTTCTATGTGACCAATGCACCCCCTTCCTCAAACTCCAATCTTTCCGGGAGGATCTGATGCTAGCCCTCCTGTCGAATTCCTGCTCATTAGCGGCCCCAGGTGCAATGCTATCATGCTGGGGAACTCGATCCTCCCTATCCTCGGAATGCTCGTCTGATAAGGGAGTGGAGAAGTTTTCGTGGGAATAAAGGTCGCTGGGCCTCTCACTGTCTAATTCAGAACTGACGTCCATGGAGCCATCATTATCCTCATGTTCAGGCCCATACCCATGTAACCATCCATCATCCCAGGCTAATTCTTCATCTGCAGACCCATACCCATCCGGCCACCCCTCATCCCCGATCTGACCCTGATCAGCTGGACCCCCCGGTGCCTGTCTATGGCCACCAGGCTGGAATACCACAATTATTGTCCGTGTAGACCCATACAATGCAATTTGAACTTGAACTGAATTGTATTATATGGGTCTACACCAGGGGTCAGGAACTTATGACTTTGAAGCCAGATGTGGCTCTTTTCATGATTGCATCTGGCTCTCCAGAACAGCCCGAGCCCCGGTTTCCCAGCATGCAGCGGGGAGGAGTGACGCAAATGCGCCGCGACTGCTTCTTCTGCGCCGTCATCGCAGCCTCTTCCTCATCCCCCGCTGCTCTTGGGGCCCTGCGCCCTCTTCGCTGGGGATGACGGAGCCCAGCAGCAGCACCTCGTCTTCCTCTTCATACTCCACCACGGGCCTTGGGGGAGGCGGCGAAGGCGAGCCTGGCCCTGGCATCGCGGACCCGCCCTCGCTGCTCCTGGGGTACGCCTAGCTCATCGCCCTCATCGTCGGGCAGCTCAAGAGCCACTGCCTCTTCGGCGCCTTCTAGAGGGACTGCCTCGCCAACGTCGACACCAAGGTCCGCCTTGGCCCCGCACCCTCCTCCCCATTCCTTCCATCCTATCTTTTTCCCTCTCTTTTTCTTTCATTCCTTTTCCTCCCTTTCTCCCTACCTTCTTTCCTCCCTCCCTCTTCGTTCCTTCCTTCCTCTTCCATTCTTTCCTTCTCTCCTTCCTTTTCCCTCCCTCTCCCCTTCCTTCTTTCCTCCATTCTCCCTCTTTCTTCCTTTTTCTCTCCCCTTCACCCTTTCCTTCTCTCCTTCCTTTTCCCTCCCTCTCTCCACTTCCTTCTTTCCTCCATTATCCCTCCCTCTGTCACGATGCACGGACTTGACCGGCCCCTTAATCACACACACAGAGACGGACTGAAGGCTAACTACTTTATTGAATATAAAACAGATCAAAAGGAACATTGTCCATAAAGATAGCAAAAGCAATCCAAAGGCTGTAAGCAATCAATTGTCCAAAAGCAGCTTGGTGAATAATCCAAAGGCTTGGCAAAGCTCCGCACAGCAATGCGGATTCAGGAACAAGGCAAGATGCAAGATGCAAGGCAAGACTTGGTGGCCACTAGCCAACTTAGTTCCGTGGACCAACCGCTACGTCTACCCAGAAGAGACGTGGCGAGAAGTACTGGGGATTCGTTCCCACGGATCCTATACTTAATCTTTCGGCCGAGGTCCCCGGCGCTCTAGGCCGTCGTCTCAATCTTTACTGACCGACCTCGGCCTGTCTAGGCTATGGTACCATCCCCTTCTACTAGACTCGATGCTTCGTCTCCTATCAAAGATTCGGCCTTGTCTCCCAGCACCTGGGTCTCTATCTCCATGAGAGCTCTCCTCCCTAGAATCTTCCCAGCCGCTCTCTTCCATGTTTTCACTCACAGGATCCTGTGAGCCTCTCCCACCCGGCCGTTCATAAGTTTCGCTATCACTGCTTTCCATTTGCACCTGGTTATCTATCTCTTCGTAAGGGTCAGGCCAACCTTCATCCCAAGCCAAGCTTTCAGTGGGAGAAAGAGGCCCAGTGATGGGAAACTCTCCTTCAGGTAACCCTTCCAAATCCTCTTCAGAATCTATCTCTGCTGGTGCAGGCCCTAATGCTAATGGAACCCCCGGTCCTGTTCCCTGGCCCCCAGGCACAAACGAGAACTGCTGTGCTACACCCTCCCTCTTCCTTCCTCTTCTATTCTTTTTCCCCAAGTCTTTCTTTCCTTCTCCTTCCTTCCTTTTCACTTCCCTCTCTCCCCTTTTCTTTTCTCATTTTCCTTCATTATTTTCCTTTTTCTTCACTCCCTTTCCTTTCTTTTCCCCACCTTTTCATTTCCTCCCTTCCCATTTCCTTCTTTCTTTTCCCCTCCTTGTCTCTCTCCTGCTTTTCTTTTCTGTCTTTTCCATAGTTCGTTCTTCTTTACTTTCTTCCTCTCCCCCTCCTTCCTTTATTTCCTCTTTCTTTCTTTCTTTCCCCCTTCCTTCTGTCTTTTCTTCCTTCCCAGCGTCCTGAGCATGCCTTTTGCAGAGCCAGGTCAGAAGTGTCCCGTCATTCTGTCAGGGGAATCCCTTTCTCATAGTATGTACGCATATACTCACATTTAGTTGAATTCAGTCTTAAAATATCTATATATATAAAAATCGAGTGGTCGTGGGTTGACGATTATGCACGGCCACACCATAACCCCCACAACCACAAAACCCACAACACACGATTCACCAGGCCATGAGGTACCAACTAGGCACAAACCCCCACCCTTACAACTTCCGCAGACCCCTAAACGCGACCCCCCAAAATTGCCCATTCAAACCTATGGGAGGAGGATCCGGCGGCGCCCGCGCCTTCGCCCGATCCCCAGCACAGCACATTCACCTGCTCTCCACTGTTAGAGAGGAACCTCCTCCCCGCCTGAATGCCCTCCGGAGGTTAGGGACAGGCCTGGAAGCGGAGGAGGAGAGGGCCAGAAGCCCAAGGAGCCCAAGGCAGCACCCGCGCCACCCGGCTCCATGCGGCCGAGGACGCCTGCTCTGCGCTGCCTCTCCCTGCGATCTCCTCTTCCGGGAGTGCCAGGGACCTGGGGCGCCGCCTCACTGCTCTTCCTCGCCACTGTCGCCTCCTTGCCATCCTCCTTGACTTCCTCATGTTCGTGGACCCGGGACGCGTAGGTTCGGTCCGGGAACGTTTACAAGCCTGTGAGACGGAGGAGGAGGCGGAAAGGCCATGGCACTACACCTCCCAGAAGGCTCCGCGATGCTCCCTGGAAAGCAGGGGCGGAGCTTTCTGGATAGTCCCATGCCTTGACCCGCCTCCTCCTCCATCTCCCAGCCTCCAAAACGTTCCCGGACACAACCCACGCAACACGAGCCCACGAACATGAGGAAGGCAGCGGAGGAAGCCAAGGAGGTGACAGTGGCGAGGAAGAGCGCTGAGGCGGTGGCACACCAGCTCCCTGCCACTCCCGAAGGAGGACACCGCAGGAAGAGACACAGGACACCAGCCATCCTCCTAACGAAGGTCCCCCAACGCCGCCCCCCCCGCACACAATACATACACAAACATACACACATATACACACGCAAACACACTCATACATACAAAACAACATATAAACACCAACATAAAAACACATACAAAAACACAACCACATACAAACACATATATCTACACACCTAAACACACATCCACACTAATACACATATATACACACACATATCACCACCTCACCATATATACACATACATACAAATACATATACAAACACACACATATATATACACGTACTCAAACACAAAACACCTACAGAAAACAACACAAAAATATATACACACATACCAAGAACTATAAACACACACATACACACACACACATATACACACAAACAAATAACCACAAACCAAAACCAGCACACACACACATACACACAAACCCCCAAAAACCAAACACACATACAACCACATATATCTACACACCTAAACATACACATCCACACTAATACATACACATATATACACACACATATCACCACCTCACCATATATTGACAAGATTGTCGCAGCTCTTCGACCAACCACCTGCTCCCTCGACCCGTGCCCCTCCACGCTGATTCGAGCTTGCGTGGAGGGGTTACGAGGCCCCTGTTGAATATAGTCAACTGCTCCCTTGAGCAAGGAGCTTTTCCAGAGGAGTTAAAAGAGGTGGTTAGTCCATTGCTGAAGAAGCCCGGGTTAGATCCGGCTCCCTCCAATTACCGCCCAGTGTCCAATTTACCGTACCTGGGCAAGGTAATTGAGAGGGCAGCAATGGACCAGCTGCAGACATTCCTGGATGATGCAACCTGGCTTGACCCCTTCCAGTCCGGCTTCCGTTCAGGCCATGGGACAGAGACCGCCCTGGTCTCCATCACAGACCTACTCCGTTGCCACTTGGATCGGCGGATCGGCGCTGCTCGTGTTATTGGACCTCACGGCAGCGTTTGATACTGTCGTTACCAACTTTTGACACACCGCCTCGCGGTGGCGGTGAGGGGACAGCCCTCAACTGGCTGTCCTCCTTCCTCCAAAACCGCCTGCAGCGAGTGAAGTGGGGGAGGGTGGTCTCCGAGGGCCTCACATTGTGGAGTTCCTCAGGGGCCATTCTCTCCCGCTGTTATTTAACATCTACATGCGACCACTCGCCCAATTGGTACGGAGTTTTGGGCTGGAATGTCACCAGTACGCTGATGACACCCAGCTCATTCTGGGATGGACCCCGGGGTGGAATCTGTACCCGATAATTTCCATCTCTGCCTAGAAGCCGTAACTGGATGGCTGCGAGCCAGTAAGTTGAAGGTGAACCCGACGAAGACGGAGATCTTGTGGCTGGGCCGCCCGGGGGTAGAGACCCAGTTGCCGACGTTTGATGGTGTGGCACTTCGCCCACAGCCCCTAGTTAAGAGCCTTGGGGTCCAGCTAGACACCCAACTGTCGATGGAAGCGCAGATTGCCAGCGCTTGCAAGACAGCGTTTACCATCTGCGGCAGGCTAAACGTCTGGCTCCTTACCTCTCCCGCTGCGACCTGGCCACGGTGATCCAAGCCACGGTCATCTCGAGGCTTGATTACTGTATCGCTGTACATTGGCCTACCCTTGTCGGTGATCCGAAACTTAAGCTGGTGCAGAACGCAGCAGCGCTTGCTGTCGGGAGCCCCAAGATCTGCGCATGTGACCCCACTCCTGCCTGCACTGCACTGGCTTCCCATCGATTCGGGTCTCCTTCAAGGTGTTAGTTCTAACTTTCAAGGCCTTATATGGTTTGGGGCCAGTGTACTTGAGGGAGCGTCTTACCCCATACAAACCCAGAAGATCACTGCGCTCAGAGGGGCTTAATCTACTAGAGGTCCCTAGTATTAAGATCTGTAGGCTGTCGAGCACCCGGCAGAGAGCATTTACAGTGGCCGCTCCGACCCTCTGGAATTCTCTGCCGGAGGAGATACGAGCACTACGGGGTTTGTTGGCCTTCATAAGTCTGTGAAGACTTGGTTATACAGGCAGGCATTTGGTCCCAACTGATGCCTCCTTAGTTGCCAGCTGCCAACATACCGTCCTGCCATGTATTGCCTCTGCGTATTATTGCTTGCCGGGATCATTTGTGGGGAGGGGGCTTTTGGGTATCGTCTTTTATCTGTTTACTGATGTTTTATTGATTTTATGCTGTAAACCGCTCTGGGCTCCAGAGAGAGCGGTCTACCAAATCGAATTTATAAATAAATAAATAAATAAATATATACACATACATACATATACATACACAAACACACATATATATATACACGTACCCAAACACAAAACACCCACAGAAAACTACACAAAAATATATACACACATACCAAGAACAATACACACACACATATACACACACACACACACATATAAACACACACAAAAAACCACAAACCAATACCAGCACACACACATACACACAAACCCCAAAAAAAACCAAACACACATACAACTATAAACACACATAAACACAAATACATATACACACAACAAACATACTCACATCACTACCACAACATACATACCCTGACATTCTCACATCACCAACATAGGGCACAGCAATGCGTGCCGGGTACAGCTAGTATATTATATGGCTCTCACTGAAATAAATTTACAAATATTTTGTTTTCATGGCTCTCTGAGTCTCTGGTCTAACTGACTATATAATGCAGTTCAGACTGCATTATATGTCAGTGTACTCATAGATTCAGTCACAGATTTTGGTATGCTTGTCTTGCAGCACAATCGTATGTCCATTCATCTGGTAATCCCCATTCAACAGAGAGGGAATGCATTGTTCATGTTGATTTGTGGACTGAACTTATTTGTAAACACATTTGAATTGATTACGCTGATGTCTATTCAATGTTTGAATCTGTACACTGTCTGACACAGACCAAAGCTGGAAACGAGCGTTTGGGCCTCACTCATTTATCTCAAATGTTGGAAATAAATAAATAAATAAAATGCCAATGATGATTTTACAAAGGCTTTTATCTTTTAAACATGCTTTAACTTGTTAATTGTATTTAATATGCTTTCACTCTATTTTACAGGTAATATTTATTTTTAAAAATTGTTTCAATTTAGAGTGATTTCACTTGTACTTTGCCCTAAGATCTTTTGACACAAGATGGGACAGATGTATTTTAATTAATAAATAATGGAGTTCAGAGCTTGTCCAAATCCCTGAAGTCGGACCATACTGGCTGGAGACATTTAGGAGTTATTGACCTAAAGAGTAAATTATCCAAGTTCTGGCAAATCTTGTATCAATTATAACATGTGCATCTCTTAACTTCCAACATTTTACAGATGATAACTGAGACACAAGTGGGATAGTCACCATTACTGAGGATAGGGCAGAATTGGCCTGAAGAAAATATTTTAACAAGTGCAGTTGAATTAACTACTTCTGAACTAAATGTATAGGAACTGAATTAAGCTGAAGACAAAAGTTAGAAAGGAGGATAAACTATGGTATTTTAAAAACAGTTGAAGAAGTGTAACTATAGAGGACTAAGTAGACTATGCCTACCAAATCAAAACAACTGGAGAACATGGCTCCTGAACTTCTTTACTGAACAGAGAACAGCAAATAAAATAAGAACAAAATTTAAGATTATTCCAAATAATTTGCCAGTTTTCTAAAGAAAGCACACTGCTTACTCTGGCATTGCCGTTAATTCCCATCAGTGATGGAAGAAAAGCCCCTTGTTCCAAGAAAACCCTGAATCACGTTTCTTTTGCTATTGAATACATGTAATGTTGGCTATCTGCTGGTTCTAAAATGAGTGTTTAAAGCAGCGGTTCCCAACCTGTGATCTGTGGACCACCAGTGGTTTGCAAGAACGATAATATGGTCTGTGGCCTCACCATTACTACACCATTGCCTCGAAACCACGCGGCAACAAGCGTGACCCGTCTCATGAAACCCTCTTATAGTGCCGATGGGGATGTTGGGACGGGAGAGGCTGACTCCCCACGAAATATTACTACTACATCAGCTCTAGATTATTAAATATGGTTTTCTGTGGGCAAGCAGATGGCGACTACTGGATGGCATATGTTCTGTATCAGAAACTAGAGCTGATGTGGTCTATCCAATGCAATTTTCTGAATCAGCACCCCAAATAACAAAACCCTTTTGGTACTAATGTTGAAGAGTGGTCACTGGTCAAAAAAGGTTGGGGAAAAGGTTCAATCCCCCCTTTCCTATTTTTATTAATTTTTTATTATTATTTTTATTTCTCTCTCCTTTTCCTTTTCCTTTCTTTTTCCCCTACCCTTCCCCCCAAAGAACCCCCTATCTTTCCTTTCCTTCATCCAATTTCTCTCCCTTTTATCACATTTTATGTAAAACTGATTCCTTAATAAAAAGTTGTTTTTTTAATTAAAAAAAAAGGTTGGGAATCACTGGTTTAAAGGAACAAAATCTGCACCCATATTCCATGTACCAGAAATTAGATTATTTCTTCAATTTGCTTCTTATATCAAATGCCATATCTTAGACACTATAACAGCTCTCTGAATTCCTATTTAAAACTTGTACGGAAATCCACAGAATGATAGCATTATAGAATTGAAAGGGTCCTAAAGGGCCACTGACTTCTTTTTCTTGCTCAGAGCAGGTTCTCCAGCTAAAGAAGTTCAAAGAAGAAACCACCACCTCTCAAGAGCAGTGGCCCCACTGCTGAGCCAGTCTTGCTGTCAGAAAGTTCCTTGTAATGTTCAGTCAAAAACTACCCTTCTGTAACATTAAATTCATTAGAGTACCTCTGGGACGGCGGAGAACAGGCATTTCCTGCATGCCAGAAGGGGGTTAACTGGATGGCCCGGGGGTTGGACCGGATGGGCCTTGGTGTCTTCCATTGAAATACTGTTATGTTTATGTTGGTTAAAATTGTTCTTAATTTTATGTATTGTAGTGCTCTTGCTTGTTTTCTTCTTTGGGGGGGGGGCATTACAAATAAGATATGTACATAGGAATTTGTTCTTTTTCTTTCAATTAGTTCACACAAACACTCTCCCTTTATCTGCTTCTGGCTCAGCCCATTTGTCAAATTTAAAATGTAATGTGGCCCCTGCATCCAAAAGTTTACCCAAGACACACACACACACAAAACAGATATATATATGTGTGGGGGGGGGGGGGGGTTTAAAATTTTATATGTCAGGACCAACTTGAGAAACTGCATGTTGCTTCTGGTGTGAGATAATTGGCAGTCTGCAAGGACGTTGCCCAGGGGACGCCCGGATGTTTGATGTTTTACCATCCTTGTGGGAGGCTTCTAACATGTCCCCACATGGGGAGCTGGAGCTGAGAGAGAGCTCAACACCCCCCCTCTCTCGGTCAGCAGCCATGCCAGTACAAGGATTTAATCCATTGCACCACTGGGGGTTCCTATTACTTTTTATAATACAATATATAAACATTTCTTGGGGGCCCATAAAAAACTTCTGCTTCAAAAATGGCTGAAAAAGTTTGAGCATCACTGATTTTAATCTGCCCCCCCCCCCTTTTGGGTATGATTCCCTAAAGCCAGAATTATGACCAACATACAGTAATCATAATCTTGAATGTAAGTAAGGTTGTAAGGGGTATTTTGCAAATCTTTTTAAAAAAGCAATTAGAGGTTCTAGATACATGATAATGATTCATGAAGCACAAACATGCTCTAAAATAATCAAATCCAGGTTCTCTGCACAGAACAGTGCAGGCTGACCCAGCTAACACAAGTTCTTCCCTTGTTGCCAGATCTACCTTTACACTTTTCTTTATCACACAGAAAAACCTTCTGCACCTAATAAATTCTTACAAGATCTTACAAAAACTTAAATGGCACAAGGAAATAGCAAGAAACAACAAAGAAACCTGGTTGGAAGCAGGGAACACCTCCAATTTCCAAACAATAATCTGTTATGGAGAGTTGCTAAATGCTAAATCCTCTCACATTCTTTTCAACGTTTTAGTCAAAATGCCACCCTTTAGCTATGCATACTGAGGCCAATTAGACCATTTCATTTCTTTATCGGGAATGCACAGATTTATTATACTCCTTGCCTGCTGCTAAAATTAATATTTGACGTCAATAGATATTTAGAAGCAAATTGCCACCACTTTGTTGATTCAATGCTAGAATAATGTTGTGCAAATTGAGGAACATTTCATAATGTTTCTGAAAATATTCTGTTTCAGGGCTATACAATTTTATTTGATTCAGGCATTAATGATGCAAAAAATAGTTCTTAACAATGGCTCAAATAAACGTTGAGACTTTAACTATTCTAAATTAACTCAAGTAAGCTACTGTCCACAAAGGTTTATATTACCGAAAGAAGCATTGGTTGTTGCTGGAAGAGAGGAATATCACTAGTATTCTGAATAAGGGGGAATTAGCTAATACAAAGTGAAAAGTTTAAGAAAGGAATGTTGGACTGTCAACATTTACACTTTCAAAGACAGAAAATGGTATGCATTAGACATTTGTTCTTTCACTATAAAGAAGGGACAATCACTTTTTCAGTTATACACCCATCAAGGAAATTTTACTTGGATTCAGGAAAGAAAAATCTTATTCATAGCACACGCATATGTTGAAATTTTAACGCTACAAATCCAACCTTCCTGCTTTCTTTTTGAAGACAAAGACTTCTCTGTCTCGATAGGCATGTCTCATCTAAATAATCTGCTAGATCCTGCTATTATATGTGTTTGCCTAATGATGTGTCTTAATATATCTTAATTTGGTTTTAATTTAAACAATGCATTTTAACTTGCTAAAAGTCACTTTGAGTCCTAAAATAGGGAAAAGGTGTGATAGAAACAAAAATAAGAATGATGATGAAAACACAAATGATCTGACAACGAACAAAAATCTGATTTCCATGCACACTATATCCCGAACCAAATAAAAACCAAAAAATATTTTAATATCTGTTGTTCAATGTTATTGCATACTGATGGCACAAATCATAAACTTGTAAGAAGTTTACTGAACTTCTGATTACACACATACGTATTGTCGCATGCCAACTAGGTACAAAATCACCCACATGATAAGTCAGAGCTTTCCAAACTATGTGTCACAACACACTAGTGTGTTGCCTGTAGTCCACAAGTGTGTAGCATGAAAAATGCTCCCCTTCGCCTCGCCCCCACAAAGGCTGCCAGGCAGCCATTTGGAGAGAGTGTATTGGCCACAAAGGGCAGTGCCAGGCAGCGTTCATTTGGAGACCAAGCCTGAGTGTATCGACTCTCTGCCATACCTCCCAGTGGAAGCAACCCAAACAGTAGGAAGCCTGGGGGAGGGGGTAGCAGAAGAGGACTGCCCCATGGGCACTGAAAAGGCAGAAAACACAAAGCCCTCCCAACAGACAGCTATAAAGACTCAGTTCAAAACTGAAAAAGAGACTCCACTGGACTCCCCGACAGCCTACATTTCACTCAAGTTGGGAGAGACTCCACAAAGGGAACCTAATCCAACCCCCTTCAGCTAGGCCAAAATGCACAATCAAAGCACCCATGGCATTTTAATCACTACAGAAGTGGAGTTCTGGTGCTATTCAAGTATTAACTTTTACGATTTGCACAATTTATTGACTGACTAGCAATAATTACTACTAAAATGGATAGGTTTCTAATTTATAAAATCTGTTGATAAACTATGTTTGTGATGAACCACATGGAGCAGCAATAGAGGAAACTACACAAGAATCAACTGTAATACATAAGAATTATAAAGGAAAAAATTCTAAACCTCATGTATACAGTAAAGGTTATATAACACACACACACATATTGTACGAACCTTATAAGGGGTTGGTTTAACTTCCAGTTTGCCAGTAAACCTGAATTATTGTGTCACGAAAGGATCCATGTCTAAAAAGTTTGTCATCAACACGAAAAGTTTGAAAAGATCCGTGATAAGCTATGGTAAATAAGTTCAGCAAAAACAAGAATTTATATGAAGAATTGTTAAAATAATATGTATTGTTATACTCTGATTCCTTCTCTGAGTGATATTTAGTTCCAAGGGAAAACAGTTATTCTATTTAAGTTCAAGTTCCTCTGAAAGGAGACTTATTGACTTTTGAAAACATTTGTATTTATCAATATACATACATGAAACACTCAAACTGATAGCTGAAAATCTATTTTTCCTATATTGAAGTTTTACAAAGATGGTATCTTTGTTTGTTGTGTATCTTGGCAATCCAAAGGCATCCTCACCATGGGTTTTTTTTCTTGGCCAAATTTGTTGAAAGGGGCAAAGAAAACAACCAACACTATAAAATGTTTACTGCGTCCAACCTCAGAGACAATATCATAGATTAGTATTTTTTCCAGTCTCATGCAAACTTCAATATGTTGTTCTATTCAAGTAGACATACCGTGACCTTTCTCCCTGGCTCACAGACAGAATCTAGATGAGGTCTTTTCTGAGGATCAGCTAAGCCTAGGCCTTCTTAGCTCCCATGGAGACACATCAGCCGTAGTACAGTACATCATTGACTATCAAACCCCCTTTGCCCTCAGGGCAACCCACACTGAGAGTCAACTCATTAATGTCTGATAGAAAGCCCATGACAATATTTTAGCTACACATAGAATAATCAGTGTATTCATTAGGAAACAGAAAGCATTTGCAATTGCAATTGCTTATTAATTATAAATTAGACCATCACAAAATTCATGCAGTTATTACAAAAGGCTGTCTAATTATGCTGATGTCTCAAAGTAAAATGAGATAAAAATGGTATCAATGAATCAGTGTGATATGGAAATAAGGAGGATGAACCAGTTCTTATCCATCGTCAGGTGTTATAACTAATGCCTCCTGGTCCTTCTTAAAAATATCAAGTCCTGGAAAATCCTAGGGGTTGGGACCACGAAGGGGGGGGGGGGGGTTCGCACGGGGGTGTCAGAGGGGTCACCAAAGATAATCAGAAAACGGTATTTTTCTGTTGGTCATGGGAGTTCTGTGTGGGAAGTTTGGCCCAATTCTATCAGTGGGGTTCAGAATGCTCTTTGATTGCAGGTGAATTATAAATCCTAGCGAATACAACTCCCAAATGTCAATGTCTATTTTGCCCAAACTCCACCAGTGTTCACATTTGGGCATATTGAGTATCCGTGCCAAGCCAAGTTTGGTCCAGAGGCATTGTTTGAGTCCACAGTGCTCTCTGGATGGAGGCGAATAACAACTCCAAAACTCAAGGTCAATACCACCAAACCCTTCCAGTATTTTCTGTTGGCCATGGGAGTTTGGTTCAATTCCATCATTGGTGGACTTCAGAATGCTCTTTGATTGTAGGTTAACTATAAATCCCAGCAACCACAACTCCCAAATGACAAAATCGACACACACACCCCTCCGACCCCACCAGTATTCAAATTTGGGCATATTGGGTATTTGTGCCAAATTTGGTCCAGTGAATAAAAATACATCCAGCATATCAGATATTTACATAACGATTCATTTTTTAAATAAAGATTTTATTTACATACAATAATAACTTACAATGTAAACAAAACACAAAACAGTGTATATTTTACATACACATAGCCCACCACCAAGGCCTGAACAGGTATCCTTTCCATCACTTAGTTTCTTACCTAAGTTTTGTTCCAGATATTTGTCCAGCTCAACTATATCCACTTCTGTATTTCTATACATATTAGAGTAGAAATCCTGTATCGCTTTGATTTTATCTACATCATTTTTTTTACTTTTTCTATATCTTTAGCCTTCAACTCTTTCTTTAATTTTGTAATATTATTTATAATCTTCAGATACTTTGTTAACAAATACATTGATTCCAGTTTTTTAAATTTCTCCTATCAGTTGGTTCTCTCGTTCTCTTTCCTGTTTCTTCAGTATGGCCGAATATTTACTAAACAAGCATCTTAAAACTGCTTTCATTGCATCCCAGAGTACCTCATATGAAGGGGGTTCCCTTGCATTCAACTCCCGAGGACCCAGGTAGTTGGGAAGCCGATAGCGGTGCTTAGCGGGACTAGGACCGGGATACATGGCGGTAGGCACAGGCCGAATACGAGAAGAAGCAGGAGTCGCGGCAAGACTCCGGCTTCTTCTGACCTGCGTCCTATCCCTAGGCACGCTGTTGACAGGCGACCAGTTTCCTCCCCTTCCTCTTTGGTGTTGGTTAATGCGAGATCGATTGGGAACAAAACTGCCATCCTAAATGACCTTATCTCGGAATTAAATCCTGACCTTTGTTGTGTCACCGAGACATGGTTGCAGGAGGACGATACTATCCCCCTCCAAGAAATTACACCGTCAGGATATGTTGTTACCCACCAATGTAGGAATGGGAGGCGGGGGGGGGATCGCCATGTTCTCCTGTGATATGTTGTCTCTCAGGGCGGTTCCCGCGATGAACGCACCGGGGATTGAATCGGCCGGATTGGTGTGGGACTCCCAGGGGAGTATAGCCTTTCTGCTGGTGTACCGAGCGCCTAGCGCACCAGCGGAGAGCCTATCCCTGCTGTTGGAGACTGTGTCGGATTGGGCATTGAGGTTTCCCAGGCTTATTGTCCTGGGGGACTTCAATGTCCATGCCGACACAGCCTCGCTATCACCTGCAGCAGCGGGCCTAGTGTCTACCATGGCAACACTAGGACTCTCCTTATGCGATTCGGGACCCACCCATCAGGCCGGTCATACCCTGGATTTAATCTTCAGCGCGGGAGTCCAAGTGACCCTAACCTCTTCTCTAGAGGTGCCATGGTCGGATCACCGTGTCCTGAGAATCCGGGTGGAACTGGCTCCCCCACCCTGCAGGGGCGCCGAACCGATTTGGGTTCGCCCAAAGAGACTTATGGAACCGGATAGGTTCCTGAATGCTCTGAGGGATCTGGAGTCTGTCAGCGTCTCCATTGAAGAGCAAGTTAACAACTGGAATATTAGCCTTTCCAATGCTCTTGAGGAGATTGCCCCTAGACGCCCTCTCCGACCCGGCTGTAATCGATCCCCTTGGTTTACCGAGGAACTCCGGTCGATGAAGCGGGCGAAGAGACGGCTAGAGAGCAAGTGGAGGAAACTCCGAGGCGAAGTCCCGAGATCGGCTTATAAGCTTTTCAAGGATGCTTATGAGTGTGCTGTCAGGATGCGAAAAAGTATACTATGCATCCTTGATAGCGTCCGCCAGCTCACGCCCGGCACAATTATTCAAAGTAATCAGGTCATTAACGACGGTCCCTACCGTCCCAAACAATGATGATCAGGCTCTCTCTGCCGAGGCTTTCAAGAGCTTTTTTGCGGACAAGATTTCGGCCCTCCGCCGGGACCTTCCTGCCACCTTTGACACAGTTAGTGTCAAAGGTGACTCCGTGGCCTCTTGCTGGGCCCATCTTCGACCGGTTTCGGCCACTGGACGCAGGAGCCGCCGATAGGGTAGTGACTGCAACTAGGTCGACCACATGCTCCCTTGATCCGTGCCCCTCCTGGCGCGTGACAGCTGGCCTGGAGGGCTACGAGACCCTCTGTTGAGACTAATTAACACCTCCCTTGAGCAAGGAGTGTTTCCAGAGGGTTTGAAAGAGGCTGTGGTCACTCCATTGCTGAAGAAGCCGGGTTTAGACCCCACGGTCCCCTCCAATTACCGCCCAGTTTCGAATCTTTCGTTCCTGGGCAAGGTAATTGAGAGGGCAGCAATGGAGCAGTTGCAGTCCTTCCTAGAGGGCGCTACTTGGTTAGACCCCTTCCAGTCCGGCTTCCGTTCGGGGCACGGGACGGAGACGGTCCTGGTCTCCATCACAGATAAGCTGCGGTGCCAGCTCGATCAGGGCGGATCGGCGCTGCTCGTGTTATTGGACCTCACGGCAGCGTTCGATACTGTCGATTACGATCTTTTGACCCACCGCCTTGCCGGGGCCGGGGTGAGGGGGAAGGCCTTAAGTTGGCTGTCCTCCTTCCTCCGGAACCGCTCGCAGCAGTGAGGAGGGCGGGGATGTCTCCGGGTTTCCCACTTCTTTGTGGGGTGCCCCAGGGGGCAATCCTTTCCCCTCTATTATTTAACATCTATGTCCGACACTCGCTCGGCTGGTCCGTAGCTTTGGGCTGGAGTGTCACCAGTACGCTGATGACACCCAGCTCATTCTGGGACTGGAGGGCAGGCCCGGAACCGTACCCGATAATTTCCATCTGTGCCTCGAAGCCGTTACTGGATGGCTGCGAGCCAGTAGGTTGAAGGTGAATCCAGCTAAGACGGAGATCCTGTGGCTGGGTCGTCCGGGTGGGTTGGAGATCCAGCTTCCTCCCCTGGACGGCGTGACACTATGTCCGTCGTCGGCAGTTAAAAGTCTTGGCATCACTCTGGACTCTCGGCTGACGATGGAGACCCAAATCTCCGCCGTCAGTCGAGTTGCCTTCTTCCATCTTCGTCAGGCGAGGAAGCTGGCTCCCTACCTCTCCCGTTATGACCTAGCCACAGTGGTCCAAGCCACGGTCATCTCGAGGCTGGACTACTGTAATGCTCTCTACGTTGGCCTTCCTCTGTCGGTGATCCGGAAATTGAAGCTGGTTCAGAATGCGGCAGCTAGACTCCTGGCTGGCGTTCCGACGTCTGCCCATATAACACCTGTCCTGCAGGAGCTGCACTGGTTACCAGTGGAACACCGGATTACCTTCAAAGTGTTGGTCTTGACCTTTAAGGCCTTGAACGGTCTGGGGCCAGCGTACCTTAGGGACCGCCTTATCCCATACTGCCCCGCTAGGTCACTACACTCTAAGGTGGGTCAGCTATTAGAGGTGCCCGGTGTCAAATTGTACCACCTGACGGCTACAAGGCGGAGGGCCTTTTCAATAATCGCTCCGACATTGTGGAATGCCCTCCCTTCCGGAGTCCGGGTTCTTACGGATCTAGTCGCCTTCCGGAAGGCGTGTAAAACCCTGCTGTTCCGGCAGGCCTTTGGGTTTTAACAATAGGTTGGCAGGCCCCTTCCTTCTGGGTATATCACATTGATGTACTTATGGCGTTTTACTGTCTGTTGTTTCTGCTTTGTTTTATGGTGTTTTTACTCTGTTTTTACTCTGTTGAATATTCAACTCACTGTAAGTCGCCCCGAGCCATCCGGGAGTGGCGACTCACAAGTTTGAATAAATAAATAAAATAAATAAATAAATAAATTTCAGCCCATTCTCTTAAAATATTTTCCCTTATAGACTTGTTGTTAATAATCTTTATATCCTTCCACATTCTTTTTAGGGGGGCTCATAATCAGTTTATTTATTTATTTATTTATTTATTTATTTATTTATTTGTTGGATTTCTAGGCCGCCACTCCTGGAGTGGCTCGGGGCGGCTCACAATACGACAGAGTCACAGCAAAAACATTAAATATTAAAATTTAAACATTTTGATAATCTAATATCATATTCATATCTTGATGGTCACTTATAGAATTTAAATTTACATAAGACTTCTTTAACATATTTTACTAGGGGAGGTGTTATGAATATATAGTCAATTCTAGTGAACACCTTGTGCACTGGTGAATAATATGTATACAGCTTTCATTCCCTTTCATTATTCTCAGTACATCCTTTAAGTTATAATTTTAATCAACTGAACAAAAGCACAATTACAGTGATGAAGTAGCAACAAAATAATTTTATGGTTGGGGGTCACCACAACATGAGGAAGTGTATTAAGGGGTCATGGCATTAGGAAGGTTGAGAACCACTGCCATAGGCTATAAACATGGCCTTTCGTGCAATCCCATTCATACTTCCATCCAAATGAACAGATAGGCCTACTTACAACCTTTCAGTCTTATATTCGATACTGATCTAGGATCAATGTTTTTCCACTGCCTTTTTTAATACTGCGGAAACCACAGCAACCTCTGGAGTTCCCAATCATGTCTAAAGTCCAGATAGTAATCCTGTCGGCAGCTATCTTTGACTGTCAAAATAAGTGGCATCCAGATTAAAAGGAATGCAAATAATTTTGTAAATTAGGAAAAGGATTTCGTCTGATCTCCTGATTTTTAAAGAGCAAATGCTTTTTTACAAATAAAAAAATTACTTTGCTGCCATATAGTATATTTTAAGGCAGACTATGTGGGTTTTGGGGGGTGGGGGGTGTGTCTGGCGATTATTGTTTTTCCAGTGTCATAGGAGCTATAACCTAATTTCTGCCTCTTGGATACAATCGTTCCTTCTTTACTTGGAAACGTTTTCTGGAAACTCATCCGGATTGGCAGCTAATGGCTCAGGATACAGAGATTGCCACTTTGAGTCATATTGCTCCACTTCAGTTTTTCTTATTTTTCAATGACACTTATTTTGAGGGGAGTATTTTTCTCATTTGCACTTTAGTTGTTGACCCAGAAATTGTATAGCCCTCTAAACGCTAAGGTGCAGCTACAGCTCTATATATGTCATGGGTTCACAATATATCCAAGGGACATAAAACCCTTATAGCCTATCATTGCAGGTATTGTCATTTGACAAAGGTCCATTATGATATCTTACATCATACTTAGCTGGGTTTTAAGTGCAACAGGTCTTTTATCAGGCTATAAAGGATATTTGTGACTACCACACACAAGTTAATTCAGATTAGATACTGGAGCTCATCACAGTTTGTAATAATGTTTTATTTTGTGTAGAAAGAAATTAATTCCGTATGATCATATTATGAATATTATTGACAAAATGAGAAGTTTAAAGACATGAGAAAATAGTGAAAACAACACTGCAACTGAGGCAGAATTATTTATTTATTTATTTATTTATTTATTTATTTATTGTTCAATCTTGTATTCCGCTCCTCCCTGCAGGCTCGGGGCGGATAACAACAGTATAAATGGGCAACATGTCGCAGACATGTAGCCCTACAGTAAAAACATAAAACACATTAAAACACATTACATCACATCACAGCGTAAGAAGACATCCAGGCACTTTCTTAGACCAATGTGTCTAATTAAAGGCTAGTCCAAAGAGGGCGGTTTTGCAGGCCCTTCGGAAAGGAGCAAGCTCCGAGATGGCTCGGATGCTATCCGGAAGGGAGTTCCATAGCATCGGAGCTGCCACAGAAAAAGCTCGTTGTCTGGTTGCGGACAGATGGCAGGAGCGGATTGATGGTACTAACAACAGATTCTGTTCATCTGAGCGCAGTGATCTCGGGGGAATGTGCGGGGTAAGGCGGTCCCTCAAGTACGCAGGCCCTAGGCCGTGTAAGGCCTTAAAGGTCAAAACTAACACCTTGAAGGCAATTCGTTGCTCGATAGGAAGCCAGTGCAGTTGCCGGAGGATGGGCGTAATGTGCTCCTCACTGGCGTTCCCGCCAGCAGCGAGCAGCGGCATTCTGCACTAGCTTGAGTTTCCAGATTGTCGACAAGGGAAGGCCAAC
Source organism: Anolis apletophallus (assembly GCA_030556195.1). NCBI lineage: Eukaryota > Metazoa > Chordata > Lepidosauria > Squamata > Anolidae > Anolis > Anolis apletophallus. The sequence continues at coordinate 133,385,151 of JARBWK010000003.1, read as the reverse complement.
GTGAGGGGCGTTACAGTAATCTAGCCTCGAGATGACCGTCGCTTGGATTACCGTGGCCAGGTCGTTCCTGGACAGGTAGGGAGCCAGTCGCCTAGCCTGTCGTAGGTGGAAGAAAGACGTCCTGCTGACCACGGAGACCTGAGCCTCCATGGTCAGTGAGGAGTCCAACTGCACACCCAAGCTCTTAACCAAGGGTGATGGGCTAAGCCGCCCGCCATCGCCCACAGTTAAGTGGGAGTCTCCCGGAGACCTCCCCGCCGCCCTCCACACGTTGTCCCCGGTCCCGGAGGAAGCAGGCCACCCATTTAAGGGCAGTCCCCCCGACCTCGGAACCGGCTAAACAGTGGGTCAACAGTGCGTGGTCTACAGTATCAAACGCTGCTGTCAGATCTAACAAGACAAGCAGTGCTGATCCACCCCGGTCCAGTTGACGGCGAAGTTGGTCTGTAATGGCGACAAGCACGGTCTCCGTCCCATGCCCAATACGGAAGCCGGACTGGAAGGGATCAAGTCCAGCTGTGTCGTCTAAGAACCGCTGCAGCTGATCCGCTGCTGCCCTCTCAATTACTTTGCCTAGAAAAGGCAAGTTGGAAACAGGCCTGTAATTGGAGGGAGCCGAAGGGTCTAAATTCGGCTTCTTCAGCAGCGGTCTTACCATGGCCTCTTTCAACCCCCCTGGGAAGACTCCTTACTCAAGGGAGCTATTTATGATCTCTCCCAGGGGGCCTCGTAGCCCCTCCCGGCAAGATCTAATAAGCCAGGAGGGGCACGGGTCAAGGGAGCAAGTCGTTGGTCTAGCTGCAGCGAGTAGCTTATCGACAGCTGCTGCGTCCAGCAGTTGGAAGCGGGTGAAGGTGGGCCCGCCGAGTGGCGGCGGAGTCTCGAGTTCGCTAACTGTATCAAGAGTGGCTGGAATGTCCCGGCGGAGAGTCGAAATCTTGTCGGCGAAATAGTTCTGAAAAACCTCAGCTGTTGGAGCCAAACCCCTATCATTTGGGACAGTTGGGATTGTTGTCAGAGACCGAATTATCTTAAAAAGTTGAGCTGGGCGTGAACTAGCCGATCCTATCAAGGAAGAATAGTAAACTTTTTTCGCCTCCTTGATAGCTTGCTCATAAACCTCTTTAAATTGTTTATAGGCCGATTTCGATGTTCCGTCACGGAGACTCTGCCACACGTCCTCTAGCTGTCTCTTCCTCCGTTTCATCGCCCGCAACTCCTCGGTGTACCATGGCGAGCGGTTTCTACGGGGGATGAGAGAGCGCCTGGGGGCGATCTCGTCTAAGGCAGTGGAGAGACTGGCATTCCAGTATTCCACCTGCCCGTCGACCGAGTCGCTGGGGAGTTCCCAATCCCTTAGAGCATTCAGGAACCTAGTGGGTTCCATAAGTCTCTTCGGGCGAACCAAAATGGGTTCGGCACCCTTACCGGGAGGGGAAACCAGTTCCAATCGGACTTCCAGGACACTGTGATTCGACCATGGAACCTCCGTAATGGAAGTTGGGATCACCTGAATTCCGGCAGCGAAGATCAGATCTAAGGTGTGTCCGGCCTGGTGCGTGGGGCCGGTCTTACAAGGTGAGAGTCCTAGTGCCTCCATGGTAGACACTAGGTCCACAACTGCTGTTGACGGGGAGGTGGTGTCGGCGTGGACATTGAAGTCCCCCAGAACAATAAGTCTAGGGAACCTCAATGCCCACTCCGCAACCACCTCCAGCAGCTTAGGCAGACTTCCAGTGCGTTGGGTGCACGGTACACTAGCAGGAAGGCTATGCTCTCACCGAGGTCCCAGACCAGACCCGCACGCTCCATCCTAGGGATGTTCGCTGTCAGAATCGTCCTGGAATTAAAATTGTCTCGACTGAGAATGGCCACACCCCCCCCCCCGCCTCTCTGTCCTCATCTGATAACTGGCCACGAACCCAGGAGATGTCAACTCGTGCAAGATGACTTCGTCACCCTCTTGGAGCCATGTTTCCGTAAAACAGGCTAGGTCGACATTCCTTTCTAGAAGGAGGTCCCTGATGATCCCTGACTTATTGCGCACAGACCTAGTGTTAGCCAGTATCAGAGTTGGAGGAGAGGTAAATGGGGGCTCCCCATCTGCGTGCTTTGGGATAGCCCGTAGGTCAGAGGGAGGACGAGCCTTTCTACGGCTCCTCCGCCCTCTCTCATAAGGCCTACGGCTACCGTCCCTGTTACCCCTGCCCGACATCACGCGTATTGCCTGCCCCTGCACATCTTCCTCCGGTGTCCGAGCTAAGTGTCCGGTCTCCTGCCCACCCTCTGAAAAGGGGGGGGGATGCCAGAGTTGTTCATCAGGGCCTTGACCAAGTTGGTTTAAAGGTTGAGGGGGCGGGGGGGGGGTGGAGTCAGTAGAATCCCTATGGCTCCAGTTGTTAAATCCTGCCCCCCAAAAGGTCCTGGATCTGTATCTCCCACCCTCTAACTTGATGGAAGCCGTTGGGGGGAAGTCAGTGTCATTTACAGCTCCTCTCTTCTGCCCTGATGGTAGTCCTAATGACAGTCTTTGCGTGGGGGCCGGCCTCACCTCGATAGGGCACATCTCCGATGTGAGGGACGCTCCTGACCCCTCAGTCTGAGGATTGCGGCTTAAGGTCTTAGGGGCGGCAGTAGCTACTTCCGTCCATGGCTCCAGGTGATCGAGGGTCGAAGGTTGGGTCCCCGCCCGGTCTGACCGGCGCTCGGGGTTTGGCGCCGGTACTGATGGTAATGGCTGGAGTCCTCCAGCGCATAGATGGCGCTGTTTACCTTCTCTCTCTTGGCGACCATCCTCCTCCAACGAGGGGAGGGAGGGGGAGGGCCCTGCATCAGTCTGGAACACACCAGGGGGAGCCAGGAGTGGTCCACCTCTCTGATGCTTCCGGCGGCGGCGCTTCCGGCGGCGTCTCCTTTTCGTCCCGCCGCTTTCCGAAGGGTGGGGAGCCGAGTGCTCTGCCTGCGTCTCCTCCGCAGCATCACTCAGCACGTCGCCAGGGACGTCGGCCGGGGGGGCGGCCGCTGAAGATCTTCTCTTCCTGCGCCAGCGGCGTGTGCGCCTGCGCCTAGGCTCCTCCCCAATCATCGCCGGGGGGGGGGACGACGACGCATGGCCTCCTTGTGTGTCCCCAAGGTCGCGCAAGAGAAGCATCTGGTTAATCAGCTTCTTCACGGCATTATACAAAGAGTTTAAGGTGTACTGTATGCTTTTTACTTTGCTCCCACCACAGGTATCAAACACTGTAATCATGTTTTCCTTGTTTCTGAGCAAACACAAAACAAACACTGAATACATTTTTTTAGGTCTAACATAATATCTCATAGTGTATAGAGAAAACAGGTTAGCAACATTGCCACTACATGTATTCTGGGTAATCCCTCAAAATAAGGTTTAAAGGCTAAGCCTTTCTACGAAGTCTCTATAAGAATTGTGAACTTTGAATGCTCTGGCCCTTGATCATTTTAGACCCTAACAAATAAATTACATGTAAAGCAGAACTGAAGCTAGTATGTGTAGTCAGTCATAAAGGATTTCCTACAGTTACACATTAGTCCTCCTATAAGAAACCATTTATGACAGAGCACTTATACATTAATCTGTCCCAGTATCTTGACAGGAAACTGTCAGTGGATAGGAACACCTCAGAAAATGTTTGGTGAAGCAATCATATCTATTGAGAACAAACAGTGGGGCTATGTTTTGAAATGCTGAATACTATTATGCATTTATAGTATTTATCCCCAACTTACTGCTATTATATTTAATACACTTAAACCCCACCTTTGATATCACTTCACTCATTATAGTGTCAGAGTGCATCCTGGAGCCTTAATCCCACAACCAGCAATGATTCTATAATGTGCATGCTGACAGAAACGTCTGCATCCATTGGATCAATGAGAAATATATATATATATATGTGTGTGTGTGTGTGTGTGTGTGTAATGTACAATATTCTACCCTGATCTTTGAAGGAAGTCAAGAAAACACAACAGGTTTTATATATGTACTTGTAGAGGGCCTATTGTACTTGGCTGCATATTCAAAGCAGTGATTTATGAAGTGGTGTCAAGTTCTAGGTGTATGATTTATTAAGGGAGACTAATGATTAGTTCATATATTTGAAAAACACCTCTTCCATTTTTCTGAGGACTCAATACCAGCTTATATTAAAAACAAAGGAGCTCTAAGAACATTCCAATCTGGCCCAGAAGCGGTGGGAACCCGAAACCTTCCCAGCCGATCCTGGGAAGGTTGTCTGACGCAGTCAGCGTATTCGGGAACGGAGTCATCGGGGCCCTTAAAAGCTGGGTCCGGAGAGGGCTCTGCATCTCGAGTCAACTTTTGATTTCCTTGCCTTGTCTTTGGAACTGTGTTGGACCACGGTGGTTCTCTAGTTGGAACCTTTCTTTACTTACCAAGCTTTGACTCAAAGCCTTTTCAGGACTAGCCATTTGCGGCATTTCTCCATTGCTCTACTTTGGAACTATTTCAAGCCTTTGGGGTGCCTGGATCCGGGATTGGGTGCAACCTAGCTGTTTTCTATTTTGCCTTTTGCTTCTCTCATTTATTCTCAATAAAGCATTTAACCGCAGAAACTGTGTCGTGGTTTACTCAGGGTCTGGTTCAAGCTCTAGTCGCAACACTTTCATCCTTCCTTTCTTCCCTCTTGCCTCCCTCCTTCCCTCTTTCTCCTTCTTTCCTTCCTTTTTGTCTTTACTTCCTTCTCTCTTCCCTCCCTCCCTCAATTCCCTTCAACCCTTACTTCCAACCTTCGCTTCCTCCCTTTCTTCCTCCCTTCTCTTTTTCTTTCTCCTTTCCTCCTGGGGTATGTTTTGCTGGGAGAAGAGAAGGTAGAATCCCCTCAGGTTGATAGGGTGGGTTATAAATAAAGTATTATTTATTTATTTTATTTACTGTATCTGCATACCGCCTTTCTCAGCCCGTAGATTTATGATTACAATGTTATAAATACAATTAAAAACATAACAAAATTTAAAAACTAAACAAATAAATAAAATATAAATCCATAATGTCTTCTTGTTAAAAACGTTGTCCGGTCTCAATGTCTAGTCGTTCCATTTTCCTATGTCAGTTACTCTGCATTTGCAAACGCTTGTTCAAAAAGCCACGTCTTTTTTCCAGAATGTTAAAAGAGAGGGGGCCGATCTAATATCTATAGGGAGGGTGTTCCACAGCCGAGGGGCCAGCACTGAGAAGGCCCTGTCTCTCGTCTCCGCCAAACATACTTATGACAAAGGCGGTAAAGAGAGCAGGGCATCCCCAGACAACCTTAAAGTCCTAGATTATTCATAAGGGGAGATACATTCGGACATGTAAGTTGGGCCAGAACCGTTTAGGGCTTTATAGGCTAAAGCCAGCACTTTGAATTGTGCCCGATAGCAACTGGCAGCCAGTGGAGCTGGCGCAACAGAGGAGTTGGACGCTCCCTGAGCGCCACTCCTGTTAGTAATCTGGCTGCCATTCGTTGGACCATTTGAAGCTTCCGAACAGTCTTCAAAGGCAACCCCACGAAGAGCGTGTTTCAGTAGTCTATACGGGATGTAACCAGAGAGTGGACTACCGTGGCCAAGTCAGACTTCCAAAGCTACAGGAGCAGTGGGCACACAAGTTTTAACTGTGCAAATGCTCCCCTGGTCACTGCCGAAACCTGGGGTTCCAAGCTCATTATTGTTGTTATTGTTGTTGTTGTTGTTATTGTAGAGAGGGAACATGAGAACCATGTTTCAATATTTTAAAGGATGTCCCATTGAGGAGGAGGGGGAAAATTGATTTTCTGCTATTCTAGACACCAGGGCACAAGGGAGCAAAGGGTTCAAATGGCAGGGGAAAAGATTTGTCTGAAAAGATTAGGAAGAACTTCCTGAGAGGAAGAGTAGTTGGAGAGTAGCATAGGCTGCCTCGGAGTGTGATGGAGTCTCCTCCTCTGGGAGTTTTTCAGAAGAGGCAGTTTATTAGGAGTGCCTTGATTTTGCCTTCCTGTATGGCAGGGGGACTGGATGACTCTTGAGGGTCTCTTCCAACTCTAGGATTCAATATCAGGAGTACACAATACGGGGTCTAATGGATACACTTTTTCTCTCCCTTCCACCATCTCATCTTGATCAAGACCAACCCTTTTGGGATCCAAACATTTCCTGCCTTTCCTTCACTTTCTGCCTCCAAAAGAGAAGAGGAAGTGAAAGAGAAGGAAAGGGCAGGAAGGGCACTTGGGGACAACCCCCACCCCCCAGGTCCACCCACCCTGCTAATGTCTGCCATGCAGCCCCCAAGTTGGAAAGTTTGCCCATGCCTGATCTATATGGTCTGATTGTATACAGGCAATCCCTGAGTTACATCCATCCTACTTACAAATGACTCATAGTGAATAACAGGGGTGAGACAACAGGAAGTGAGAGAAATCTACAGCTAGGAAGGGAAATCCACTCCTGGAAGAGTTATCATGGGGAAAAGGTGTCTTGAAGCTTTATTATCAATCCTTGTTTGCACAACAAGTTAAAATTTGCAAAATCCAATCATCACAGGGACAGAAAGTGAGGTGAAATCTTCTGAACAGGGACACAGACAGCAAAACGTCAAATTCTGGAGTCCTATATAAACTGTTGTTTTTATGCTCTGTTTTATATTTTTGCTGATCTTAAATTGAATTGTTGCTGTTTTATAAATTGATTTTATGTAAACCGCCCCGAGCCTGCTGGAAGGAGCGGTATACAAGAATGAACAATAAATAAATAAAATAAAAATTAATTAAAAAACCACCAAAGGGGTGTTAACTCCTATGCTACCCAAAGCTCAAAATGAACCAGTTCTGACTTACATAACATTCAACTTAAGAACCTATCTGGTTGTAACTTGGGGACTGACTGTATATCGTTGCAGAGATGAAGTGATTTCAAATCAGGTCTTCCTTTTGAAACACCAGCCCGAAAAAATACCAGCCCAGTGATTCCGACCATGAAAGCCTTCAACGACACCTTGTATTTTTTCTAGGCTTGTGGCATTATGTAACGTAGATATATTGCCAAGCCATAACACATTTTTTAAAAACATGTTCAATGTTTAAAAAAACAATGCAATATGAAATGCATTCTCTCTTTGTGCCTAGAAAAACAGTACAATACATGAGATTTTCTGAGTCACAAGAAGAGGATTACTCTTTCCACAGTGAGGACAGAGGTCATTAAAAGCCAAGCACTGTATGGAAAAACTCTAACTGGCCACTCTTTGACTAATAGCAGGCATTTTAATGCTTGCCCATTTCCACCTGAAGCTCATGACATATGGAATAAACCAAGTGTACAAGGAGACATAGCAAATGAAGATAATTGCTGGTCAATACAGAAAAACAGATAAGGCAATGTAGTGGGAAAAATGGTTTATGGTGTAGTAAATTTTATGAGATAAGTTTTCTGTATATTGCTGAGCCTGTTATACAGCAATCCAAGCAAAGCCCTGGAGAGATAAGACTGCGATAACCTAGATGGAAACATTTATTTATATACCAGACGGAGGATCATTAGTGGACTAAAACTTGAGAACTTCTTATAAATGCTGTTTCATCTCCAAGGTATGAAAGAGCTTTTAACTGAACACATCCATCGTTATCCAGGACTGATTACTATAAAATAAAGAAATGAGCTTTGGTGATAGGTGTAAACCACCTGTAAGTCACATAGGAAGAGGCAGGGAGGACAGAAAAATAAGACAGTGAGTGACAGTGAAAACTGCAAATACTTCTGAAGGAAAGTGTGCTTTTTAAAAAAAAAAATCTGTGTATAAAATGGAATTCTCCAAACAGATTTCAGAAATTTCAAACACAAAAGAGTCCACAATGAAGAAATAATAATAATGATGATGATCTGATAAACAACAAGATTACTAACAAAAAACAAGATCGTTAGGCTGGCTTTTGTATTTGATCACACTTGGACGCTTCCCAAATGTGTGATGTATCGGCGAATAATGAATGTAGATCCAAGTAGGGTGGCCTTTTGCAGCTGACAGATGGGAATTTTGTCAGAGCCAATTGTTTTTAAGTGAAGGCCAAGGTCTTTAGGCACTGCACCTAGTGTGCCGATCACCACTGGGACCACCTCTACTGGCGGCTTATTATTATTATTGTTTTGTTTTCAGATTTTATTTTATGGAGACTTCCCTTAGTTTTCATGCTGGCTCATGTTTATCATTGATGACTGAGCTTAGCGAAATATACTATTTAATTGAGGAGTCTCCACAGTAATTGTAATTGGTTTAAAATGTTTTGTTAATGCTTAATATTAATTTATATCTTATTTCTGGACATTATTATGCTTTGTTTGATTTTTACCTTGCTTGTATTTTATGCTAAATGTGCTTTGATTTGTATTGTATTATGTTGTCAGCTGCTTTGAGTCCTGTTAGGGAAAAAGCAGTATATAAATAAAGATTTATTATTATTGTTATTATTACAGTAGTCTCGCTTATCCAACCTTCGCTCATCCAACATTCTGTATTATCCAACGCAGTCTGCCTCCCGCCCAGATCCACAGCTGTTTCAATACACTGTGATATTTTGGTGCTAAATTCCATAAATACAGTAATTACTACATAACGTTACCGTGTACTGAACTTCTTTTTCTGTCAATTTGTAGTAAAACATGATGTTTTGGTGCTTAATTTATTAAATAATAACGTAATTTGACGTTCAATAGGCTTTTCTTTAATCCTTCCTTATTGTCTAACATTTTTGCTTATCCATGGTTATGTTGTTCCGTTTATGTTGGATAAGTGAGACTCTACTGTATTATTATTATGGGTTGCTGTGAGTTTTCCAGGCTGTATGGCCATGTTCCAGAAGCATTCTCTCCTGATGCTTCACCCATATCTATGGCAGGCATCCTCAGAGGTTATTAGGTCTGTTGGAAACTAGGCAAGTGGTGTTTATATAGTTGTGGAATGTCCAGGGTGGGCCATCTAATCACCTCCCAACAAAGGATCCCCTCAGGCAGGAAACACCTAAGCTTTGAAGCTGCTAGGTTATTGAATGGTAATCAAGGTGGCCAACTGCAACATTCACACTTACAGATAAGAGTTCTTTCTACCTCCCTGGATATTCCACAGATATATAAACCTCACTTGCCTAGTTTACAACAGACCCCTCAACCTCTGATGATGCCTGCAGTTGATGTGGGCAAAACGTCAGGAGAGAATGCTTTTGGAACATGGCCATACAGCCTGGAAAACTCACAGCAGGGGACAGATCTAATCTCAATCGGGAGGGGCCACCACAGAAAAGGCCCTATCTCTCATTCCCGCCAGATGCGATTGGCCACATGACCTTGGAGATGTCTGCGGACAACGCTGGCCCCACAGCTTAAAAATTGAGATGAGCACCAAACTTCCAGAGTCGGACACGACTAGATTTAATGTCAAGGGGGAAACCTTTACCTTTACCCCTGCTTTATTTCCCACACAGGGGACTTGAAGCGGCTTAATATAAAATAATCAGTAGATTATACCAATATAATGCGCATTATATATGCATATCAGAGTCTCTTCAATGCCAACCGAGTAGTCCAAGGTTCAGCTATCCAACACATGATACAACAACCAATGAAAAATGAACTGGACACAGCTCCCACTCTGGAAGAGACCCTTGAGGCCATACAGCAGATGAAAAATGGCAAGGCAGCCAGGATCGATGGAATCCCACCTGAAGCTTGGAAACAGAGAGGTCATGTACTTCATGCTAAATTCCACGAGCTCCTTGTGAGTTGCTGGGGAAAAGGTGAACTGCCATCAGATCTCCGAGATGCAGTTATCATCACCCTGTATTTTTAAAAAGGAACAAAATCTGATTGCTCAAACTATCGAGGTATAACACTGCTCTCCATTGCTGGAAAAATCCTTGCAAGGATACTCCTGAACAGATTAGTTCCTGCTATTGCAGAAGAACTTCTCCCTGAAAGCCAATGCGGCTTCAGAGCTAATAGGAGCACCACAGATATGGTATTTGCCCTTAGACAACTGCAAGAGAAATGTAGAGAGCAGAACAAAGGACTTTATGTAACATTTGTCGACCTCACCAAAGCCTTTGACACTGTGAGTAGAAAAGGTCTGTGGCAGATCCTGGAACGACTAGGATGTCCCCCCAAATTCATCAAAATGATTATCCTGTTACATGAGGGCCAGCACGGTCAAATCAGATACGGCGATGCTCTCTCAGAGCCATTTCTAATAATTAACTGAGTGAAACAAGGTTGTGTTCTTGCACCAACCCTATTTACAATCTTCTTCAGCATGATGCTCCAAAGAGCTACGGAAGACCTCAAAGAAGAAGAAGACGACATATATATACACTATCGTATTGATGGTAGCTTGTTCAACTTAAGCCGTCTGAGGGCTCGCACTAAGACTTGGCCTAAACTATCTAGTCCGTGAGCTGCTTTTTGCTGACGATGCTGCCCTTGTCGCCCATTCAGAAGCAGCTCTGCAGCGCCTAACATCCTGCTTTGCAGCAGCTGCAGACCTGTTTGGGCTGGAAGTCAGCCTGAAGAAAATGGAAGTCCTCTACCAGCCCGCACCACAGGAAGAACACCATCATCCCCACGTCAGCATAGGCAAATCTGTGCTTAAGTCCGTTCAGCAGTTCACCTACCAGGGAAGCATCATCTCTTCAGACGCCAAGATTGATAAAGAGATAGATCACAGATTAGCAAAGGCATATAGTGCATTTGGAAGGTTTCACAAAAGAGTCTGGAGTAACAAGCACCTGAGGCAAAGCACCAAAATCAGTGAGTCCAGAGCTATCATACTGTCTATTCTCCTTTATGGGTTTGAAACATGGGTCACCTATCACCAGCACCTACGACTCATCGAACGCTTTCATCAGCGCTGTCTTCGCACAATCCTAAATGTACACTGGACCGGCTATGTGACAAATGTTGCTGTCCTTGAGCAAGCAGGGATCACCAGCATTGAAGTCATGCTATTGAAAACACAGCTGCGCTGGGCAGGGCATGTCTCTAGGATGGAGGACCACCGCCTCCCAAAGATACTACTCTATGGTGAACTCGCCACGGGTCAGCGCAAGAGAGGCGCCCCAAAAAAGAGATATAAGGGCTCCCTGAAACAACATCTCAGGCTTGGCTAAATTGATCACCAACAATGGTCCACCCTGGCCTCACATCGGGAGACATGGAGACGCACTATCCACAATGCTAACTAACTAATTAACTTTATTTCTTATGAGTCGCCCTCCACGAAAGGTGCTCTGTGCGACTTACACAATTAAAATAAACAGGTTAAATAGTCACTGCTTGTTTCTCAATCATAGGCTCTTCTAAAGAGCCATGTCTTAAGTGCCCCTAAAAATGTATGTAGATCAGGAGTGGCTCTTTGGTGTGGCGGTAGGGAGTTCCACAAGATTGGGGCTACAATGGAGAAGGATCTCTGTCTTGTGGACTCCAAAGAACCTCTCTAGGGCCAGGGACATAGAGAAGATTCTCATGAGCTGACCGTGGCATTCTCTGGTGGTGGAGTGGCGTTAAACGGTCTCTTAGATATGGAGGACCCTGACTTCGGAGGGCCTTGAATGCTAGGACCAGGGTCTTGTAGAGGACTCTGTGTTCAACCGGCAGCCAATGTAAGCGCTGCAGAGACGGCGTTATATGGCACCTCACGGATGTTTTTGTGAAGAGTCTAGCACCTACATTTTGCCCAATTTGGATCTTGTGAATTGCTGCTCGGGGTAAGCCCACATACAAAGCATTGCAGTAATCCAGCCTCGACGTAACCGTGGCATGGATTACCGTAGCCAGCGCCTCTGTTGGTAAATAAGGCGCCAACTGCCTCGCTTGGCGTAGATGAAAGAAGGCCCTTTTACCAGTGGAGGCAATCTGGGCTTCCATCGTCATTTTGGAATCCAGGATAACACCGAGACTCTTCACAGTGGGGGAGGGAGCTAACGGTGCCCCTTCAAAAGATGGTAATAGACCAACCAATTCTGATGGGCGACCAGGCTACAAGATTTCAGTGCTGCGGCCTCTTTCGAGAAGACACGCCGAACGGGTCTCGGAAGAGAAACGACAACGCAGGAAGAACCGCAACTTGGAAACAACATCCCACAGCAGGGCCGTAGCCAGGATTTTGGTTCGGGGCTGAGTTTGGTTCGGGGAGGGGGGCTAAGATTGGGTGGAAGAGGGTCTACCCTAGCAAACCTTTTGTATTGTTATCCCAATAACCCCATTAATGTGGGATATAATGAGCATGATCAGATCATTATATGAATAAACATAACAGTTTAAATTAGTGTTTCCCAACCTTTTTTGAGCCGTGGCACATTTTTCACATTAAAAAAATCTGGAGGCACACCACCAACCAAAATGACACAAAATGACACTGTAACACAGTAAAGAACGGCTGGGGGATGGTGGTCTGCTGGGAGCAGCTGCTGGGAGTGCCAAAGCCGGGGGAAGAGCCAGGCCACGCCATGCCCCGCCCCCTCCCCCCGGCTTCAGCTCTCTCACAGTTCTCCCACAGCTTCGCCAGCCTTGAGGGGCAGTGCCAAGCCAACATTGTGCTGGCTCTGCCACCACTGGCTTGGCACTGCCCCCTCAAGGCTGGCAAAGCTGTGGGAGTGCTGAAGCCAGGGGAGGGGGCAGAGCCAGGCTGCGTCATCCCCCCCCCCCCAGCTTCAGCTCTCTCACAGAGGAGGAGCATGAGCGGTGGATGGGCTTCAGTAGGCGGGGCTCCTCCTCCGCGCGGCTTCAACAAGCAAGGGGCGGGAGTCATGGCGGATTGGAGGTTGGTTGGGGAAACGGCCGAAGGAGGCGGCGCCCTTCTTTTTCTTCTTCGCCGCCCAGCCCTTCCTCCTCCTCTCCCAAGCAGCAGGAGTTTGGCAGGAGGAGGGGGGAAGGAAGGGGAGCAGAGAGCTTTTCTCGCGGCACACCTGACGATTGCTCACGGCACACTAGTGTGCCACGGCACACTGGTTGAGAAACACTGGTTTAAATAATGTACCCTTAAGGCCTTCTTGCGGATCACCCTGAGAATTACGGGGGGGGGGGGCTGAAGCCCCCTAAGCCCCCCCCCCCTCTGGCTACATGCCTGTCCCCCAGGGATACTTCCTGCTGTGCTTTCTGCAACCGGACTTGCCTATCTCAGATTGGCCTTTTTAGTCATCAACGCGCTTGTAAAAAGCTTGGGATGAGTCCTTCCTAAAGAATCTTCGTTCGCGAAGTAAGAGAGAGAGAGAGAGAGAGAGGGATACACATATACCAATATAATGCGCATTATATACGCATATACCAATATGTGAACATTAAGACAGGATTGAATATAAACAGTATCTATCTATAGCAGGCCTGGGCAGACTTGGGCCTTCCTCCAGGTGTTTTGGACTCCAACTCCCAGCATTCCTGCAGGCCCCTTCCAGGAAGGGGCCTGAGGCTGCTAGGAATGCTGGGAGTTGGAGTCCAAAACACCTGGAGGGAAGGCCCAAGTCTGCCCAGGCCTGATCTATCTATACTTACTCCGTCAGGTCAGGCGCTGCCAGAATTAGAGGCGGGAGGATTAACCTTCCCCTCGCTTGCTGTGATCCCTGGGATGCAGGTGGAAACGGAGCTGAGGGATTATTAGCCTAAGTTTGTGTCTCAGGCCACAGAGAAATCACTGCGAAGAATAGGTTTTGGTGTCCAGAGACCTGAGCGAGAAGGAAGGGCGACCTTGGGGGCCTTGGAAACTTTTCCCCCCGCTTTGAAGCCTCAGAGGGAGAAGGAGAGAGAGAGGGAAGCCTCGCCGCCGGGCGGGACGAAGGGGGACGGGACTCACCTTCCGCCTGGGCTTCCATTTCGGGGGGGAAAGTTGCCCTCCTTCTGCTGCTCCTCGCCGGCTGCCCGCTTCCACTCCGCCGCCAAAGGAGGCTCCTGAGCCGCGGCTCCAACCGGCCGCCTTCGCTCGCTCGCTCGCTCGCTCTCTCCCTTCGTAACGCGCAGGCGGAGGCGTCTTCTCGCGCAACAGCGCCACCTGCCGGGCTGCCTTCACGCTCAACTCCTCTAATTTGCATAAATAAACAAGTGGGGACCACCATAGGCAGCCTGCTGAGTGAAAGCCCAAACCAAGGTTACATCCATCTCCTCTTATAGAACTCCAATATGCTGATGACAATGTCGTCTGTGCTCATTCAGAAGAAGACCTACACAAGCCACTCTAATTTTTTTTGGAAAAGATTTTTATTTTTGGAAAAAAAGAGTATTTTCATATAAAGAAAAGTAGGAAAATTTAGGGGAAAAGGTATTTTAAAAAAGTAATGTGACTAGGGTTCCCATATGTTCCTTTAAAGGGGAAATTTGATGCTTTAACAGAAGAAACGCCAGGAGAAAGTGCTGCTTAGCATAGACTCTGAATAGTGGAGTCAGCTTGCCAGCTACAGTATGAGAATAATCCACTCTGATTGGTCCACACAAGCACAGGCTGTGATTAGCCCAGAGAACTTCATGTGCCTCTAGATAAAAAGCAGTCTTGATTGGCCTAGCAGTCACCATGTGCGTTTGTTTACAAAGTTAGCAATTGGGTTAGGAGATGCGCATGGCAAATGAGGTTTCCACTTGGCAGGCTTCCGGTGGGAACTCGGCAGCAAATGTATCTATTCAAGTACAGTCTGCACGTAGGGCAGATAACATAGAAGAAAGATGGAAATTTACACTGCGCAACGTTTGTCAGCAAATAGGATTGAGATGCTAAGAATGCTTTGTTTAATTGGGTAGAGTAATCTGGGTTCATGATTACTCTTGTTATGCTAACCAGTAACAATGCATGAAGAAGGGAGGGACTGAAATATTGTCGCCATTGTTTGTATAAAATCTGTTTACTGGGAAAGATCGGGGCTCTGTCTTCCAGCGGCATTGTTCCGCAAAGGGGGCAGGCCCATTAGCTGATGTCATGCAAATAAAGCTGGTTTCCTGAATCGCAGTAAAATTGTCGCGTCATCCGTCCTTGCGCTCGCTAGCAACGGCAGCCTAGCACCAAAGGTATTTGCCTTCGGAGTTCTGGGGCTCCAGATACCGCTACACCTTATCCTAAGGGGCGTCCCTTATTCTGGCCCTAAAATTTGTGTCCCTTATTTTCAGGCCCTGTCCCTTATTTTTGACTAGCAGGACAGGACTGGGCGGGGTTGACCAGAGGAAGGTGTGTGCTGCGGTTTCCACAGCAATGCCTGCCCGGGGATTCCAACTCGCAGGGCAGCCTGCGTCCCCGTTGGAAGGAAGAGGCGATACAGGACTTTTTCAAAGTACAGTAGACTAATTAACCGTTACCCAAGGGGAATGTTGGATCATGTTGGATAAAGGTAGTTTCTGGTTGCTTGAGAGTTACTCTTAAAATAGGCCTAGCTGTGCATCCCAATACTATACAATGCTGTGTTGTAGCGGCAATTTGGAGTCCCAAAACTCCTTAGGCAGTAACTTTTACCTCAGGCGGCGTCTCCGCGCGAGCACAGGGGCAGATGAACAACGCGACAATTCTTACTACGGTTCAATGAAGCCAAACTTTATTGTAAGACATCAGCTCCTTTTCTCTGCGGCCGTGAACAATGCGTTCAGGAGCTGCTTACAGTCCCACCACGTTGGATCATGGGTTGCAATTATTCCCTCTAACAGATCCGCCATTGCTTTTGACTGTTCCGAATAAGTTGGCGTGGCACTTCGTCAATTAAAAATGTCACTTGAGGAAAAGGGGACAATTTGAAAGGCCTGCACCACACGGTTATTATCATCCAGAAGTGGCACCTGCCGAATTGGCATTTCCAAGGCCCCCCTTGCTTCTCTATTTGATCTCGCTGCTTCCTCTCGGGACCTGCTTCTAGTTTGCATAGGTGGAATATCCCGCAGTTCCCGGTAATCTTTTCTACTGGTGTCCGGAGAATGCTCTATCATTCTTCCGTCTCTCCAGAGCGGCTTCTCCTTGCCCTTGGGGATTGCACTATCACTCCCTAGTGGCTGTGGAGTATTCTTCCTTGCCCTTCTGTCTTGGGAGTGCTCTATCATTCCCTCAACATCTGGGGTTGGCCATCTCGCTCTCCTTTCTGCCTCTCTTGCTTCTTCTAGCGGATAATGGATGTCATCTGACTGGGGCCCTTGATATGCGGGTGGCCTTCCGGAGAAGGGATTGTGTTCTGAATATGACATAGGGCAAGCCAATGAGGCTTGTGGTGACATAAATGGAGCCGTCGCGCCTGGTGGAGCAACCATGATTGATGGAAACATCACACGGGGGTCCGCGATTGGCAGGCTCGCTATGGCGGGTTGGGGCATTGCTGGGGGGTTCATTGAAGGGGTCGCGGCTGGAACAAAGCACACCGTCTCATGACGCATCACAGCCTGGGGCGCCATCTCTGAGGCTGAGCTTGCTCCAAGGGTGGGGGCCACGTTTGGGGCTGGTACTGGGGCATTTAAAGTCACATCAAGCGGAGGTGCATTTGGCCCCCCTGCTTCTCTTGGCGGCATTTTCCCTATGCCTTGGTCTTCTTAACGCTGGCAATTCCTCCGGTTCAATTTGCAAAACCGGTGTCTTTCTCCCTGCCTTTCGGCTCACAAAGCATCCATCTTGAGCTGGCTTCTTGGGGCCCGCCCACCAAATTCCCTCTGAAACCAATCTCTTCCACGTCGCGGAGTAGACCCATTGATCAGTTGGGTGTACTTCGTAACAATAAGATTCTAACTCTCTACATTTACTCAAATTCCAAGTTCCGGTCTTTGGCCAGCTGATTTCTTCCACAGCTGGCCACACCTCTGAGCACAGGTTCTTAAGCCTATAATCTTTCAAGTCTTGGGGATTTCCCTCCACTGCTAACTGGCAAAACCTATCCCAGTTGACTAACACACACTCCAGAGGTGTCTCTCTTTTCTCCTTGGATTTCACTCCTCCCATTTCTTTTGGGCCAAGAACACTTCAGTATTTGCCCTCCCAAACGGCGTGTATGTTCCCTAAGTGTCAGTGCTTAGAGCTTAATACTTGCCGGTTCCTGAAGACTCCGGGACCCTTTATTCTCCGGTGCCCTCGTGTGCCGGATTTCTCACTAGACGCTGGAACCCCAGCGCCCCCAGTCTTTCCTCTGCGCACTTTTTGGTGCCGGATTTCTCATTAGACGCAGTTTGACCCTCTGCGCCCCTGGTCTTCCCTCTTCTTGTCACGATGCACGGACTTGACCGGCCCCTGAATCACACACACAGAGACGGACTGAAGGCTAACTACTTTATTGAATATATAGCAAAAATTCAAAAGGTATAATGTCCATAAAAATAGCAAAAGTAAATCCAAAGGCTATAGGTGCAATAGTTCCAAACACTTGGTGAGTTTCCAAAGGCTTGGCAAGGCGCCGCTCAGCAAAGCGGATCAAGGAACAAAGCAAAGTTGCAAGGTACAAACAAGGCTTGAGTAGGCCACTAGCCCGGCTTGGCTCAGTGGTCGAGCTTCGCTACACGTCTGCTCAGATGAGACGTGGTCGAGTACTGAGGATCCGTTCCCACGGATCCTATACTTAATCCTTCTGCCGCGGTCCCCGACGATCTAGGCTTCGTCTGTCTCCAATCTCTGGTAACGGACCTCGGCCTGTCTAGGCTATGGAACCATCCACTCCTGCTAGTCTCGATGTCCCGTCTCCTATCGAAAGTGCGGCCTTGCCTGCCAACATCTGCTGCGCTATCTTCATGAGAGCTCTCCTCCCTAGATTCTTCCCAGCCGCTTTCTTCCATGTGTTCACTTAAAGGATTTTGTGAACCTCTCCCCCGGCCGTTCATAGGTTTCGCTATCACTGCTTTCCATTTGCACCTGGTAATCTATCTCTTCATACGGGTCAGGCCAACCTTCATCCCAAACCAGACTTTCTGTAGGAGAGAGAGGCCCAGTGATGGGAAACTCTCCTTCAGCTAAACCTTCCAAATCCTCTTCAGAATCTATCTCAGCTGCTGCAGGCCCCAATGCCAATGGGACCCCCGGTCCTGTCCCCTGCCCCCCAGGCACAAACGAGAACTGCTGTGCTACACTTCTCTGGCTTCACTGGTAGTAAATCTTCAATTGCGGTCTCTCGGGTCAGTAAGCGTTTTTCTGGGACGAATCAGGCAACTGGTCGTTTGATCGGGGGCCCCCTTCTCAGCTCACCTAGGTCGTCCCAGTTCCCTGCTTACGAGCGGAAACCGTCCTGCCAACAGGACCGCGTTCTCCACGCCACAGACTCGTCTAGATTGCCTTTTGGATCACGTCGGGGTCACCAAGATGTAGCGGCAATTTGGAGTCCCAAAACTCCTTAGGCAATAACTTTTACCTCAGGCGACGTCTCCGTGCGAGCACAGGGGCAGATGAACAACGCGACAATTCTTACTACGGTTCAATGAAGCCAAACTTTATTGTAAGACATCAGCTGACGGGATCAGCCCGGCAGAACTAGCTGCTAAAGGGCAAGAGCCCCGAACAATCTTCACACTTTGATTTTATACAAGCAATGGCGACAAACCCCGTTGTCCCGCCCTTCGTTATGCCTTGTTACTGGCTGGCACTCATGAACTCATTTTATTATCCAATTAAACAAAGCATTTTCTAGCATCTCACTCCTATTTGTTAAAAGGCATGGCGTAGGCATTAATTCTGATTCTCAGGCTATGTTATCTGCTCTGATGCAGCGTGTTCCCAAATTGTTACAAATCTATGCCACTTCTCCCTAGCATTCACACACAGAGAGAAGCCTTTAATTGCCATGCGCACTATCTATCCATTCAGGAACATTGTAAACAAACGCACGTTGATAGCATTTGGCCAATCAGGGCCGCTTTTTATCTAAGAGGCACATGATGTTCTTTGGCGAATCACTGCTTGTGCCTCTGTACCAATCAGAGTAGCTTATTTTCATCATTATTACTTGGCAAGCTACCCTGGTATTCTAAAGCCTATACTGAGCAGCACTTTCTCCTGACATTGTTTCTGCTAAAAGCATCAATTTCCCCTTTAGTACTATACTATACCATTAACTATTGACATAATAATCATGAAGATGTACTGTCTTATAAAATTTATTTTATTTTAATGTTTAGACAGTGCACTTTTAAAGTCAGCAAAGTCAAGGACTAAATACAGATGGAGAAAATTAGGTAGTTCTAATAATGTTTTTCTGCATGACAAAGCATTCAGAAACATACCATGTCCTGTTAAGAGGGTATATGTCGGTTTCTTTTGTGAGTTTCAATCATTATCTTATTCTGTTAATAAAACAATTTCTACCTAATGTTTGAGTTTCAAGATTTTAATGAAGTGTCCCTTATTTTTGTGAAAAATCCTGTAAATGTCCCTTATTTCTTATATCCAAAAATGGCAACCCTACATATAGTTTAATATGTTTTTACACTCAGTGTGAAACCTGAGCCTGTTTCGATGAAAACAACATAGATATCCTGGCAGGAATGGCAGAAAGACACACACGAAGGTCTTGCTCAACAGCTGTCAGTCATGGGAAAACTTTGGCCCTCTGGGTGCTTTGGACTTCAACTCCCACCATTCCTAACAGCCTGAGGCCCTTTCCTGTTTAAGTGGCTGAGGGGGGGAAAGGAAAAGCGCCTGAGGCTGCTAGGATTGGTGGGAGTTGGAGTCCAAAACATCTTGAAGGTCCAAGTTTGCCCATGCCAGCTTTCAATTCCATCGCCTCATCTATCTTCAGCCTCTGGCGGTTTGAATATATGTGATTATCTATGTGATTTTCTACCTTCTCGCTATGATTATGGTGCTGCTTCTTTAAATGTGTTATTGTGTGGATCCTGGAACTGACATTAGATAACATCGTGAGGATACACTTTGTTTTTTGCACTCACTTCCGTGATTTCATCAAATATTGTGGGTTTTCCGTAGAGGAGCGCTCCGTGAACTCGCTATTTCTGGTTCGCAACTCCTCCGCTCTCTGTGGCGACCACGCCAAACTACCTTATGTAAGACTTTTGATTTTCTCCAGCATGATTGGGTACTTTGAATGTGTTTTTTGAGTATGATTATGTATGATTAATTGTGCATTTTGTACTGTGACGTAGCGGCGCTCCTTTAATAAGTAAGGGTATTGGAGGTTCCAATTTCCCACGGCACACCTGATGATCGCTCACGGCACACTAGTGTGCCCTGGCACACAGATTTTTATTTTGGAAAAAAAGAGTATTTTCATGGAAAGAGGGGGAAACAATAGTCATATAAAGAAAAGTAGGAAAATTTAGGAAAAAAGGGGGAAAAAGTATTTAAAAAAGTAATGTGACTTCCATTCCAAACTTGTGTCTTCCGTTAATTCATATGTTTAGTTATTCTGTTTCCCCTACATTTATTTCGTGGTTAATTTTCCTTTTCCTACTATAGTCCTTTTTGTAGCCTTTCACAAGGTCTCGATATCTCTCGGCATTACTTCGCGAACAAAGATTCTTTAGGAAGGACTCATCCCACGCTTTTTACAAGTGCGTTGATGTCTAAAAAGGCCAATCTGAGATAGGCAAGTTCTGTTGCAGAAAGCACAGCAGAAAGTCTCCTTGGGTGATGTTGTTTCCAAGTTGCAGTTCTTTCTGCGTTGTCGTTTATCTTTGAGACCCATTTGGCATGTCTTCTCGAAAGAGGCCGCAGCATTGTGGATAGTGCATCTCCATGCCTCCCAATGTGAGGCCAGGGTGGACCATTGTTGTCAATCTGGCCGAGCCTGAGATGTTGTTTCAGGGAGACCTTGTATCTCTTTTTGAGGGCGCCTCTCTTGCGCTGACCCGCGGCGAGTTCACCATAGAGTCGTATCTTTGGGAGGCAGTGGTGCAGCAATTCGCAAGATCCAAATTGGGCAAAATGCAGGTGCTACACTCTTCACAAAAACATAAATGAGGTGCCATATAACGCCGTCTCTGCAGCGCTTACATTGGCTGCCGGTTGAACACAGAGTCCTCTACAAGACCCTGGTCCTAGCATTCAAGGCCCTCCGAGGTCAGGGTTCTCCATATCTAAGAGACCGTTTAATGCCACTCCACCACCAGAGACTGCCACGGTCAGCTCATGAGAATCTTCTCTATGTCCCTGGCCCTAGAGAGGTTCGTTTGGAATCCACAAGACAGAGATCCTTCTCCATTGTAGCCCCAATCATGTGGAACTCCCTACTGCCAGACCAAAGAGCCACTCCTGATCTACATACATTTTAGGGGCACTTAAGACATGGCTCTTTAGAAGAGCCTATGATTGAGTAACAAACAGTGACTATTTAACCTGTTTATTTTAATTGTGTAAGTCACCCAGAGCACCTTTCATGGGGGACGACTCATAAGAAATAAAGTTAGTTAGTTAGCATTGTGGATAGTGCGTCTCCATGCCTCCCGATGTGAGGCCAGGGTGGACCATTGTTGAGTGATCAATCTGGCTGAGCCTGAGATGTTGTTTCAGGGAGACCTTGTATCTCTTTTTGAGGGCGCCTCTCTTGCGCTGACCGCGGCGAGTTCACCATAGAGTAGTATCTTTGGGAGGTGGTGGTCCTCCATCCTAGAGATGTACCCTGCCCAGTTGTGTTTTCAATAGCATGACTTCAATGCTGGTGATCCCTGCTTGCTCAAGGACAGCAACATTTGTCACATAGTCAGTCCAGTGTATATTTAGGATTGTGCGATATATATTCTCGATATATTCTTTTTATTAATATACCTTCATTTCTCTTTTGCACGAGGGATTAATTTATCCGTGTTTTTTTATTTCTTCAGGCTTATCTAACAGGTCCTCTATATCAGTGTTTCCCAACCTTTTTTGAGCCGCGGCACACTTTTAACATTAAAAAAATCTGGGGGCACACCACCAACCAAAATGACACAAAATGACACTCTAACTCAGTAAAGAACGGCTGGGGGTTGGTGGCCTGCTGGGAGCAGCTGCTGGGAGTGCCGAAGCCGGGGAGGGGGCAGAGCCAGGCTGTGCCATGCCCCGCCCCCTACCCCCGGCTTCACCTCTCCCAGCAGCTGCTCCAGCCTTGAGGGGGCAGTGCCAAGCCAGCGGTGCCAGAGCCAGCACAATGCTGGCTTGGCACTGTCCCCCTCAAGGCTGGAGCAGCTGCTGGGAGTGCCGGGCTGGGGGGGAGGGGGCAGAGCCAGGTCGCGCCATGCCTCGCCCTCCCCCAGCTTCATCTCTCCTACAGAGGAGGAGCATGAGCGGTGGACGGGCTTCAGTGGGTGGGGCTCCTCCTCCACGCGGCTTCAGCGAGCAAGGGGCGAGAGTCATGGTGGGAGTCATGGCGGATTGGAGGCTGGCTGGGGAAATGGCCGAAGGAGGCGGCACCCCGGTCCCTTCTTCTTTTTCTTCATCACTGCCTGGTCCTTCCTCCTCCCCCAAGCAGCAGGAGTTCAGCAGGAGGAGGGGAGGAAGGGGGCAGAGAGCTTTTCTCACGGCACAGCAGGAGGTCCGTCACGGCACACTGGTTGAGAAAGACTGCTCTATATCAAAGGTTTTTTTCTTATTTCCAACCTTTTGCAGCAAAAGTTCTCGTTGCAGTCCCCCTATATATAAATAGTCTTTCTATGTTTTCGTCAAGATTGAAGTCTGAGACTGTATGTTTCTAGTAAGATATATATATATATATATATATATATATATATATATACACAGAGAGAGAGAGAGAGAGAGAGAGAGAGAGAGTTCTTCTAGAATTTCCTCTTCCATATCTTTCACCATTGTTCTTGTATCCTTTATCCAATGTTTTAGTGGCTTTCAAGCCACTCTAAACACCTTAGCAGAAGCATACGAGAAGCCCGGCCTGTCATTGAACATCAAGAAAACCAAAGGATGATCCTGGCAAGAAACTGGAAGCAAGAAGAAATTCCAAAACTAGATAGAGAATAAAACTCTTAGATATAATGAAAATGGATTGCCTAATGTAATCTGTGGGACGAGTTTTTTGATGCCTGTGTCATAGAAGTTTCCCTCTGCCTTTTTCAACCAGTTTGTCACTTTGATTTTCACCTTGTCATCGTTGGAAAAGTGTTTTCTACCAAGGTGTTCCTTCCATTTCGTGAACAGATGATAGTCAGGGGGTGAGAGGGATGTCTTAAAACATCCTGACCAAATGAAGTCAACAACTCTTGTGTTGGGTTGTTGCGTGTTTTCTGGGCTGTATGACCAAGTTCCAGAAGCATTCTCTCCTGACGTTTCTCTTGCATCTATGGCAGGCATCCTCAGAAATTGTGAGGTCGGTTAGAAAGTAGGAAAACACTCTTGCGTTGCATGAGCAGTGTGCGAACATGTATTGTGATGAAGGAGACAGACAGAAGGGAAACGGAATGAGGACGCTCGCTCATCTCTAACCTTTACCACAATGTCAGTCGATGAGCCACTGACGACTGGCACTGCTCATTCGCTTCCGCTGGTTTCCTGCTACACGGCAGTGAGACTAACTTCCCCCAAGAAAATTTCATGTGAGAGCTACATGCCTTATAACCTTACTTTCCAGATAATCCTTGTAGATGAATATAATAGGATCCATGCCAGTTTGGGCTGGTTTTAGTCCAGAATTCTCTTTCCATGCTGAATAGCTAGCATAAGACTATGAATGAAAACAGCATTTCTGCTTAGGTTAAGCAAGGGGTTAACCCTAAAGGCTTATTGATTCGATGCATACTTTGAATGCTTTTACTACATCTCCCCTCACTATTAATGCCATCCTATATCTTCTAAGGCAGTGCTGTCCATCTCTAACCGGCCAAGGGGATTCCAGGTCACTGATGACCTGGGGCCGCAGCCCCGCCCCTGGCCCCCGGCCCTGCCTGCCATGCCCCCGGCGCCGCCCCAGCTGCCGGAAGCTTTCTTCTAAGGTCTTTGTTTCCTGAGTAAAGCACTGACTCAAAATGCTCCACTCCTGTCCACTTTAGCTTGCTTACCTGAAGTATTGCAATGACTATATATTCTTATTGTACTACATCTAGCTTTTCTTGATGCATACCTCTCAGATACCATGCTATTCACATGTTGCTGCAATACGTACTGTGCAGTGTGGGGTTTTCTTTTCATCTTTGAGTACATCAACCATCTCTCTTCTTGTTGCCCAATTCTTCTTTTCCACCCTCTCCTTAATCTTTTTTTCTACTTTCCCATCAAATCCAACTTTGCTGCTATCTCTTTCCCTTTCATCAAACCTTCATCTTGCTCTTTTTTCTTCTAAGTATACAGTATTTTTTCCTCCACAAAGCACTCTTTTTATTTGAACACTGCTATGGAATCTATCCAGCATGATATTCAAAATCTTTCTCAGTGGAGGAATTAAATATTTTTCTCAGTATTATTTCTGTTGTATGATCAGAGACTTGATGATATACAGTCAATCGCTTTGATTTTCAGATCTCACGTTGAGACTAGCTCAGTATGTCAAAAGGAGGTTTGTGGGGCTGGCTCCTCCTTGGATCCCTTTGGCAAGTCAACAGGTCTTGACTTATCTCAGGGGAAAGCTTGAAAGCAGCCAATTAAGGTTTCTGTAGGTTTTTCTCCGCATCCCTGCATTTAATAAGGGAAGTTAAGGCATTTCTCTGTTTTGCCACAGCTTGGTGGATGTGCCACAGATCCTTCCGACCACTGTAGAACTTTTTCAATTCTTCACCATTGCCTTTCTTTCCCCTTTGATCATTTTTAAGTCTGAGATTCCAATTCTGTCTTCACTCATTTATTTAGAAAATTAGGAGGAAGGGGGGGGGGGGATTATCATTATTGTTGTGGTCAGGAGAGAAAACTCTGAATACAGATTAATAAGTAGAATGAAATAAGAGTAGGATAACGAATAAAGGGAAATAAGCTTAGAAGTGAAGGAGATATACTAAAGAGGAGAAAGACCAATGGACACAATTGAAAAAGAATTGGGATTCCTGCTTCTAAGGTTGGTATGACGGAAATCTCATGTGATTGTGGGTTACTCCTCTGCTTGTCCAAGAATGACTTCATGGCAAGGACCAACACCTTATTTTCTATTATTTTTCAAGTAAAGAAGCTGTTTAGTTGAAATCAACCAAGATATAACTGTATTTTCAGATCCTCATTGGTCTGAATCTAGCTGGTTTCCGGTTACAAGTAAACAAGTAAGAATAGATGCATTCAAAACCTAAAGTAGACAGTTCCAGTTTCTGTTCATCATTCTTGGTCATCTTTCAAAAGTTAAACCACCTGTGTAGTGTTATATCCACAATGGACCAGTATCATAGCACTTTTTGGAGCCGTTATGAATGCTATTGGCAGTTTCACAGTGGGAATAAGGACAGAGTACTTAGGCAACCTAACCATACATAAACACAGGAAGGCATTCTCTTTGGCTAAATTCAATGTACTCCCTTCTGCTGTATTGGAGGGAAGATACAAGAAAGTACCATACAATGAACGCCTATGTCCCTGTGAGGCACAGGCAGTGGAAACTGTGGAGCATGTTTTGTTGTATTGCTCTTTTTATTATGACCTTCGTAAACATTTTATAAATCCAATTTTAGAAAGTCTACCAGGGAGATCTGTAAGGTTTTATATAGATTATCTCTTGTCTGACCAACATCCCAAGGTCACTGTTAGGGTCGCCAGTTTTTGTGCAGCAGCAATAGCTTGTCGGCGCAAGATGCTGTCAGAGTCTTAGAAAGTTTTAATACTTATTTTGGTTTTACCATTGTCATTTTAGCCTTTAAATGTTTGATACCATTTTAACTATCTTATTCAATATTGGGTTTTAAACTTTGCCTGTCTGTACCCTGACGTTTGTACACTTGTGTACATGTGTTTGTACATGTATGTGTATCCTAATGTTTGTACATCCTGATGTTTGTACATTTTTATGCTGGTCATTTACCGTAATAAATAAATTTAGACAAGGACAATATATGATGGTAAGTTTATCACCTAATGAAACCAAGTAAGAGTTCTTCAAACTTTCCAAATGAGTATGCACTCATGTTTGAACTAGTCTGCCAGAGTGGCATGCTAATAATACTGGTACAAACCCTTAAGGCTGGGTGAAATCTTATTTTTAAATTTTATTCCTTTTATTTTTGTATGAAAAATGTTAATAGTATATTTTGCATAGCGTTTTGACATGAGTGTTCAAAAATACAAAACAATAACATTTCATAATGATGAAAATGAACCCCTTTTATCAAAATGGTATGACCAAGATGACATAACTTTGCTCAAAACAGTTCATGAATACACATACAGCTCAGGTCCCTCAACTAAGGCTCCTTGCTTTTTGAAAGCATTCATTCAACAGAATGACCTGCCACCATTTTTGGTCCTCTTAAAGGAGGTATATTCTCGTATTATTCTCCCTATTGGGATAAATAAATTCTATTCTAAACATTATTATTTCAGCATGTAAAATGTGTGTGTGAGTTTTCGGGGCTTATATTAAAGTGAACTACTTTAATCAAAGGGGGGGGGAGTGAGGGTAAAATTCAGTAAAATAAATCCAAATTAAGAAAAGGAAGGAGGGATTGGAGATTTTGGGTGGGCAATACCAAATACTGTCTGTAAGAAACGTTTAGTGCAAATACTGCAATTCTGGAAAGATTCTCAAGGTGGAAAAGGAAAAAGCCCAATCTCAATTGCATAGTATTTTTTAAAAATAACAATGCTATTTTAATGTATGATAAAGCCCTTGATTCTGAATATGACTAAATTTATGAGGCTGAAGAGAAGACCAACATAATATTAGTACTAAAAATAACAATATTAATCATCATCTTTATTTATAGACCGCCCTATCTCCATGAGAGAACTCAGGGTGGTTTACAATACAAAAAGGCAAACATTCAATGCCCAGACAAATGCAACCCCTCCCCGCAAACAATTACAATAATGCAATATAATAAACATAATAATTACAGTTGCATTTGAGGAAGCAGACTTCATCTATGAATGCTACCATCTTCATTCTTTCAGTTAATCTCTAAAGTTCTACAAAATCATTTAGCATATTAATAGTTAACAGTTTGTTCAAGCCATATAAATATTTTTCAGAATTTACCTATGTTCAAAACAATACTAAAAAGAAATCAAAACCTACTTAAACAATATGACTAATACTGTTCATGACATTAGTGTCTTGAGATTTTTCATAGAATTTGCCATTTTGAAGACCGCTCCAATTTTCTGACTGAAGAGACCGGCGAAATGCATGCCTTGTTTTCAGTGCTGAGATGGCTTCATCCAATTCCAACATTTTATTGGATGCTCGGAGGAGACTGTTTTCTTTCCCAGTAAACTATGGTGAGAATGTAAATTTAAGAATTAGTTTTTCCATAGATTCAGTAAACAATTTTCAACAGATCCCGGTAGCAGAATCTTTGTATGCAGCCTAGCCGATCAGATGAAAGGGATCTCAATATATTTTTTGTCTTCCAGTATACCAAATCTGGATTTTATCTGGCCAAGCCAGGCATATTGGTACACTATACTATGAGCCTTGGATAAGAAGCCTTCCCTTTAAAATCTCCAATGGATTCGCCATTCTGAATAGATGAAAAGGTGCTAAAAAGTACATTTAACACTCATTTGAGGATGAATGAGAAGGAAAGGAGAAAAAGTGATCTACAGCCCCTTTACTGCTAAAAGATGAAATGACTGAGGAAGTGGCTTATACCTACAAAAATCTCATATTAAAATTTGATTTGAAGGAGTCATCTTTTCTTCTCCACCTTTTCTTCTTCTAACAGTGCTACTTCTGTGAGTGGGGAGGGTTCATTACTCAAAATAAACTACAGGTTGCAACTATAGCAGTAATACTTCTACCCCTCTTTTCTTCCTGGTCAGTTCACATTTATTGAAGTCGATCTCTTCTTTCCTTACCTGGCACCAAACTGAGAAATGGGGAATGAGGAGCCACCACTAAACCCCTTATATTTCTGTACCGGGGGCAGAGAGTGCCCTCCATGTCTGTCCATTAGAATGGCACTCAAGTAAGCTAACTGCAAAAAGCTCTTTGTATTTATACAGAATGTGCATATATGACAATCATTTCTTCATGTCAGAATGTTTTTATCCATCTGGACCCCAAATGCTGTATTTCCAGTTCCCCAACTTCATAATAAGACTAAAGTATAGTTAACCTGTTTTTGTAGATTAGATGCAAGATCAATCAGCAGAGATTTGTCTCTTTTTAGCTCAAGATTACTTTTTTCTTCTTTCTCTAACAAAGCTTGGATTTCACCTACTTTACTCCTCAGTGTTGCACTATTAAAGCCAAGAGATGTACTTCTTTTTTCCAATACTCCAATCTGTGAGAAAACCACAAACAGTAAATATATCTAGAACACACAGAAATATCACTATAAAATGACATAAAATACTTCAGAAGTGTTTTGCAATGAACAGAACAATGAAAATGAAAACTAAAAGGTTTTTGCAAATGGGAAAGACTCCATTATCTAAAGGGGAGAATCGGGGAAAAGCGGGTTGAGCTCCCTCTGTCAGCTCCAGCTACCCATGCAGGGATATGAGAGAAGACTCCTACAAAGGATGGTAAAATTATCTCACATGAGAAGCGACCTGCAGTTTCTCAAGTCACTCCTGACATGAAAAAAAAATAATCTAAAGGGCTATATATTGCACAAGAGATCTGGGAGATAGGAAACCAAACCAAAATGACAGCAATGAGCAAAATTCAGCGAAACCAATGTATTCCTGAAGAATTTACAAAAGCTGAGCGTACTATCTTCCTTCCTTCCTACACCATGCTTGAAGTCTAAAAACAATTTTCCCAGTCTCACGCTGAATCTGGACTACTATTTTCTGAACTATAAACATTACAAGAAACATATTTCCATTGATTTTTTTTTTTAGTATTGCCAGTTGTCCAACCGTAGCCTCAAGGTCTTGAAATGTGTTCTTTTGCTGATCCAGGAATCCTTGGTGCCTTTTGATTGCTTGCAGCAGATGCTTTTCATGGTCTTTCATTATGAGCAACTGAGCAATGCAAGCCGAATGGGATGCATAACTCTCGTCCTTGAGTGCTCTTTCCTGTAGCAAGTTACATGGGCAAAAAAGTAGGGAAGCATATTATTACGATTCTTTCACAGAGTTCTTAAAAGCAAACTGCTAGGGACTAGTGCTGATAATTGTAAAGAAATCTGGTGCTCCTACATACTTAACTTTCTCATATTTCTCTTTGATTCTTAGTGTTTGGATTTTGCCAGCTTTACGCCATCATCCAACACTCAGTTGTTTAGGCATTGATATGATTTGTATGGTTCCGTTTTAAAATGGCAACATATTTACCCTTTATTATCTGTCCCCACCCATGAACAATGAATGATGGGGGGGGGGGGGGACACGATTAGACAATATAGAAAAGCAGCACATCTCCCATACACAATTACATGTATATATTGAAACCAGTTGATCAGACTGTTCCTTTTCTTACAATCTCTGTTTGTTTGATAAGGCCCAACAGTCTAGATTGTAGCATGGCATTCTCCTTGGCCAAAGCATCATAATCATCCACCATTTTACTTCTCAAGAAATTGTCCTGTTCTGCTAGTAGCTCTCTCTCACGCATTTGTTGATGTAGGAAACAAATTTCACTCCTAATCAGAAAAAGGTATAAACATGTAAAAAGGTATAAACAAAAGATTTAGGATTATGTTCATTGAATTGACAAAGCAGCTTTACAGTAACTGGAATTCTAAAATATACAGGTATACTAAGATGGATACCTCAAGTAACATTATAAGCTTTGGGTAATTTCCATTCTTGGGAAGACAAACCCCTAGAATGTTGAATAGCTTCTAGTCTTGCTTAAAGGCACATGAGTTCTTCGAGTAGGAAAGGCAAAGACAAAAGAGTATGGGACACATAAAACCATGTTGAACTGCAGATTGGGCATTCCTCTATTTCATGCACAAAAAACTAAAACACCTTAACTTTTTGTTTCCTATTTGTAGCGCTTACAAGTGGTGGAGTGGCAAACCAAATGAACTGCATTGTAGGTTAATATCATTAAAACATGTCTGTCTGGGTTTCAAATATTTAAAAGCAAAGAGCTTGAACACTGTTTCCATCCTAAATATCTCAGTGTCACCTTAGATCAAACACTAGCATATAGGAAACACTGCTTGAACACCAAGCACAAAGTAGCTGCATGCAATAACATCCTACGGAAACTTACTGGCAGCCCTAGCCTTGTCTTACTCAACTGCCGAGTATGCCTGCCCTGTTTGGCAAAAGTCTGCCCACACAAAGTAGGTGAACATAGCATTGAACGAAACATGCAGAATAATCAGAGGATGACTTAAACCTACACCTGTTGATAAACTGCAAGCTAGCTGGCATTGCCCCCCGATGTGCGATGGGAAGTTGCTGTTAAATGTGAGAGAAATAAGATTGAACACTGTGAAAGCCACCCACTACATGGCTACTAGCCTCCTCCCAGTAGAATCAAACCAAAGAAAAGCTTTATGAGAACAGCCACTCCTCCTGGCATCCCCCCAGCAACAGCAAGGGTATCCCTCTGGGCAGCTAAACCAGGAAATCCCAATTGGATGCCCCCCTCCCACAAGGGTCTTCCTCCAGGGGCAAACCAAGAATGGGCAACTTGGAAGTCCTTGAACAGACTCAGAAGTGGAGTGGGCAGATCAAAAGACAATCTGGCAAAATGGCACTACCTAAAAGAATCTGTTCTATGGAGCAGAACAGACAACTCCACATTTGTATGCTTGTCCACTATGCCCTGCGTCATGTACAGGGGAAGAACTGTTGGAGGCTACAGACAATGCTGTTGCCCGTTTTTGGTCAAAAGATATTTAGCTGCCTGTGCTCCTTCAGTTTTTATCAGTTTTAAACTAATTTATGCAATGCTTTTGATACAAAATAAAAAAATTAATAAGCCTGTCTGGGTTTGGGGGATTAAAATATAGCAACACTAAGAGCAAGAAAGAGAGAAAAAATACTTTTGTCTGGTAAGAAGGGTCAGTATTTGGGAAGGCTCAATGAGGAAGAATTAGGAGAGGAAATCTATGAAAGACTAAAAAAATATGGGAAGACAGAGAATGAAAAGGTTGAAAAAGAAGAGAAGCGAAAAGATTTTTATCCTACGTGAAATAGGCACTAATTTATGCAGTATTTCGGTACTTGGATGGGAATGGGAGCTTGAACACAAGGGAAGCTGAGTACTCTCACAAATCTGCAATAAAAGTGTGTGTTATTATCTCTGCCATAGTTCCAAAATATGGGACCAACACTAGAAACTTGCCATGCCCCAGGGCTGTGTAAATTTGTATTGTTTTCTTTAAAAAATGAATAAAATTATTAATTAAAATCTATACATAGCTTGCAGTATAATCTTCAATTATTACTTTTCCCTAAATAGCCAAGATAAAGATTTCCAAAACAGCATTGTGCTTGCCTGACATCTAAAAGCCATTAGTGTATTTTAAAATTGTATTTGCTGCAGAAGGGAGACAGATTAATGCTTACAATTGTGCCACTGTGGTTGAAAAGACTCTATGCCTGAATGTCCTCTGTTGCACCTATACAGAAGGCCGCGAAGGTAGATAAGAGATATGTCAGACTGTTGAAAAAGAGATTTTATTTTTCCAATGACCACATACATTTCTGCCTCGAAACATTTACATTGGGCTAATTGGAAAAATAAAATAGTCATTTTTCACACATGACACTCTGTCTCTGCCCTATATCCTCTCACATGGAATAAGGTTAAGAGCACGAGCCATTAATGGACACAAATTCCAAAAATGCACGTGAAGCCTAGTATCCCCTTGTTTACTGAATCACTCAAATTCTGGGATGTATAGAAGAAGTCTGGCAGAGGCTCAACATTCTCCATGCATTACTGAATTATAGCACCCATTCTCAAGTGAGTAATGAGAATCTTTATTGTTTTGTTTCAATGTGTCTCACCAGTAAGCCAAAAAATGCAACCTTGGATATAAGATGATGGATTGTGTTACATTTGAGAACATTTGCAGGGTTTAATACATATCACCTTAACAAGCTTTTCCCAATTCCTCAATTCATGTATTACTACCGTAGTTCATGAGTAATGTATTCTTGTATCTCTGCTGTTTTCTTAAAGATTTTATCTTCCATTTCATGCATAGCAGACTGCACTTTCAAGCATTCCTTCCTCTTTTCAGAAAGCTGCAACTCCACTGCTTTCTGCTTTTCAGACTGCTGCTTCACCTTAATTTGATTTCAACATGTGAAAAGAGATCAGTATTCTATAGACCAAGGAAAGTTATTTTACTATTATTTCCAAATGCAGTCACCTTAAGATATAGTCCTTTGCCATTAGATATTGTACAATATAATACAATGTGTGTAATGCACACACACACACACACACAGTGGGCTTTGGTATCTGTTGTCCCAGGAATTCCTAGGGATACCAAAATTCATAGCTCTTTGTGTCCCATTATGTACAATGGTGTAGTAAAACGGTGTTCCTTATATAAAATGGCAAACTCAAGGTTTGCCTTTTGAGGAAAATATTTTAATACTTTCAATATGGTTCAATCTAAGCATGCAGAATCTGGGGATATGGAGAGCTAACTGTAATGAGAGCTAACTGTATATCTCTGCATTGTGGGTTTAGAAATAACTGCTGTTTGCCGGTTTCCGAAATAATGTCAGCATACACATTACACTTCTGGACCTGGAACTGCTCATTAAAAAAGGTAGTTCACTTGACTGATATGGAATCAATCTACAGTGAGGGAAGGAGAATTGTTGCACTGAAACTATGCCTTTGGGCAGGGGACACACAAGACATATCTATCATTTCTTTGTGTTCTAATATTTTACAAGATAGGAAGGTGGATTGGGATGAGCATATGAAGATGTATGCCTCCAATCTTATACTATGCATCACCAAATCCCAAATAAGAAAATAACTATACTGGTATTTCTAATTGCTACTACCAAAGAAATCAACTTACCTTAGTTTGCAACACAAGGATTGCCTGTTCTCGGTTACTCAAATTAATTTGTTGCTCATCTAGTTCCTGCTTAGCATGCAATATTTCCACTTCTTTGGCAGATATTAACCTGCCTTTTTGCTCCTTCCTTCTCTTCAGTTCTATAATTTCCTCTACCAAAGCCAGTTTTTCTTTTGAATGATTCTCTAAAGGAGGAATATTTGATATGAAAGCTTTTGCCAGTATAATTACACATTTATTTTTAAATGCAAAACTAAACATTTTTATTAAAGCCTCTTGTTCTTTTAATCACACTTATCAACACATCAGAGGCAACAAAACAGAATGAAGAAAGCCTTGTCCTGAGTGAAGTCAGATCAGTTCCATGTGATGTTTGGCCACTGTGGGGCCTATTCACACACATACTGACCTAAGTGGTCAGTGTAGATGTGCCTTAAATGTGAGCCCCTTCAGAAAAAAAGTTGGGACATTTAACAAAAAATAACTATATAAATCCGTATTAGCTACAGAAATCTGTAATTTGTATTTGCTGCATAGACCTGTAAGAAAGATTGTTGCTCTTGCATGCCATCAAGTCATTTCTAACTAATAGTGCTCCCAGTGCGAGCCTACGATGGCTTTTCCTGGCTTGATTTATTCAGAGCAGGTTTGCTATTGCATTCCTCTGAGGCTGAGAGATTCTGACTTGCTTAAGGTCACCCACTGTGGATTTTCAGCCACTATACCACATTGGCTCTTACAAGAAAGAGATGACAGTAGACATTACCAAACACTGAGAATGCCACTCTTTGCAATGCTTTCATAATCTAAATGATTTGTGAACATTAAAAATGAACATTTATCTGACTCTACCATCAAATAAGGTTGTTTTTTTAAAAAAACACACAACGAAGAAACTTCTGTCATCAAATTAGAAGAGCAGTTACAAGATCATACGAGCTAATGTACTCCACTGGATGAAGAATCTAAAGTGAAAAGGTCAAAGAAGTGCCCTAGGTAAAATTGGAGAGAGCAGGGAGATGAAGGCACCATGCTGTGATAAAGCAGGAAAAAAAATTAACATCCAGTTGAGTCAAGAAAACTTAACAAGATTGTAAGGGGGAAATGTGGTTTTGCATGGTGACTTTGAGTCATGTGTTAAGTCCAACAGGTATTAATGAAAACTAAATGCAGCTAGGCCTACCACCTGCTCCCTCGATCCATGCCCCTCTTGGCTGATCAAGGCCTGCCGGGAGGGGTTAAGAGGCCCTCTGAAGAACATTATAGAATATTGAGAAGAAGCAGAGAGGATGAAAGAGGCTGTGGCCCATCTGAAAAACCCAGCATTCTGGTTCCCTCTCATTACAGTGGCCCACTAGTTGAACCAGGGATCCTGGGTAAGGTAATTGAGGGGGCAAAGCGAGCAGCTGCATCAGTTTCTGGACAACACAGCCTGGCTTGAAAATCCAGTCCTTCCCTCGGGCATGGGACAGAGACTGTGCTGGTGCCATGGCAGATCAGCTCCGATGCCAGCTTGACTGAGGTGGATTATTTGCTTGTTTATTTATTAACAGCAACGTTTGATACGGTTGACGATCTATTGACCCACCACCTCGCCGTAGCTGGAATTCGGGGACCTGAAATGGCTGTCATCCTTCCTCCGTGATCGGGGACAGCTAGTGGAAAGGGGAGCCCTGGTTTCCAAGCTCTCCACTTGTTTGTAGAGTTCCCCAAAGGGCCACTCTCCCCCTCCCCTTTTTTAACATCTATGTGACCTCTCTCTCAACTGGTTCGGAGCTACGGGCTAGAGTGATACCAGTACGCTGATGACACTCAGCTCATTCTGTGAATGGATGGCCAGCCAGACTCTGTACCTGATAATTTCCAACAGTGCCTTGAAGCCGTGACTGGATGGCTGCAAGCTAGCAGGTTGAGGGCAAAGACTGAAATCTTGTGGCTGGGTCACCCTGATGGAGGGACTGTTCAGTTGCCTACACTTGACGGTGTACCTCTGTGTCCATCATCCTGTGTGAAGAGCTTGTTTAGTACTGCTGGACCCTCGGCTATCAATGGTGGCTCAGATGTCCAATGCCAGCAAAGTGGCTTTTTTCCATCTCCAGCAGGCTAGGCAACTGGCTCCCTATCTGACCAGGGAGGATCTGGCCACGGTGATCCAGGCTCAACTGACTACTGCAATGCCCTCTACATTGGCCTACCTATGTCGACAATCCGGAGGCTCAAGATGGTGCAAAATGCAGCTGCTAAGCTTCTCACTGGAATGCCGGTGAGAGCTCACATAACACCAATATTGCAGCAGCTGCACTGGCTACCAGTGGAGCACCGGGTCTCCTTCAAAATGTTAATTATAATCTTCAAGGCCTTATATGGTCAGGGGCCATTGTACCTGAGGGACCGTCTCACCCCATATCAACCCCAGAGATCACTGAGCTTCATTGACCAAAATCTTTTGATGATTCCTAGCTGCCGCTCATATTGGCTGACATCGACAAGACAGCGAGCCTTTACGATCATAGCTCCAACTCTTTGGAACGCTCTGCCGGAAGATGTCCAAGCCTTGAGAGATTTAACAAAGTTCCACAGAGCGTGTAAGACGTTTTTATTCCAGCAGACTTTCGGGGTCTGATTTGGTTAACCAGTTGTAAATAGTTTTATAGTTTTTAGCTAAGAGTATAATTTTTTTCCAGTAGTTTTAAAGTGTGTTTTTATACCCTCTGTAAGCCATCCTGAGCCCTCAGGGAAAGATGGCATACAAAACTGAATAAATAAATAAATAACTTATAGGGTTGTTGTAGGTTTTTCGGGCTGTATGTTCTAGAAGCATTCTCTCCTGACGTTTCGCCTGCATCTATGGCAGGCATCCTCACAGGTTGTGAGGTTTGTTGGAAACTAGGAAAATTGGGTTTATATATCTGTGGAAAGTCCAGGGTGGGAGAAAGAACTCTTGTCGTTGGAGCTAGGTGTGAATGTTTCAATTGGACACCTTGATTAGCACTTGATGGCCTGACAGTTTTTAGGTGTAATGTAGCTTGTTCCTGCCTGGGGGACTCCTTTTTTGAGAGGTGATGAGCTGTTCCTGATTGTTTCTTCTCTGGAGTTCCCCTGTGTTTGAGTTTTGTTCTTTATTTACTCTTATAATTTTAGAGATTTTTAAAATACTGGTAGCCAGATTTTGTTCATTTTCATGGTTTCTTTCTGTTGAATTTGTCCACATGCTTGTGGATTTCAATGTCTGTGTAGCCTGACATGGTAGTTGTTAGAGTGGTCCAGTATTTCTGTGTTCTCAAATAATATGCTATGTCCATCGTTGGTTTATCAGGTGCAGCCTTGGACAATACACTAAATTACTCATAATTTACTTAACCCGTGAATGTAAGTAGAACAGTTGATCAACGTAATCTGAATTTCAATACTTATTTGTAAAGAGGATGCTGTTAAGACATCTTGCACACACCTCAGCAACATGATGAGTGCAAAAAAAGAAAAAAGTCCTACCAAACTGTCTACAACAATCTCTACATAGCTATCTTCAGCTGTTAAAAGTGCTGGTTTTTCCACTATTAAGATCACCTTACCATCTGCAACTAGCAATGACACTTCCATCAGACATGCAGGTTTGCAATTGGGGTGTACTCCTGTAATCAACCTTAAACCCTGGAGGTCCAGGTTTCTGTGGTGGTCAGGAATGCTTTTGCCCATGTAAAGTTAACACGCCAACTGTGTCCATTCCTGAGCACACCTGGTCTAATTACAATAACACATTCCTTATTTACATCCCATTTAGATGACTGTAACATGCTCCACATGGGTCTACATGGTGGAAAAGCTATTCAGCCTTTCTAATGGATCATGTCTCCCTATATAAGCCCTGAAATCCTCAAGAGATCCTTTTCATAGTCTCATTATTTTCACCAGTATGGCTTTTGAGAAACAAGACAAGAACAGTGACTGTCCCTAGCGTAGAGTTTGAGAAACACTCCCCAAACTTTCCATGTAGGCTAGAATGACTTCCTCCTGTTTTCCATTCCAATAGGCTTTGAGAACTAAAGGCTTTTTATGGGAATTGTTTTATCTAAGTGCTGTGCTGCTTTAATCATATTGATTTAACTGAGATTTTTATTTTTTTTAATCATGTTTTAAATTGTTCATATTACTTGCATTGTTCCTTTTTCATTCTATTTTGATGTTGATCTTTTGTAACTGCATCATATTAATTTTAATTTGTAAAACAACTTCTCAAGTTTTGGAAAAATAAAGGTCCCGACAACAGTAACAACAAAAAATGCTTAATTAATATTCAGAATTCCAACAGAGAAAATATTATTGTTGTTTTCATTTGCCATCAAGTTGGATTTGACTTAAGGTGATCCTTTGAATGTGAGACCTCCAAGAGCCCCAATC
The DNA here is from genome assembly GCA_030556195.1 of Anolis apletophallus. Taxonomy (NCBI): domain Eukaryota; kingdom Metazoa; phylum Chordata; class Lepidosauria; order Squamata; family Anolidae; genus Anolis; species Anolis apletophallus. The sequence goes on along the minus strand of JARBWK010000003.1, from coordinate 133,347,813 downwards.
ATCAACAGACCTGTTCAAGTCTTGAAAACAGAGACCTCTGGTTTCCTTTACTAGGGTTTCCATGCTGGTGGGACTACATGATGCAAGGCATCATGTTGACAGTAGCACTCAATGAGTAAGATCTTCCAAATCAGACACACTTTTGCTAAATAGTCAGACTGAATTTACAAAGTAACTTAAAGCCACTGGACAATAGCAATTGATTGTTTGTAAAGGGGAGAAAAGTGGTGATGGCATGACAGTGGTACATTAGCTAATTAATATTTCACAGAAGATGATAGTGGTTTGGGACCCGCCTACCTTTGTGACCGGCTCTCCCCCTATGAACCAGCCCGATCCCTTCGCTCCTCAGGGGAGGCCCTCCTTTTGCCCCTGCCAGTCTCACAAACTCAGCTTGTGAGCACTAAGGAGAAAGCCTTCTCCTCTGTGGCCCCCCGCCTTTGGAATTCCCTCCCGGGAGGGATTAGGAATGCCCCTTCACTGGAATCCTTCAGGAAGCAATTGAAAACCTGGTTCTTCCACCTGGCCTTTGGAGATTAGGTCCCCAAATGCGAAACCTCTTCCCTATGTGATCCATTGTCTTTGACACTACTCCTGTTATCTCCCCCGAGTTTTTAAACATCCTATATGTTCATGTGGTCCGCCCTGTCGGTTCTGTTTTTAGACTCACTTGTATTGTATTGTTGTGCTTTCACCAATGTATTTTGCTGTGTTTATTGCTTTTATTATGTTGATTGTTTTTTGATGTTGATATTTTTGTGATGTGTTGTTGGGCATGGCCCCATGAAATCTCTTCGGGGAGATGGATGTGAGCTACAAATAAAGATTATTATTATTATATTAAATTACTAGTGTGCATGTAAAAGAGCAACAATTACAGTACTTTTCCTGTGTTATCACAAGTTCCAATTTTCACAATCACAATAGGTGCTAACCTCAGGATTAATTCTCTGGCATCTCCATTAAATAATCTTAGGCATCTAATCCAACAACTGCTAATGAGACAAAACAATTCCTGCTGCTACAATAGGTGTAGTAGCTGAATAGGTCTACTGTCGATGGAATGAACAATTAGATTTTTCTGTTTAATGAAAGAATGAAAAATTGAATTAAAGGAATACACTAAAACTGTATTGACCAAAGATGTATTTTAAAGAGTTTATGGGGGCTGTGTTACTGATAGCATACAAGGTATCTTAAATATTTAAGGAATTATGAAATCTATCACTTTAGTGGATTGCTTAAAAATGGGAAGATGAGGAGATGAGGAGACAACGATCTACGGGGAAAATTTTCTACATTTAGCAGAAATAAATGGTAACTATATAAGGTGCCCCTGGTGACGTAGCTGCTGAACTTGCTGACTGAAAGACTGGTGGTTCGAATCTTGAGAGTGGGGTAAGCTCCCACTGTTAGCCCCAGCTTCTTCTAACCTAGCAGTTCAAAAACATACAAATGAGTGGATCAATAGGAACTGCTTCTGCGGGAAGGTTATGGCACTACATGTAGGCATGTAGCCACATGACACTGTAGGTGTCTACGGACACCACCGGCTCGTCAGCCTAGAAATGGAGATGAGGGCTACTCCTCAGAGTCAGACATGACTAGACTTAATATCAGGGAAAACCTTTACCTTTTTATATATGTTGTTCCACATATTTTTGTGTGTGTAAGGCATACTTATTTACCAAGAGAAGTTCCTACCAAAAGCAAAAATCCAGTAAATACAGCCACATTTTCAGCTTGATCATTAAGCATATAGAAATTACTTGAAAAACATATCAGGAAACTAGAGAAATTGATTTTCACCTTGACCCAATTCCATGTACTTGCACTGTGAAAATTAAGGCATATTTAAGGAAACACACATCACAATTCAAAATCATTTTGACATACTGTATATTCAATTGCTAGTTTCAACCATACCAGAACTATTGAATAAAATGATGAACAATGACTCAATATTTGTACAATTCCTGCTGCTACAATAGGTGTAGTAGCTGAATAGGTCTACTGTAGATGGAATGAACAATTAGATTTTTCTGTTTAATGAAAGAATGAAAAATTGAATTAAAGGAATACACTAAAACAGTGTTTCCCAACTAGTGTGACGTGGCACACTAGTGTGCTGTGAGTGATCATCAGGTGTGCCGTGGGAAATTGTAACCTCCAATACCCTTTCTTCCCCTTCCTGCCGGACACTTTTTCTTCTCCACTCGGGCTCCCTTCTTCGCAGCCTCACTCTGCTCGCTTTGCCTCATTTTGCTCATGCTGCCACTTCTGCGGGAGGGGGGAGGGAGGAAGACGTGACCCATGCGGGCGCTACTGCACAGACTCGCCCCATGTATTCCTCCCTCTCCTACTGAACACGCTCACGCTGCCCCCTCGGATCAAAATGGCGGCAGAAGCGGCAGTGTGAGCAAAGTGAGCAGAGCGAGGCTGGGAAGAAGGGAGCCCGAGTGGAGAAGAAAAAGTAAGTGTTTGGCAGGAGGGGGAAGAAAGGGCGCGAAGGGGGAGGAAGAGGCCTCTGTGAAAAGCTGGCATGGGCAAACTTGGACCTTCTAGGTGTTTTGGACTCCAACTCCCACCATTCCTAGCAGCCTCAGGCCCCTTTCCTTTTTTCCCCTCAGCCACTTAAGCAGGAAAGGGCCTCAGGCTGTTAGGAATGGTGGGAGTTGAAATCCAAAGCACCCAGAGGGCCGAAGTTTTCCCATGCCTGTTTTAGGGACTTTAAGTGGTGAGCCTCCTTCCAACATTGTGATTCTGGATAGAAAACAAACAACAACATGACATAACATTGTTTGAATTCCCAGTGCTCTCTGGGTGTAGGTGAACTACAACTTCCAAATTCAAGGTCAATTCCCAAGCAAAGCCTTTCAGTACTTTCTGTTGGTAATGAGAGTTCAATATGCCACGTTTGGTTCAATTCCATTGTTGCAAGAGTTCAGGATGCTCTTTGATTGTGTGTTAACTATAAATCCCAGAAACTGTAACTCCCAAATGTCAAGGTCTATTTTCCCCAAACTCCATCTGTGTTCACATTTGGGCATATTGAGTATTCATGCCATGTTTGGTCCTGATCCAACATTGTTTGAGTCCACAGTACTCTCTGGATATAGGTGAACTACAATTCCAAAACTCAAGGTCAATGCCCACCAAACTCTTATAGTATTTTCTCTTGGTTATGGGAGTTCTGTGTGGGAAGTTTGATTCCATTCCATCATTGGTGGAGTTCAGAATGCTCTTTGATTGCAGGTGAACTATAACTCTCAGCTGTTGAGCAAGACCTTCGTGTGTGTCTTTCTGCCATTCCTGCCAGGATATCTATGTTGTGTTCATCGAAACAGGCCCAAGTTTCACACTGAGTGTATAAATACATTATAAAACATATTAACTATATGTATTACTGTGTTAGAGTGTCATTTTGGTTGGTGGTGTGCCCCAGGATTTTGTAAATGTAAAAAATGTGCCGCGGCTCAAAAAAGTTTGGGAAACACTGCACTAAAAGTTCCTAAAGACACACTGTAATTTCAAGTAGTAATACAAAATTTCACCACATGGTGGAGATATTTTAAAAAGAGAAACATCAAACCCTGAAAAATGATGTTTGGTTCTTATCCTTCAAAAAATATACCTGTAAAGCATATGTCTATACTTTTTCACCTACTCTGTTTTGATTTATTAAAGGCGAGTTTGACTTTAAGGGCTGTTCAACACTGGAAGATGCTGCCTCAAAGGGTGTTGAACTCTTCTTCTCTAAAGGTTTTTAAGCAGATGGCCATCTGTTGGGAGTAATCTGATTGGGCTTTCCTGCATGGCAGGGCATTGGACTGAATGGCACTTGGCTCTTCAGGATGGCAGAGTTAAGATGGAACAATTTGAATAGCTCTAATATACAAGAGCATGATGTAGCCAACATTGTCAGATTACTTCTCCAGATTGCTGTCATTTCTATGTTTACAGCTGGGTAGCTAGTATGAATGACCTTGGGGGAAAAAAAATACATGTTCACACACTGCAAATTCTTCCATGCAATTACTTGCAGGAGTAATGTGCTAGCATAGAAGCAGCAGCCGTCTCTTGTGGTACAGATGCTAAAAAAAAACTTGCTGTTGTGATCCCAGAACAGTATCTATCTCCTCAGAGCGCAGGCAACATTTTTCCAATTTCATTCTGCTGTGTGAAGAACTCTGCAGAGTGAAGTCTTAATACTGCCATCTAAAAATGAGATATCTGGAATTTTTGGAATTGCTTCTGAAGATTGTTGATGAGGTTTCTCGATTGCTTTGTTATTGTTTTATATTGATCAAATTGGTTAAACTACTGTTATTGTATGCTGCCCTGGTATCATATGATATGAAAGTCTAGGATATTAATCTATTTTTTTCATTTGTAGAACTAGTCAAGGGAACATATCAGCATATTTGAGGGAGACACTTGTGTTCCCACCATATCAAATTTGAAAAAGCTTCTTCACCTTTCAGGAACAGTAACAGAAACAATCTCACAAGAGTTATCTCTTGGCGCTAGCAGTAGAAGAGGTTGTCTTGGGCTGTCAGCCTAGATTGGATCTTATTTCAAACTGAACATGAACAGAAATTAGTTTCTGCTTCAGTTTAGTTCAACTTAAAAATAAACAAAAATAAGTTATTATTCATTAATTATATTAATCAAAAACTGTACTTAGCTTTATCTAGAATTTTCAAGGCTGCTATTTGTTGACAGAATGTCAAGTTTGGCTTTATTTTTATTTACAAAATATAGAAATGATTTAAAAGAGAAAGACATTTTGCATAAAAAGGTGTTTTGTTTGTTTACCTCAGTTATTTACAATTAAAAACAACTATGTCTACTAAAAAGTGCTCAATATTTCCTCTTGCTTCATTTTATATGGCTGCAGAAAGCTCTAGATTAACTATTTAAGCAGCAGCATATGATCATGGCTTTCCAGAAGACCCTTTCTTGTGGAAATGTGAAAATTATTTAGTATGCCTTCACTAATACTGTTTGTACATAATGATTTGTACACTAGGATATGTAGGATACTGTGCCTGTCACAGACTATAGAGGAAAAAGCCTGACATGCCTAATTTCTTGAACCATTATTTATCTCTTTATTTACAACATTTCTACCCCACTTTTCTTCACCTCGGAGGGGACTCAAGGTGGCTTACACTTAGGCAACTTTTTGATGCCTTCAAACAATGCACAGTTAAAACAAATATTTAAATTGAATTATAAAATACATTTAAACATTTGAACATACAAAAATGCTACTTTCCAAAACCATAAGGTAAAAAAGGAGTTTCATCATGTTTTAACTTTTCTTTTTTAAATGACTGAATGAGAGAATGAATATATTTAAGTTAAATCCCATCTTTGTCCCAATGTGAATTTCAAGGGCCAGGACAAGTCAAAACAAAATAAAGCAATGAAACAGAATATTATTTGGATTGTTTTATTTCTAATATTGCCATGATAATATGTATCTTAGTTTCTTTTACCAATAGTTCAGGATACCACAGATTATATCAACTGCAGAGTATATTGATGAAACAGCTTTTATCCAAAGAATTTGGAAGAGGTTTTTTTCTGATGCGCCACTAGTAGGGGACTGTAAAACCTCCCAGAGTTGGTAACTAAGAAGCTACGAGGGAAGACATTCCATGTTCAACTGATCCTATAGTTTTTGTCTTATGATTGTATAACCAATCAAAAAATCTGGCATGTGGGGAAAAGTAGACACCAACATTACAAACCAATCATGACAGTAATAATGAATGAAGAATTACCATTAGCCATAATGATCTGGTTACTAAGTTGTTCTTTTTCTACCTTCAGCACATTCAGACCACTTTCTTTTCTTTTTAGCTCTAGCTGGAGGCCATCAGATTGAAACTGTAATTCCTGTGAGAAAATAAAAAGTCTGACTCATTTTAATTAACTTCACAGATACATTTTGAAAAAGCAGGGAAATAGATTAGAGAAAGGTTTCAATGTATTTTATAACAAAGTGAATGTTGGACTTGGAACTGAATGTGACCGTCTTGTTTATTAAAAGTGAGCTACCCATGGCCCTTACAGTGCTATAGGACTAAAAGTCCCTTGCCTGACAATTGGTCAGGCGAGTTGGTAGAAATTAGAATGGTTGAGAATATGGAAGCCTAAAGCTGTCATTCCACAGTACATTAATTTATTGTACACTTGTTTGTTGTTGCCATTTGACTTTTCTTCATTATAGGATTTTAGATTTTAAACCACTATGAATTTGGTGAATTCTAAGATGTTGAACTGCTGGAAGAGGCTGCAAAAATGGGGCAAATGCTTTGGGAAATATATTTCTGTGATTCTAATACTGTGCTAGAAACCCTATAATAGCCAGCTAAAACGGCTTAAACAAGTAATATATATATATAAAAAACCCATCCTAGTGTATTGTTCTCAAAAACTATAGTATATTATTCTACAGATGTTGCTCCACTCTCATTTAACTAAAATTAAGGCAGGAAAGACAATCACAAATATTGGTTATATCATTAACTGTTCAAAAACAGATTGTAAAACAATTACCTGTAGCTTTTGCAGCAAGTGCTCCATTTCAGATGTCATATGAGGCTGAAGAACAGTAGCTTTTTTTGTCTGTTCACGAGTGATAACAGTTAAGGTCAAAGGGGGATATACATTGATAGTACCTGTATTCATCATGGATGCATTCATTTTCATAACCAATATTAAAGAAAATACAAGATAGAAAAGAGTCAAGCAGTTTTCATTTGTTTTCCATGATAAAAATATGTTAGTTCAATTGTACTTATCAAGTATGCTTCTAAATATTCTGTTTTTATTATGCTTTAGCTAATTAGTTTTTACTTAATGTTAGATAGCACAGTGCAGGATATAGAAAATTGGCTTCTGCTTCAAGGAAATAAATTTGCTGTTGAAGGTTCTTGATATACTTTGGTTCTATGCTTAAAACTGTGTTTTCCATTTCTAAAAACAAAGATAGTAATTATCAATGGAGGTGGAACTTTGAATTATTAAGTAGTATACATAATCCGATCATAGTGACCATACCTCACACACGCATTCTCTCCACTTGTCTTATAAACAGCTGTTCCAACCTTGTGTTCTCCAGATGTGTTGGACTACAAACCTCATCATCAGTTTTTGGCACTAGTATAGAGATATGTTCTACAGTTTTATCAATTTAAGCAACTACAATCTAGTTAAATCAAACTGTTTGTATAAAGTTCACTGTCCTATTTTGAGAATAGATCATACAGATTGAATGCAGTATAGGACGCAATGTTTAATTGGCTCACCTAAGCATCTTTAAAAAAATAATATAAACTTTTTTATTTTATTTATCTTGTCTGAAGCGAGTAGAGAATACAGTTATAATATGTGTGTGTGTGTGTATTATATATATCACACACACACACAAAGATAAAAACTTGGCATTACGCTAAATTTCCTTTGACCAGAAGCTGGCCACTTGGAGTGCCTCTGTGAGAAGGTCCTCCATTGTGCATGTGGCAGGGCTCAGAATGCATTGTAGTAAGTGGTCTGTGGTTTGCTCTTCTCCACACTCACATGTCGTGGACTCCACTTTGTAGCCCCATTACTTAAGCTTACAAGTCACTCAACCATCCAAGTTGTCTCAGCCACTGATTGAGGTTCCAGGTTTTAGCCTGCCACTTTTGGACTCCCATTTGCTGAGGTGTTCATACAAGTATCTCTGTAGATCTTAGGAAGCTATTTCTTGATTTAAGAAATGCGGCATGCCTCATTAACAGCCACATCCACTGTTTTAACATGGTGAGATGTATTCCACACTAAGCATGTGTACTTGGCAGCTGAGTATCAAAGCATAAAGGCAGATGTCTTCATTTTCTTTGTATCCTGCCCTATTTCCCCATGGAAAATCACTAAATACCTATTTACAGTGTTCAAGCAAAGCCAAACGTATCAAAATTCTCTCTTACTTTTCTTTTAGGTTCTTAGAATGCCATGGATAAGAGCATCATATTTTTCCTCAGTTTTCCAGCAGGAGTTAAATCAAGCTGCATAATAAGCCACTCAATGAAAAGGTATCTGAAATGAATATTACTTTTTGTATTAGAAGTAACAATATTTGCTTTTCAAGTCACAAATTAATAAATGCAGCACAACTAACACTAGTTCAAGAAGTACTGCATTTTAGAGTCTGTTCCTTTCCTCTGCAAAATCTAGGATCATAAAACCTTTTAAACAGACCTGGGCAACTTGGATCCTGCCGGTGTTTTGGACTCCAACTCCCACGATTCCTCACAGCCTCAGGACCTTTCCTGACCTTCCCTCAGGACTTGGGCCCTCCAGGTGTTTTGGACTCCAACTCCCACCATTCCTCACAGCCTCAGGACCTTTCCTGACCTTTCCTCAGGACTTGGGCCCTCCAGGTGTTTTGGACTCCAAGTCCCACCATTCCTCACAGCCTCAGGACCTTTCCTGACCTTTCCTCAGGACTTGGGCCCTCCAGGTGTTTTGGACTCCAAGTCCCACCATTCCTCACAGCCTCAGGACCTTTACTGACCTTTCCTCAGGACTTGGGCCCTCCAGGTGTTTTGGACTCCAACTCCCACCATTCCTCACAGCCTCAGGACCTTTCCTGACCTTTCCTCAGGACTTGGGCCCTCCAGGTGTTTTGGACTCCAAATCCCACCATTCCTCACAGCCTCAGGACCTTTCCTGACCTTTCCTCAGGGCTTGGGCTCTCCAGGTGTTTTGGACTCCAAATCCCACCATTCCTCACAGCCTCAGGACCTTTACTGACCTTTCCTCAGGACTTGGGCCCTCCAGGTGTTTTGGACTCCAAGTCCCACCATTCCTCACAGCCTCAGGACCTTTCCTGACCTTCCCTCAGGAGTTGGGCCCTCCAGGTGTTTTGGACTCCAAGTCCCACCATTCCTCACAACCTCAGGACAATTCCTGACCTTTCCTCAGGACTTGGGCCCTCCAGGTGTTTTGGACTCCAACTCCCACCATTCCTCACAGCCTCAGGACCATTCCTGACCTTTCCTCCGGACTTGGGCCCTCCAGGTGCTTTGGACTCCAACTCCCACCATTCCTCACAGCCTCAGGACCTTTCCCGACCTTTCCTCAGGGCTTGGGCCCTCCAGGTGTTTTGGACTCCAACTCCCACCATTCCTCACAGCCCCAGGACCTTTCCTGACCTTTCCTCAGGACTTGGGCCGTTCAGGTGTTTTGGACTCCAACTCCCACCATTCCTCGCAGCCCCAGGACCTTTCCTGACCTTTCCTCAGGACTTTGGCCCTCCAGATGTTTTGGACTCCAACTCCCACCATTCCTCACAGCCTCAGGACCATTCCTGACCTTCCCTCAGGAGTTGGGCCCTCCAGGTGTTTTGGACTCCAAGTCCCACCATTCCTCACAGCCTCAGGACCTTTCCTGACCTTCCCTCAGGACTTGGGCCCTCCAGGTGTTTTGGACTCCAAGTCCCACCATTCCTCACAGCCTCAGGACCTTTCCTGACCTTTCCTCAGGACTTGGGCCCTCCAGGTGTTTTGGACTCCAAGTCCCACCATTCCTCCCACATTCCTCACAGCCTCAGGACAGGACCTTTCCTCCGGACTTGGGCCCTCCAGGTTGGACTCCAACTCCCACCCTGACCTTCACAGCCTCCTCCTCAGGACTTGGGCCCTCCAGGTGTTTTGGACTCCAAGTCCCACCATTCCTTGGGCCCTCCCAGGTGCCCTTTGTTTTGGACCAAGTCCCACCATTCCTCACAGCCTCAGGACCTTTCCTGACCTTTCCTCAGGACTTGGGCCCTCCAGGTGTTTTGGACTCACAACCCAAGTCCCACCATTCCTCACAGCCTCAGGGCCTTTCCTGACCTTTCCTGACCTTTCACAGCCTCAGGACTTGGGACTTGGGCCCTCCAGGTGTTTTGGACTCCAAGTCCCACCATTCCTCACAACCTCAGGACCTTTCCTGACCTTTCCTCAGGACTTGGGCCCTCCAGGTGTTTTGGACTCCAAGTCCCACCATTCCTCACAACCTCAGGACCATTCCTGACCTTTCCTCAGGACTTGGGCCCTCCAGGTGTTTTGGACTCCAACTCCCACCATTCCTCACAGCCTCAGGACCATTCCTGACCTTTCCTCCGGACTTGGGCCCTCCAGGTGTTTTGGACTCCAACTCCCACCATTCCTCACAGCCTCAGGACCTTTCCTGACCTTTCCTCCGGACTTGGGCCCTCCAGGTGTTTTTTGGACTCCAACTCCCACCATTCCTCACAGCCTCAGGACCTTTCCTGACCTTTCCTCCGGACTTGGGCCCTCCAGGTGCTTTGGACTCCAACTCCCACCATTCCTCACAGCCTCAGGACCTTTCCTGACCTTTCCTCAGGACTTGGGCCCTCCAGGTGCTTTGGTCTCCAAGTCCCACCATTCCTCACAGCCTCAGGACCATTCCTGACCTTTCCTCAGGACTTGGGCCCTCCAGGTGTTTTGGACTCCAAGTCCCACCATTCCTCACAACCTCAGGGCCTTTCCTGACCTTTCCTCAGGAGTTGGGCCCTCCAGGTGTTTTGGACTCCAAGTCCCACCATTCCTCACAACCTCAGGACCATTCCTGACCTTTCCTCAGGACTTGGGCCCTCCAGGTGTTTTGGACTCCAAGTCCCACCATTCCTCACAACCTCAGGGCCTTTCCTGACGTTTCCTCAAAACTTGGGCCCTCCAGGTGTTTCGGACTCCAAGTCCCACCATTCCTCACAACCTCAGGGCCTTTCCTGACCTTTCCTCAGGAGTTGGGCCCTCCAGGTGTTTTGGACTCCAAGTCCCACCATTCCTCACAGCCTCAGGACCATTCCTGACCTTTCCTCAGGACTTGGGCCCTCCAGGTGTTTTGGACTCCAAGTCCCACCATTCCTCACAACCTCAGGGCCTTTCCTGACCTTTCCTCGGGACTTGGGCCCTCCAGGTGTTTTGGACTCCAAGTCCCACCATTCCTCACAACCTCAGGACCATTCCTGACCTTTCCTCAGGACTTGGGCCCTCCAGGTGTTTTGGACTCCAACTCCCACCATTCCTCACAGCCTCAGGACCATTCCTGACCTTTCCTCCGGACTTGGGCCCTCCAGGTGTTTTGGACTCCAACTCCCACCATTCCTCACAGCCTCAGGACCATTCCTGACCTTTCCTCCGGACTTGGGCCCTCCAGGTGCTTTGGACTCCAACTCCCACCATTCCTCACAGCCCCAGGACCTTTGCTGACCTTTCCTCCGGACTTGGGCCCCCCAGGTGTTTTGGACTCCAACTCCCACCATTCCTCACAGCCTCAGGACCTTTCCTGACCTTTCCTCCGGACTTGGGCCCTCCAGGTGTTTTGGACTCCAACTCCCACCATTCCTCACAGCCTCAGGACCTTTCCTGACCTTTCCTCAGGACTTGGGCCCTCCAGGTGCTTTGGACTCCACGTCCCACCATTCCTCACAGCCGCAGGACCTTTCCTGACCTTTCCTCAGGAGTTGGGCCCTCCAGGTGTTTTGGACTCCAAGTCCCACCATTCCTCACAACCTCAGGACCATTCCTGACCTTTCCTCAGGACTTGGGCCCTCCAGGTGTTTTGGACTCCAACTCCCACCATTCCTCACAGCCTCAGGACCATTCCTGACCTTTCCTCCGGACTTGGGCCCTCCAGGTGTTTTGGACTCCAACTCCCACCATTCCTCACAGCCTCAGGACCATTCCTGACCTTTCCTCCGGACTTGGGCCCTCCAGGTGCTTTGGACTCCAACTCCCACCATTCCTCACAGCCCCAGGACCTTTGCTGACCTTTCCTCCGGACTTGGGCCCCCCAGGTGTTTTGGACTCCAACTCCCACCATTCCTCACAGCCTCAGGACCTTTCCTGACCTTTCCTCCGGACTTGGGCCCCCCAGGTGTTTTGGACTCCAACTCCCACCATTCCTCACAGCCTCAGGACCTTTCCTGACCTTTCCTCAGGACTTGGCCCTCCAGGTGCTTTGGACTCCACGTCCCACCATTCCTCACAGCCGCAGGACCTTTCCTGACCTTTCCTCAGGAGTTGGGCCCTCCAGGTGTTTTGGACTCCAAGTCCCACCGTTCCTCACAGCCTCAGGACCTTTCCTGACGTTTCCTCAGGGCTTGGGCCCTCCAGGTGTTTTGGACTCCAACTCCCACCATTCCCAACAGCCCCTCAGACCCCTTCCTTTTCAGGCAGCCCATTTTGTGCAGCGATACTAGGAAGGGAAAAAGAAAGGGCCTGAGGCTGTTGGGAATGATGGGAGTTGGAGTCCCAAACATCTGGAGGGAGGGCCCAAGTTTCCCCATGCCTGGGTTAAATAAAGTCTTCTAATACTTCCTGCAACACACTTTAATGCGCTGGAATACAGAAATCCATTCAAAAGTACTGGAACTGAAAGAAACTGCACTTCATCAAACGCAGCTCAGCCTCACCTCTCCGCAGCGGGCGGTCTACACGCTTCAAAACTCACCCGGGCTACTCCGGTTTCCACGGCAACCGGCAGCTTCCGGAAGCAACGCCGGAAACGCCCCGCCCCCTGTTCGCGTCATTCGAAGCAGAGCGGCAGAACTCCAAGGCTGCTGGAAGCGACAACGGCACCGGATTGGCTCCCTTCCTCCTGTAGGCGGCGCGCGCTTTGGGAAGCGGCGCTGGTGATTGGAAGAAGGGGAGAAAGCAGCCCACCTCATTAGTCCATCAGTTCTATGGGCTCCTGGCGAGTCTCCTAGCAACTGTCCTCCTTCATTTGGAGAGCAAAACAGAGCAGAGTGGCTGCCAAACAGGGAGTGTAATTAAGTGGTGCTGCTGCCCAGGCAGTGTTATTAATCCTGCCTCTGTATTGAGGGAGGAGACAACATTGTTTCCCCATCCATTGTCAGTGAAGACTCTTCACAGGCCTCTTCCCAGCATCTCTGCACAAGATGGACTGCCTGCAGCCTTTCCTATGCCAGGAGGACTCAACTAGAACTGCTCTTTTAGTGCTTGGTCCAGTGACTCCCAAATTTTGGTCCTCCTGGGGTGCATCTCTACACTGTAGAGTTGCTGCAGTTTGATACCACTTTTAACTGCCATGGCTCAATGCTGTGGAATCCTAGGAGTTGCAGTTTTACAAGGTCTTTTGGCAAAGAGTGCTGCTGTCTCAGCAAACTAGCTCTAGAGCAAGTATGGGCAAACTGGGGCCCTCCAGGTGTTTTGGACTTCAACTCCCACAATTCCTAACAGCCGGTAGGCTGTTAGGAATTGTGGGAGTTGAAGTCCAAAACACCTGGAGGGCCAAGTTTGCCCATACCTACTCTAGAGAGGGAGAGAGAGCTTTCTTTTACATAGGCTGTAATTAATTTGGGCACACTTTATGAGGTACAAGGAGAACAAAAACACAATAGCCAAAGTTAAATGGTACACATCGAATATGGGAACCTGGCTGAGCAGCAAAGCTTTTATTTGGGTTTATAGTTAGATCTATGGCAGGCATGAAGGCAGCTCAAAAGTGTGGAACTCCCTGCCCAAGGATATTAGATCGGCCCCCTCCCTCCTGACCTTTCGGAAAAGATTGAAGACCTGGCTTTTTGAGCAAGCGTTTGGCTACCACCAAGAAGGCCCTCTCCCTTGGCCCCACCAACCGCACCTGAGTCTGAGGTGGGAGAGGAGGGCTTCCCCAGATGATCTTGGGGCTCGTGTTGGTTCATAGGGGAAGATGCAATCGCAAAGATAGGCAGGTTCCGAACCATTTAGGGCTTTGTAAGTAATCTACCGCGACAGTTGGACCGGATTACCGGAAGATGTGATTTTGGTTCTGTGGCTTCACCATATTCCGGAGATTTATCTGTATAATTGATTGGTTCACCTAACTTTACTTTGGATTTCGCATTTTGAACATTGAATTATATCGTTGTTGGATTATAACCATTTATTTGATGATTGATATTGACTGAGAATACATGATCGTTATTGGATTATAACCACTCTTTTGGTGATAGAGACTGATTAAAAAAGGAACAATATATACTTTTGGATTACACCCAATTGGTTGGACTTTCATTGCCGTGAACGGTTACCCCACTTGGGACTGAATAATACGTGTGTATGTTGTTATAATAGGGACGCCTGTGTCCTTTGTTTACCATTGCTTTGTAAGTAATCACCTGCACCTTGAATTGGGGCCAGAAACTCATTGGCAGTCAGCGGAGGCCCCCCCAACGTAACTTGTTCCAGTTAGTAATCTGGCCGCTGATCTTTGTACGAGTTGCAATTTCCAGGCTGTCTTCAAGGGTAGCCCCATGTAGAGTGCATTGCAGTAATCCAATCTGGAGGTAACTAGGGCATGGACTACCATGGCCAACTCAGACTCAAGTGTAATGAAGCCCTAAGACTAGTCTGGACAGGCTGAGCCTCCCTGAAATGATGTGGCAAAATCAGAGCACCAAGATCCTGAGTCATTGAGCCTGAAATTAGAAAAGCATTACACGTTTATGCACTATTAAGGTAGCTATTGTAGTAGTGCCCCCCTAGGAATAACGAAAGCTGCATTCCATCTACTTTATGCACAATTCATTGGGAGTAAGATGCAATGAACACATTGTCCTTCTAAATGTTTTCATGTTTTAAGCTGTTTCAATGATAATGAGAAAAATAATTTCCCCCTTTAATGACTTGCAAGCAAGCATAATAGCAACTTTCCTGCTCTTGTTGACCATTTTTACCTTAAAAGCTATTCTGGGATCCTAATTCCTATCATTCCTTAGTGACTAAGGCTCATGAAAGTTAGAAGGCAAGGACAGCCCCCTTCTGTTCTATGACATTGTGGTTTAAAAAAAATCTTGCATGCTGAAAATGTTACCACTGCCAGCTTTGCAGATTTCACTCATCTATATTTTCAACCTTTTTTTGCATGTAGTTTTATGGTAGCACAGCATACCTCTGCTTATGCACATGGTCCATTAGTAGAGAACGTCCTGACTTTCAGGCAGATTTCGGATTAGATTAGCTGGTATTGTAAATGCTGAACACAGAAATATATCAGATTTGATGTGGCCTCCAAGTCAAGAACATTTGTTTATATGTTTCTCTCTTTAAAGGGAAGGAAAGACTATATGACTATCATCAGATCTGAAGGAAATCGTAAAAATGTATCTGTTGTCAAGTGTGACTTATCCCAGATTCTCTTCTATGGCTTCATTCGGCTGCATCTCTGCATCATAAACTGCCAAGTTTTCAAAATAACAATGAGAGAGCTCAATTTCATTATAGGCAGAGCTGACTGTTAACAAAGTTGTGCTCTCCCCAAATATAAATATTGATTTCATGTAACGTGCCCATAAATTTAACATACTTTCCAGAAGACAAGGGCCTACAGCAGCAGAGAACCTCCAAATATGGAAAAAGTGGCTCAAGCATACAATGGTGTGAGTGAAATAACACATACAGCTATGTAAAGGCACTCTTCATCCATTAAATGCAGTCTAAAATTTCCTAACTGCATCCCTGGTGAACCTCAAACATTTCCAACATGGTGACAAACACAGGGCTGAGTTCCTCTGAGGGCACATTATTTTTCCTTACTCAGCCTTAAGTACAATATTGTGCTGCCCCATCTGAGTTCAGGAGGAAAACGCATACATTAGTGCCAACCTACATAAGAACATAAGAACATAAGAAGAGCCATGCTGAATCGGACCTCAGCCCATCTAGTCCAGCATTCTGTATCACACAGTGGCCCACCAGTTGTACACGGGGATCTCGAGCAGAAGGGAGGGCAAAACCCTAACCTGCTCCCGACCCCACACAACCAGTACCCAGGGAAATCCTGCCTACCTCAACCAACTCCAAGGTGGCACTTGAATGTCCTTTTCAGTAACTACCGATACACTTGGTATTCATGAATTTGTCTAATCCTGCCTTGAAGTTGTTCAGGCTGACAGCTGTCACAACCTCTTCTGGAAGTAAATTCCATAACCCAATGACCCTCTGGGTGAAGAAATATTTCCCTTTATTAGTCCTAATTTTCATACCTTGGAGCTTCAGGGAGTGCCCTCTAGTCCTAGTGTTTTGTGACAAGGAAAATAATTTTTCTTTATTCACCTTTTCTATCCCATGCATGATTTTATACACTTCGATCAAGTCACCTCTTAAATGCCGTCTTTCAAGGCTGAAAAGACCAAGGTGTCGCAACCTGATTTCATAAGGGAGCCGCTCCATCCCTTGGATCATTTTTGTTGCCCTTTTCTGTACCTTTTCCAGTTCCGTTATATCCTTCTTAAGGTGCGGAGACCAGAATTGTACACAGTACTCCAAATGTGGCCTTACCATAGATTTGTAGAGAGGTAATACAACATTTGCTGACCTATTTTCGATTCCCTTTCTGATCATGCCTAGCATAGAATTTGCTTTTTTCATTGCTGCTGCGCATTGGGTTGACATCTTCATTGAGCTGTCCACCAAAACCCCAAGATCCCTTTCCTGGTTTGTCTCGGAAAGCTTTGACCCCATCAATTTGTAGGTGTAGTTGGGGTTCTTTGCCCCGATGTGCATGACTTTACACTTGTTTAGGTTAAAATGCATTTGCCACTTTGTTGCCCATTCACTCAATTTCGAGAGATCTTTCGGGAGCTCTTTACAATCAGTTTCATTTTTAACTACCCTGAACAATTTAGTGTCGTCTGCAAACTTTGCTACCTCAGAATTCACTCCTACATCCAGATTATTAATGAATAAATTAAAAAGTAACGGACCCAAAACTGAACCTTGGGGTACGCCACTTCTCACCTCTTTCCCCCCAGAGAAATGTCCATTTATTACCACCCTTTGTTTCCTACAGTTTAGCCAGGTTCCAATCCAGGACAAGACCTGTCCCCTGATTCCATGGCTGAAGAGCTTATTTAGGAGCCTTTGGTGAGGGACTTTGTCAAAAGCCTTTTGAAAGTCAAGGTAAACAATATCAATTGGGTCCCCTTTATCTATGTGTTTATTTACACCCTCAAAGAATTCTAACAAGTTAGTAAGACATGATTTGCCTTTGCAGAAACCATGTTGATTTTCTTTCAGCAATGCCTGTTCTTCTATGTGCCTAGTAATTTTTTCTTTAATAATGGTTTCCATCACTTTGCCTGGAACTGAGGTTAAACTGACTGGTCTATAATTTCCTGGATCACCTCTGGATCCTTTCTTGAAGATCGGTGTTACATTTGCCTCCCTCCAGTCCTCGGGTACAGTGCCTGATCTTAGAGAAAGGTTATATATCTTAGCTAGAAGTTCAGCAATTTCACACTTGTGTTCCTTAAGAACTCTGGGGTGGATGCCGTCTGGACCTGGTGATTTGTTGACATTTAGTTTAGTAAGGCATGTGAGAACATCCTCCTTGTTTATCTCTATCTGTTTTAATTCTTTTAATTCCCTCCCTGAAAAAACTGACTCAGCTGCAGGCATATGTTGTCTGTCCTCCTGTGTGAAAACGGAGGCAAAGAAGTCATTTAGCCGCTCAGCAATCTCTTTGTTTTCACTGATTTTCCCTTTCTGACCATTGTCGTCGAGTGGCCCAACTGCTTTTCTAGTTGGGTTCCTGCTTCTGATGTACTTAAAGAAGTTTTTGTTATTTTTTTAAAATATTCTTTGCTATGTGTGCCTCAAAATCTCTCTTGGCTTTCCTGACTGTTGCTTTGCATTTAGTTTGCCAGAGCTTGTGTTCCTTTCTGTTCTCCTCAGTAGGAAGAGCCTTCCATTTCTTAAATGAGTTTTTCTTCTTTCCAATCACATCTTTTACTTCCTTTGTAAGCCATACTGGTGTCCTTTTGGACTTTCCATGCCTCTTTCTTTTTAATGGAATGCATTTTAGTTCGGCCTGTTTTAAGGTATTTTTAAACAGTTTCCAAGCATTTTGGACGGATTTGATTTTTTTTACTGCTCCTTTTAGTTTGTTCTTTACAATTTTTCTCATTTTGGTGAAATTCCCTTTGTGAAAGTTTTATGTCTCCGTGTTAGTTTTCACTGACAGTTTGCTATCCAAACTTACGTTGAAGGTTATTGTGTTATGGTCACTGGTACCTATGGGCTCAGTTACAAGGACATCTTGAACGAGATCTTGTTCATTAGTTAGCACCAAGTCCAGGATCCCCTTTCCCCTGGTTGGTTCCATGACCATCTGCTCAAGGGAATAATCAGCTAGCACAGTGGTTCTCAACCTGGGGGTCGCGACCCCCAGAGGGGCCGCGGGGTCATTTTCTGGGGGTCGCGAAGGCACCTTGGTAAGCCCCGCCCCCTCTACAAAAGGGCTGCCAGCCCCTGCGCCAGCCACACAGCCAGGCACTCTAGGCCAGCTCCTCCTCTTCCCACAGGGCTGCGTGGAGTCAGGAGGAGGAGCTTAGAGGCAAAGACGCCAACCTTCTTGGGCCCTCGCCCCCTGGTGAGCTCGGAAGGGGCGGGGTCGAGTGGAAGGCTCTCCGTATGGGCTGGCTCTTACTTCCCAAGTTTGATCCAGGTCCGTCACCGGTGGAGGTTGATTTCTCTGGTGTGGGTGAACTACAGCTTTCCAGCCCCTTCCCTCTGAAAGGAGGCGACCCTGCATTCCCCAAGAACAAGCCGGGAAGGAGGAGAGGGATACACCGGACAGTCAGGGAGAAGAAGAGGGAGGAAGATCAAACACGGGGAAAAAGGGAGGAAAGGGCAAGGAGGGAAACAATCGAGGGAGACGCCAGACCGCGAAGAAGGCAAAGAGGCTGCCAAACAAGAAAAAGAAAAAAAGCAAACGGGGCCAAGCAGCCAGGCAGCAACAAAAGTCAGAAGGCAGGCAGCAGCATGGCCCTTTGGATCAAGCTGGGGGCTCCTGGGGAGGGATGGGCGGAAGAGGCTTCCCCCCCCCCCCCCAGCAGCAGAGCTCAAGCCTCTTTCCCCTTCTCCTCTCTCTTCCAACAGCGCAGGCAGGCAGGCAGGCTGTTCTAGGAGAGTCCAAACAAAGGTGCCTGGGAGAAAGTCCTGCTGGAGAAACTTCTTTCTCCTGATCCGTCTCCCTAGTATTCGGGGTTTCTTTCCTTTCTCTTTGCTCAGCTCCCTCTTTCTTTCAGTAGCTCTTTCCCCCCGTTTTGTTTTGTTTTGTTTCTGCAGCCAAGAGCCTTAAAGGGGAATCGCCAGTGCAAGGAGAGACTCTTAAAGGGGAACCCCCAAACTGCCACAGATTCAGTGCCATGGAATCACAGGAGTTGTAGTTTTACAAGGTCCTTAACCTTCCCTGTTTAAAAGAGCCAGTACCATACCAAACTACAACTCCCAGTTTCCTATCAGATTGTTTTGATTTTCAACTCTCACAATTCCTAACACCTGGCATAGAGGCAAAGTTAGCCCATGCCTGGTAGAGAAGCATCCTACACTTCTTCAGGGCACATCAATAGTACTGCAGAAAAACACAAAGGCTCAGTTCTGTTGAGCACAAACCCCCATCACCAGATATGTGAGTGGAAAAATAACAGAAATGTTCTAAGATAGTTTAGCTTTTGTGACACATCCAGAACATGTTTTTTAATAGCAGGAGAAATTAACCCATTTCCAGCCATGCCAACAATATGTGTAGTAAGTGGGAAAATCCTGAGCACTTCTTCCTTTAATGCTAAAAGCTGCATTTAAATCAAACTTTGGCCCTCCAGGTGTTTTGAACTTCAACTCCCACAATTCCTAACAGCCTTCTTGCTGGGTTGATGTGAGTTTTCCAGACTGTATAGCCATGCCCCAGAAGTGTTCTGTCCTGATGTTTTGCCCACATCTCTGGCAGGCATCCTCAGAGGTTGTGAGGTCTGTTGGAAACTAGGAAAATGGGGTTTGTATATCTGTGGAAACTCCAGGGTGGGAGAAAGAACTCTTGTCTGCTTGAGGCAGGTGGGAATGTTGCCATTGGCCACCTTGATTAGCATTGAGTGGCCTTGCAGCTTCAAAGCCTGGCTGCTTCCTGCCTGGGAGATAATCCTTTGTTGGGAGGTGTTAGCTGGCCCTGATTGTTTCCTTTCTGGAATTCCCCTGCTTTTTGAGTGTTGTTTTTTATTTACTGTCCTGATTTTAGAGTTTTTTAAAAATACTGGCAGCTATATTTTGTTCATTTGCATGATTTCCACCTTTCTGTTGAAATTGTCCACATGCTTGTGGATTTAAGCGGCTTCTCTGTGTAATCTGACATGGTAGTTGTTAGACTGGTCCAGTATTTCTGTGTTCTCAAATACTGGCTGTTAGGAATTGTGGAAGCTGAAGCCCAAAACATCTGGAGGGCTAAAGTTTGCCCATGCCTGATTTAGATCCATCTCAAAAAGGGTATATTCATCAAGCCCTTTGCGCATGACCTTGGAAATATCTGGCTGCAGTGCAAAATGTTCTCAAGTGTTAGGTTTTGGAAGCTGCATAAGATGGCTTTAAGTTTAAGGCAATATCTGCCTTAAAGGGAAAATGCCAAGGTCTATTTTCCCTAAACTCTACCAGTCTTAAGATTTGGGCATATTGAGTATTTGTGCCAAGTTCTGTCCAGATCCATAGCTGTTTTGGTTCACAGTGCTCTCCGAATGTAGGTGAACTACCTCTCCCATAATTCCCTATCAATCCCCCCAACCCCTTCCAGTATTTTCTATTGGTCATTGGGGTTCTGTATGCCAAGTTTGGTCCAGGTCTGTAATTCGTGGAGGTCTCAGTGGTCTGTGGAAGTCAGAGGTGCATCAGTTGAAGGTACTGCAGATCCCATCATCCGTTGTCAATACTCCCCCAATCATATTGTTTTTGTGATTAACTACTATGCTTTAATAATGTTCAATTGGTAACAATGAAAATGCATCCTAAATATCAGACATTTACATTACAATTCAGAACAGTAGCAAACGAAAATAAGTAGCAACGAAAATATGGTTGGGGGTCACCACAACATGAGAAACTTTATTTAGGGGTCACGGCATTAGAAAGGTTGAGAACCACTGAGCTAGCATGTCGAGGATCCTTGTCTCTCTTTCATGCGTAGAACAAGAATTTGGCCAATCTATTTGGGGATAGTTGAAGTCCCCCATTATGACTAATGTATTTCTTTTTGAGGCCTGTTTAACTTCATTTTCCAGATAGCAGTCTGCCTCTGGAGTTTGGTTGGGAGGGCGATAGCAGATCCCTAGTGCTAGATTAGTTTTTTGTCCTGGGACTTTTATCCACAATGTTTCTGTAGGTGAGTTTGAAATTTCTTGAAGTTCTAATTCATGGGATTCTAGTTCTTCATTTATGTACAAGGCCACACCGCCACCATTTTTCCCTCTCCTGTCTTTCCTGTACAGTTTATAACCTGGAGTCTTTGTGTCCCATTTGTTTTCCTCCGTCCACCAGGTTTCTGTTATGCCAATAATATCAATATTTTTTTCTTTTGCCAAATATTCCAACTCCCCTATTTTTGTTCGAAGGCTTCTAGCGTTTGCGTACAGACATTTATATTTATTTCTCTGGTGCACTTTCAACTTTGGCTGTTTGTGGGAATTTGTAGAAGGCCTACCATGTCCTACCTCTCGACTACTACTATCTATCTTTTCTGTTGACTCAGCCATTTGTGTGTGGATTTTGTCCTCCATACTTGGCATTTCACCCTCTCGAACCGGAAGCTGCCCAGCTCCTGTCGACTTTCCCCTAGGAATCAGTTTAAAAGCTGCTCTGAAATCTTTTTAATATTAATCGCCAGCAGTCTGGTTCCATTTTCGTTCAAGTGTAACCCGTCCCTTTTGTACAGGTCTGGCTTTCCTGAAAATGTTCCCCAGTTCCTAACAAATCTAAATCCTTCCTCTCGACACCACTGCCTCATCCACGCATTGAAGCTCCTGAGCTCTGCCTGTCTGGCTGTCCCTGTGCGTGGAACAGGTAGCATTTCCAAGAATGCTACCTTTGAGGTCCTGGACCTTAATCTTCTACCTAGCAACCTAAATTTGGCTTCCAAGACCATCCGCTTAGCCTTCCCAATGTCATTGGTACCAACGTGTACCACGACCACTGGCTCCACCCCAGCACTATCTTCCAGCTTATCTAGATGCCTCGTAATGTCCGCGACCTTTGCACCCGGCAGGCAATTTACCATGCGGTCATCACATCCATCACAAACCCAGCTTTCTATGTTCCGGACAATTGAATCACCTACTACAAGAAGCCCACCTCCTACCACCCGTCGAGAAGTATCTTCAGTGCACGAAGATATGGGCACAGCCTCTGAGGAAGGGGTCCCAACTAAGGGAGCCGGTCCCTCTTCCTCAGACTGATGTTCTCCCTGCCCAAGACCCCCATTTTCCAAGGCAGCTGGAGGGCTGCTCATCACGGAGTGGGATGCTCCTATTGCATCTCTGGAGATCTTATCCTCCAGCCTCACTTCCTCTCTGTGCTTCTCCAGGTCTGCTACCTTGGCTTCAAGGGAAGAAACACGTTCCCTGAGAGCCAGGAGCTCACTGCAGCGAACGCACACCCAAGACTTCTGCCCGACAGGCAGATAGTCATACATGTGACACTCAATGCAAAACACTGGGAACCCCCCCTCCCTCTGCTGGCTGACTACTTCCATTTCTTATTATGTTTTTTTTGTAGATTAACTGTTTGTTGTGGTCTTAATTTACTTAATTTAATTTTTTACAAGTCTTTGGATATTTCTTTTCCGACTTGTTACAAGTTTATGCTGTATGCTGCTAACAAAGACCTACTAGCAGCTAAAGCAATACTAGAATCTAAACAACAAATTTACCCCAGGAACTTACCAGTGCTCCTTTCTTTCTCCTTTATTTATTTTCTGTTTTATTCCTTATTTGAAAGTAGTCTGCTTGATCTGCTTCTCACAAGGACAGTTTGCTGTTATCATTACGTGTTTCTTACTTATCTGAAATTCGGGACACAGTCTAGAATAGTCTGAAATAAATTCCTAACTTGGATGATCTGATATTTTTATTTCCACCCAAATGACAACTCATCTACTTTTTTGGGGTGATATATGCTGGTAGTTCCGTATCATGTCACAGTGTAGTAAGCCCATAAACATGTAGTTCTCGAATATATGCAAGCAGGGAAAGCCAATGTAATTCTGGTTGCACAATTGGTAGCATATTTAGGATTCTACTTAGGTACAACATATCTGAAATAGCTACAGTATACTGAGAACCTACAGCTAACAGATTCAACCTACAATTTCAAAGGTATGTTTGCATACACACACACACACACATTCATTTTAGGATAATATAACTTTCTAATCCAGTTAATGTAAGATATAAGTGATTATTAAGAAAACAAGGCAGATCATACACACTGAAATTTTGGTTCAAATCTTTTTCACCAAACCTAATAAGCAGCCAGAATTAAAATAGGGTTACGTTTTCTCCAGATCACTCGTATGAACTTGCATAACTTTTGCGTTTAACCAAAGCCTGATTTCCTGGAAGTATTTGTATTTCACCACATGTAATTAAGGTGCCATATATATATATAGGTAATTAAAGGGATAAAACAATAAAATGAACGTAGTTAAATACTCAAGACAGTAATTTTTTTAAAGGTTTATTTAGATAGCATTTCTGGGAAAGGCTTTAATCCATAAGCATGTAAATGTGTAGAATCCTCTGTAAATACCATCATAAACTCCATATATGTAACATTTGCAAGGTACATTTTTGTATCTAATTCATCTTTTAATTGATACTCACTAAATAGTGACATAATAATGACATTTCTCCAACTCCATCATCAGACACTAACAGTAGAAAAGGAAGGCATTCTATGCACCGAAATACGTTACACTTCTGGCTTATCAGTTTTACTACCAGCAGCTACTGATACTTAGATTTAACATTTGATTACAGAAATTGCGTACCATAAATGACATAAAGGTTTCCAGAATGGAAATACAACACATAATAAAATTATAACGGAACTGAGGTAACAAATTAGAAAGACAAAAATCCCAGAAAAAAACTGTTAAACTATCACTTAATTTAGAAATATCCTGCCCAGCAGGACATACAAAAGCAGAATAACACTTTCCCTTGTGTTCTTAGTATTGTATGCATGTGCACACAATCTGCTAGTTATCTGGTGAAGATCTCTGATCTATATTCATCAGGACAAGTGCAACTGTATACTAATACAGAACTAAGCTACAGAGGAAAATAAAAGGCACTGTATAGGCTATCATGAAATAAAAGGCACTCACTTAACGAGACGAATGTAACAACCATTTTTGATGAAAGCTAAAACCAACATTAAGGAGAGGATGTTATAATTGGCAAAACAGCCCAGATGTTTAGTAAGATGCTGGGAAAAATATTGTGTCTAATATACAGTGCTATAGTGCCCCCGGCCCAAGTTTTATATAGATTGAACATGAGTATGAGAATCCTATTGCTACTGAAGTATTTTCAAACATTTATCAGAAATGCTATGGGGCATACCAGCATATGATTGTAATAGCTGCTATCCATAAATAGCTAAATGTTACCCCCAATTACCAAAGGGGTCTTCTGTATGCTTGGCATCAAGCTAAATGGTGCTGGAAAGAAAACACAATATCTGCTGGAACTTCAATCTAATCAAGCAAAGAAATATAAAAGGGAACCAAATTCAGCTTTAAAAAAAATAAAGAAGTTGACTATGTATTTTAAGACACAGAGAATGAGGAGGGGGGGATATGAATACATTGATATGTACAATAGAAAATTTGGACTCTGGATTGTCAATAATTACTATCATTAAAAACGTAAGTATTTTCAAAGTTTTGAAGAACAAGTAATTAGTACATTGGCTCATGAGAACACTCAATCAAAAATTCCTATTCTTCTCTATTTCACACATCATTGCCTGAATCAAGGAGATTCAATACTCAATAATTTAAGTAATGCAACCAATGCAGTATATATATTTTAATTTTGAAACAGTAAAGAGGTTTCACTGATTTGTAAATATTATTTATGAAAAAATGACATTTAAAAACATAGTTCTGGGGTAACCTGCAGGACAAATTCAGGCTACTCATCACAAACATATTCTCTTATTTCTGACTCAGCTGAGATGTTCTGAGAGTTGCTGTTTTATTGCTCATGGAAATATATCATTGTATAGATATAATCACATTAACAGTTTTCAAAGGCTTTAGATTAGAAGAAAAACATAATGATTTCTTTTTGTGGTCACAAATCATTTGAAGCAAAAGAGTTGGAGTTACACTTGTTCAAAATACAAAGAATTTATAAGACTATCCAATGTTTTGTGTGAAACACTTTTCAGTCTTGATCTAATTGTAACCACAGAAGAACGTCATCCAAGACTTAAAATTTCATATTCAAATATTTTACCCGAATTATTAAATGTAGGTCTGGAAGGGAATATGAATAGATATTTTATTATTCAGAAGCACGCTATGTGGTACTTATTTATGAAAAAATAATGTGATTCGAATTATATCCAATGTTGGCTTTGCACTAGCAGAACACAGGGAAACTAAATTTTGCTGATCTTTTTTGTTTACTGTGTCTATGTCTGAAAGGGGAAAAAACTGGGGGCCATGCTGGTATGAGCAGAATGATCACTACTCAATACAAATAGACAAACTGCAGCCAAATATTTTTTTAGTTGCAAGTGAGAACTGTATCACTCAAGAGGGTTTAAGGATCTTTAAACAACAAAACCAACTCTTACAGAGCATGCTTCAGTATGTATGTCAACTCAAACATCTCAATGAGCTGAATGGGATTTAGCCCTAACAATGTGTGGGATTTCAATGCTTTTCATGTTTAGTTTTGATCAGTGCTAAAATGGGCTCACAGAAAAGTCTAATGGACATCAGTTTCTTAGCAGATGTTCAGCTGAGTCATGTCTTTAAGGCACCAACATACTGATATTTGGTGGAAAGTGGCAGATTGGGAGTCACTTAGGAGAAAAGCAAACGTATGTGGGATATATCCTAGTATTGGCTTTCCCCCCTTTAACAAATGAATATCAACTCATTATACTTCAGATTTACATGTACTTTTTATTTCAAATGTTTTAAATGGTCATTGTCTTGTTGTCTGAATGCCAGGTTTCTTGATTCTGCATTGTAAACTACTTTGATATTTCTTCTTTCTGGTAAGAAAAAAACCCTGCAAATCTTTTAAACAAACTAACAATAGGCCACTTTTCATCTGACTGCAGGGCTAGTTCTTAAACTGCATTTCTTTCGTACTGCGGATGTTCTTATCCACCACTCTCTAAAATATATTGAAGTCTCATGAAGAAAAAAAAATTGAAACTAGCGGATTGCTGATCCAACCAGATCCAATTCCAGTTACTGTAGGAGCTGGAAATAAGAGTCCCAGCAACTGCAAGCAATTCAGTCAGCTATACCTTATAGGACATTTCCCTATCTTTGCACAGCCATTCAACGAGGAGTAAAAACTGTTCTTGTATGCAAGAATGCTTTTTGGATAATTTAATTTTACTCAAGTTGAACATTATTTTTCTGTATTTATAGAAATAATTCACTTCAACAGGATTCAGACTGTGCTAGTGGCACATCTCAAAGAAACCATTACAAAAAAGGCAACAAAACTCTTCAATGCATTTTGCAATCAAGTGGCTCAGATGAACCACAAATGTACAAAGGGCTTTCCTTCCTTTGTCTCCTATGGTATTTTCTGTGTACTCCTGAAAAATCACTCCTGGGTTTAGGGAGCATTTAATATAGAACAAGAGCGGGTGAATGCCAGCTCAGTTTGAAATCTATCTCCTGGCTCCTACTGTGCATGAAGTTTGGATCCTAACCAATAAATTAACTCAGAATGTAAAATGACTGTGGACAGAAAAAAAATTATCAAGGCACCGATTCTAAAATAACACAGAAGAGCAGGAACATTTTTTTTATTTTGGCTTTTACCACAGGAAGCATATCATTTTATCTTCATTTTGCATAAATCACTCTTCCACCCCTTAAGAAATCATCTCTGTCATCCCCATGAAGTTTATGAGCAAATAAATTCAGTACAGCTCAAGGTACAATAGTTTCAAAGGTAATTTTACTATGCCCCGATAGTCGGTTTAAATAAATTAAAAAAGCTTGCCTTCCCACAAAGTCTGGGGCTTCAAGTACAATTTCTTTAGGAACATTACAGAAACTGAGCAATGAGATTATGCGGGTGCCACATAAAACTGGCAATACATTTAATCCTTTGATTGAAGATGGCACACAGAACAAAAGACACGTTCACTGTTTGTCCTTGAAACTTCTGGATGCAACTGCAAGCACATATTCAAGACGTTCAGTAAACACGACACATTCAACACTCTGTGAAACTCTATTTCCCTAATCCAAACAGCCCACCGCCATACAAAAGGATGCAAATAAGGATCTACCTGCACACAAATGGTTGGTAGTGGCAATGTCTGAACATCTAGTGATAGAAAATAGTGCCTGGAGTTAATGTACATATTACCAACTGGTACTATCAGATCTAGTGGCACTAAGCGACAATCTGCTTGGCTGTGCAAGTGTCATGCTGAAGTCAGGGGTTTGTCATGTTGTGCTTTTTTTTTTTTGACAATAAGGGATCACAACCAGAAGGGCAGCACATCCATGGGAGCCTTCTTTCAGACATGAATCACCCTTGCTGGACCAGAATCTCTGGCCAACAAGGAAGGGCAGCTGGCACTATAAGTATACTTTTAGCTAATAAGCTACTTGATAAATTTTCAAGGTATTACTTTTAAGACAAGGTATTTATTTTTAATGATTTATTTGCCTCTGTCCCTATGATAAATCCACAAAGCTGGAACACTATCTATTCATAAGGAGACCTTCATAGTTTCAATCTGAAAACAAAAGAAAGAGCAAAAATATGTGATCTTTTTCTCCCAGGAGTATAATTATATTTCCTATAGTTCAAGGTGAGAAATTGGCAGAGATTTTACCAAAATCAGAAGCATGCATTTTCCAGTGATTTCAACTATCCACTGTTAAGGCACCCAGTGCATGATAAATAATTTGGATGGTTTTAGTGATATTATACTAGAAAATCTGAAGTAATGAAATTCTGTTATCTTGTAGCCTTACATTTTTGTTTTCAGTTGGAAGATAGTTATTTTGTTTCTTGATCGGAACCAATAAACTTGCTCAGTTACTTAAAATGCAAGTTGAATGTCCAGAGTTGTTCCAATGAAATCAAAGTAACAGCTAGCTACAATCAATATACCTAATAGGAACACCATAATGTTGTTTTGTATTTGCAATGCTAATATAAATAGCTTTATTTGACAAATGTCTGAATACACCGAAACAACAAATATATAGGCAGAAGCAGGGCCATGCACTATTATGGAACAAAATTGTTTGACCCTCTTAATTTTTCATGGTCAAAATAATAAAAAGGCAAAGCTAGTTCTAGCCTAAAAGGAGATCTTAGAATTATTTCAGTATTAAAATGACATTTTAATTTAATTTCTTCTGATTGGTGCCTTCATATCTAGATTAAAGAAATTAAATGTGTTGGGGGATACTGGGTGATATGTTCTATTGCTGTGGCACATGGATAGTCTTGTTTCACTGGAGTAGCCTACTTGATGTACAAAGTGACAGAAAACAAAAGTTGTATAAGGCCAATCGAGGATGACTTACAATGTTTGAGAAGCAACTCAAAAACACATGTAAAGAGATAATTTTATCCAAGTTTTAGTACACAATCAGGAATTAATTAACGGGCTGTAAAACTGAATTGTTTCATTTGTGTATTATTAAAGTTAACTTAAGAATAATGTTGAAAAGGGATGTTATTTTTTTCCAGATTATACTCAATTTTCTAAATCTGCACATTTAATGCACTAAAGGACAGCAATAGAATTTGACATGCATTGGAGTCCTAAAATGACATGTTTTGATTTAGTAAACAGTATAAGTATGTATTTTGGTAGAATACAGCTACATCCCTCTTATATATAAGCACAAACACTATTCATGCATTTCATTTATCCTAATAGAGGCTCTTCAATGAATTGAGGCAACAGGCAAAGATATTTCAGGTGTCTTAAAGTAATAAAAGAGAAACATAAGGTTTTTATCCAGCAAGAGTGGTTCACATACAGTAGTGGGCTTCATGAACATAATTGTCCTCTAGGGATGTGGTCCTATGTGCACAAAGAAGTGCTACATGACCAGGAAAACCTGCAGAAATCCAGAGGTATTGTACAGCTTGCACACACACCACTGGGAGAGAACAAGAGTTGGCTGTGTCTACTTCAACATTTCAAATGCTTCACTTGAGGGATGGAGTGTGTGTGTAATCAGTCCTGTGCCAACAAACAATTATCACTGTCAAGACAGTGCTTACTGTCTTCTTGGTCAGCTGCCAAAGCAGTGAGATCCCTGAATGCAACTTACCACTGCAGATCAAGGTCCCTGGACCAGGTACAACCATTATGAACAGTAAGCAGTATATTTCAATTGTGTAGGAGCACAAAACATATATGTGGAAACATTACAGGAAATATCAAGTGGTACATCAATTATTCTTAATTCAAACACGAGATCTTGACATTGCTTTAATGCATCCTGCACACCAAGCTTTGTGCAGAATTTGAACATCTGAATTTTTTTCTAAATATTAGAAAAGTTTCTTGCAGAACTATTTGACATTATAATGAAGGACTAAAATCCCTGAGTAAACAAAAGACAATACACAAGTTTGGCCTGAGAAAACACAATTATCGGGGGGGCTAGGTAAAAGAATACAATCTTTAAAGAGGCGTGTTTAAGGCAGCAGTAAACTTTTAAGAGACAACATAATAACTGAGAAATGTACTGAGCAAGTTAAACAATTTGTAGCAATGTGAAGTTGGATCCAAACCTTGCCGTGCTCAGTGAAGATTGACTGAAACCCAGATAAATGACAACCCCTTATGCTGACTTCAACAGGTTTACTCCAAACATAACGAGATCTGGGCAATGAACATCTGCCTTGGCAAGAAACATTCCTTCTAACACGAAGTTTTTGATTCAGCAGATATTTTCTGCTGACTGATGGGAGGATTTTCCCAATTCTTCATTTTTTGTGCAATCCCCAAAGTAACCACAAGTTCTGTTTCTGAAGACTAGGAGATCCTCCAGAAAAGTGGAGGCAATGGCACTTTCAAGATGTACAGGGAGCTGAAAAGGACTTTTATCAATCAGACATTTTCAAGCTGAACTCCACTCAAGGACCTTCCCTACTGATAGAATAAGAACCCTGGATTTCAACTCACAGTGTTTGAATTTTAACAGAAACTAGTTCACTTTAGAACTATGTTTTGAAGCTGAGTTTTGAAATCAATCAAAAGCACTCTAATTTTAGCAGAGGAAAATGTGGTATTGTGTGGACTGCTGGGACTCCAAATAGTAAAGCAGACTGGTGTTAGCACATTAAACCACAAGCTAAGATGGACCTGCTGCCTGACAAATTATATCCTCAACCAAATTCTGCAGAGACTTTGAGATCCAATGATTGATTCATGTGATGCATCACAATCTGTTGTCTACTGATCAATGAACTTCTTCAGTCATTTAGAGATGTAATGTTTTGAGGTAAAATGGACACCAAATAATCACGCATGACATAGGTCTTGCAAAATACTCCACTATTGTTTTGGGCCAACACAATCTTGGATTTAAAAAAAATTCAGCACATGATAAGGAGTGCATTTATACACCAACATAGGTCTTAAGATCCTGTGAACAGAGCTCTGGCCATAGAACGGGGGCCACTGGCACCTGCTGATACAGGAATCGAAGTCTGGCTCCCCATACATTGTTTGACTGTAGCTCCAAGAATTCTTTACCAAAACTGTTTTGGCTAGGACTGCTGGGATGAGCAGTCCAGTATCATCTGGAGGATACATGATTCCCAGTCCCTGCACTAAAAAAAGGAGGAAAACAGTTTTCATTGATTGCCAATCTCTCATGCAAGAATTTGGAAATTTGCTCTGGATGGTTAGGATGTCCTATGGAGCAACACAGATGGTGAAGAGGAAATGAATTCTACCAAATCAAAACTTCTTCCATTCACCAAAGGATTTTCCTTCCCCATTTTTCTTGCTTGCATTGGTGTTAGAATGAAACAAAACATTTTCTAAATGTCCTTAACTCTACTCATTACTAATTTTAAATCAAGTAGCTAGATGTCTTGGTATCCATTTCGAAAAAAGATATAAATAAAGTAACTTCAGATAATTGCTCCAGCACTCAAAAGAAGTGTCGCTGGGTTTTACCGGACTGAATTGGTTTTCTAAAGCATACAATTTCACCAATGGCAATTCAACTGTTCATATGTAATATGTTTGCACATATGGGCCAATTACGATATTTAGAAAAAACTTTACAAAAAAAGTAGAAGACCCAGATGTAGAAAACTGTGAACGCTGGGATAATGCATATACAAAGAGTCTACCATTCATCCATCAGTCATGATCATTCCAACATTTTGGGCAAAAATCAAGGATATCTGGCAAATCAAGATTTTTCCAAAAAAGCTACACACAAGGGCAAGTACTCTGCTTTTTACGGTATGAAGGAAATTGCTATCTGGCCCTGAGTTTCATCTGGCCTTACATTAATATCTGGAAGTATGGATATAGACTTTCCTGGAAAAGACTAAAAATGATGCATGAAGGTAGTATATTTCCAGACACCTCTATAGTCAACGGCTATTTTATCAATCACACTATACTATAAAGTTCAAAATATACTGGCAAGAAATGCACAGTTTTCTAGGGTTTTTTCCTTTGATTTTGGCCACATTCTTAGTTGCTATGGCAAACTCAAATATTAAATTACTAGCCTATCATGTGTATATTCACCAAATAGTCCTTGTATGTCAGATTCCAGAACTGAAAGCAGTTTGTTATCTCTTTTCCCTATCTCACTTCAATGTATTTGAAAATTAAATAGAGTGAAAACTTATTTTCACTAAATTGTTTGCACAATTCAAAACTACTGAAATGACATACATATTCTCCCAAGGCTTTAAAGCATTAATCTCAGTCACTTCAAAAATCAACTGGAATCTATACTTCTCTAATCATTTCCCACCATATTCCCTTTAAAGTACTGGGATTAGCAAGAGCTACAAACACACATGATTCATAGACCAAGTTACATATATAAAATAATTAACTACCGAATTCAGCACCTGGCAGGATGTCATCTATGGAACCAAACTCTAAAATAAAGCAAATAATCTTTACTCACATTGGATCTAGATATTTTTCCCCAAAAGGCCTAGAATTAGGTCAGTAACTAAAAATAATATGTTACCAAACTAAATGTTTCTTTCATCGGCTCATCAGTAGATATGCAGGCACAGTGTAGATACAGACTGTCCAAGAAAATAAAAATTGATCTAAACCTTGTGGTGCAGGTTTTTTAAAAAATAAACATATTTAGAAATCTCCGTTTTTCTGAGGCACCAGAGCACAAAAGCAATCTGGCCTGTCTCAAGTAGTGTACGGCGCAGAAGGAATGTGGCAGATCCCTCCTGATTCTCTGCCAGGGCTGCAGCTTCGGGACAGTTAACCAGCACAATATTGCCATGTTGCACATCTTTGCTTAAGCCTTCAGACACGTGACTGTTCACTCATACCAAGGCATTTCTGTCCGTGGTCTTTTCCTCTTCTTTTTACAAAGGCAATAGATAGGAAACACAAAAAAACCTGCCCAAAACAAGGGAAGATACAGCATGTTAACACAGGCTTAAATACAACACTTTGCTAGCACCCAAAAATATGCAAATAATGTGGAATTTCCATCACCTTTTAAAAGGCCTTTCTAGGTTGCACTTTG